>OZ035961.1:76558076-77158076 GCA_964034945.1 Chrysopilus asiliformis | reverse complement strand
TGTATAAGAAAGTCATGTGCTATTCATATCAGATATTCATTTTCTATATGAGCACAAGCACTTTATTTCATCTATTATGCTTTAGACTAATAGAGTTTAAGTTTCAGTTCGACCAGTTTCGGAAGCAACCTTTCTTTTTAGCATGTATGCTTGTCGAACTGGGCCATACAGTAATTAAATGTTTTAACAACAACTCTCTGATGATTGTATAAGACGACTCAATGAATTCGAAATGGTAAAAAAATTAACATTTTTAAACCTGCTACGGTTCCATCACTTTTGATTTTAAAAAGCCTGTCAATGACCTTGCAAGAGAGTCTTAAAATCTCATTGAATCTGTTCCGCTCACGGCAGCATAAGTAAATGACAACGAATAAAAACTTTCTTCCTAATTTCTTAAAAAACCAGATTCCATATGTAATGTAGATATCAGTTCCGATAGTTTTTTTTTCATCAAAGCACTACCGAAAAAGATTGTAGCTGCCACAAAAACTACACGAGAAACAGTTATTATCTCAATGAAACTATTAAAAAAAAGTTTAAACCATGTTCGCTATACATAAATTGAAAGCTTAAATTGAATCACAAAACATTTAAAGAAATTTCATTAATCATTAAAGGTAATTAACATATAGAAGTAATAGAAGTACAAAGCATAAATAAGCATTAATATGCACCCACGAAAGATACTCTGAGCACTTCATTGAATTACTGTAAACCAAATCGTTTGGTCAGACCTTTAAAATTTCATTTCGCATAGTAAAATAAGGCGAAATATCTACAGTTCGAATAGATTGCAATTTGTACTACTACACGAGAACAAAAACTGTGAGACAAAAAGGGGTGGGTATCATTTAGTAAGGCATTACTATGACATTTTACGAAAAAGGAATCGGCGTAAGATTTCAAGTCTGTAGCTCAATCCGTGCGCCCGCAATCCGCGCCACAGACGGACGGACATGCAAAATTCAATTTTTTTGATCATTCTAAACACACTGGTGTAATTCATTTTTGTGTGTGATAACGGGATCTTGGCGTTACAAACGGTAAGGCAAATTTAATATATCCTTTGCTTTAACCATACGGGTATAAAAATGTATTGAAAATTCGCCTAAGTGGTCCCGGGGATAGTAGAGGAGGATTTAAAGGAGACGGCGTGGGTAATTACAAGTGAGCAGGAAAATTGTTAAGCTGAGACTCTTTATCCAACACAAATAACCGCATTCCAATTATTCGAACGATTCAAAAATTATAAATTATCCTATTCTTTATTCTCCAGGTACTTAATTCTATCCTAGGACCTAGACTGGTCCTTATTTTGCAAAAATTGTTTTCTTCAAACTATCACCCCTCAAATTTGTAAAAAAACGAACTAAAAAATTTGGGTCATTTGGCTAATTATAATACAGACAAATCGCTCACTGTGGCACAACACATTTTTTTCAGTTTTTCAAGCGATAAAAATAATGCCCTGTTTAAATTTGGTATAAATGCGACGATAGCACTACCGCCACCTTTCGGAATTAAGAAGAGATATCAATGTGCCGATTTTACAGAAATGTGGAGTGTTGAATTTTAATCATAATGGCGTTCATATTTTAAATTTGAATTTTTCTGAGTTGTGCCATTATTGCATTTAGTGAGCGAAATGCTCATTTTTCTATTTTGAAATTGCAAACCATTTTAATTAAAAACATGAGCCATAGTTAGATTACCTTGTAAAAATGCGCCGCAAGCGAAAATCAACACCATAAAATACATCAATTACAACGTTTATACGAGCATAAAAAATTCGCATGAACTCTAAAAGGCCCAACGTGGCTCGGCTAAGTAAAATCGTATTCACCCTTGTTCTGAAATACGGCGTTACGTTAGTTTGCTCGATATTTACTCGATCAGCACTCGATATCGCATTTTCGGTGTTCTGAAATACGCAACGTTTCGTTTGAGTTCAACGCGGAGTAACGCTTCGCAACGTATTCGATTTTCGTTGTTCTGAGATTCGCCGGGAGCTGATATTTGAGGTTAAATTGCTCACTTCAGTTTTCTCGCGTTTGGTGGATATTTCAGGCAGTTTTAGCATAGATTACCTAGATAGGAATCGTAGGGCTTTTTCCGTGTACCTACGTTGGAGTAAAGATAACCGATATACTCTGGACGCGGTTTTTCTTTCTTTCCTATGCGTAAATTACCAACAAAACACAACACATGTAAAACCTAGCCATGTTTTCATACACCACCAACACATGCAATTTTCCGACAGCGGGAGATTGCATGTGTTGGTGGTGTATGAAAACATGGCTAGGTTTTACATGTGTTGTGTTTTGTTGGTAATTTACGCATAGGAAAGAAAGAAAAACCGCGTCCAGAGTATATCGGTTATCTTTACTCCAACGTAGGTACACGGAAAAAGCCCTACGATTCCTAACTATAGTTTAACTATGGTTTTAGGGCTTCTTTTGCGATCAATTAAAATGTTAGTAGAAAATAATGGAAATATATATTTAAGTATGAAATTACAAGTTTATTTGTCAAATAGGAGTGGAAATAAAAATTCAACAAATACTGCCCAATTCAACTATTTAATTGATGTAATGAAGGAGCACCCTGATATCGCGAAGGGCTATTCACGGAGACCAGTGGCAGAGGTTCAGGCAATCTGGCAATCAATATCGGATAAATTATCCAGCTTGGGACCACTAAAAAAGGATTTCCTCAAAATATATAAAAATGATGTTTTGTTCAGCCGAAAATCTTTCCTAGAGCAGAAAGTTACACTTGAATTGAAAGTTACACTTTTTCTATGTACTCACGCTTCTTCACTTAAATTCATGACATTCGAAGAACTTCTCAGAAAAATTCTTTGCTCCCGCAAGGAGTTTATCTCCTCCTGCCTCAATAATAAATAAATTGGCACCGTGAAATCCATGTTTTACTTTCAAAACTTGCACTGAAATGGCTATCAACCCAGATACAAACATAACCAGCTGATTTTTGACACTTCGTTTGCATGCGATGTTTGCCGTATTTTTAAACAGCAAACGCCGTTTTTCAGAACACCGATCGCGTAGCGAATCGAATCGAATGCGTTACGTTTAGCGGGCTAACGCCGTATCTCAGAATAAGGGTGATTAACTCGGACCACTGCTTCATATTTCTATCGCTGAAAATGTGCGTTGTTTTTGTTTGTAATTTTGTAAACACACTGGAGGTGGTGTGGGTTATATATTCAGAAATTTGTATGCGCTCTAGATAGTTTAAGATTAATTTGACAATCAAAGTGTAAAATGTATACAAAAGTATTACAAAATAAATTTTCAATTTTCATTATTTTTCGAAAAGTATTTATACGCACAAGAAAATTCGAATTTCGGTTCCAATCCCAATTTTTTTAAGCTAGATTTGGATTTATCCATGAACAATGGGAAAGTTTGTATTAAAAAAAGGCAAGATAATAAAATTAGCCCGCTTGCCACTTTGTTATATGTAAATATGTCAAGATTCCTTATGAAATATAAGAATTCCTTTCGGGAAAAAGCCTTCATTAGTCTTCTATCTGCTTTCTTACAGGAGGTTTTAATTATGTTTTTGAGGAAATGGTTGGATCTCCTTTCATTAAAAATTTTTTTGTAGGAATGTTATTTTTGTAAATTTTTGCTATTGAGGTCAAAAAATAGTACAATAAATTCCATCTTTGATAATAGATGGTGAAAAAACGACTTACAAAATTCGAAAATATGTAAATTTTATTACCCAATAATATGACATTGCTATTGAAAAGTTTGCTATATCGACCAAAATTTTACTCAATATTACGGATGAACCCATCAGCATTTTGTCTATTAAATTGCAAATTATCTGAAGAAGAAAGTCGTTTTTGTAAGAAGAAGGGCGACGACGATAAAAAAAAATCAACAAATTGATAGTTGTTTCTGCGGGCATTGTGAGCATGTGTACCGGCTTGAATGTATGGAAATGCCCTGCACCGACTAAACTTTACTTGAGTAATCGCTTGAGTTGACAATAATTAAGCGAATAAAATAATATGGAATGTGTGAGTACAAAAATGCACCTGGTCCACCACAAAACTACATGACATGACGGTCAGTGAAAGTACAACCCAAGGAAATGCCGATTACGTTCTTCAGCGTTGCTGGCCGTCTCAACGATCAAGTTTAAGGTGTTCCAATAATCAAAGCCAATGCCGTTGTGGGGCCAATCAAGTTCCTCAGAATCTCCTCACCTAACTGCTTCGGCTTACCTGCCCAGCGAATGCTACGATTGTAACTTCGATTTGATCATGTAATGCGGTACTTCGTAGGTACTCACAAGCATATTCATTTTTCCGCTTGATTTTTCAGAAATTTAATTTGTATGAAAGTACCGAGTATACCTTCTTCTGAATTTTACAAGAATACTATCACGGGATTTTTTTTTAATACATTGAAATTTGCAATCAAGATAATACACAATAAATGTGTAAGATGGCGGAAGGTCCTTTAAGGATAACGTGATTATCCTTTTCCAAAGTTTTCCCCGGGGTTTTTGGGGTCGATGAATTCGATCTTAACATTAAGAAGTCTGCAATCATAATGGAAGGATCTGTTAGGATAACTTGTTTATCCTTCTCTTCAAAATTCCCAGAAAAGATATCATCTGGGGTTTTTTTGGAGTTGCTGAATCCGATTCTAGAGTCAAACAGCACGTAAGGATATCTCAAAGATATATATTGGAAGACTAAAAGGTATATCTGTACCCCAAAGGTAAACTGTCGTAACTGACATTTTGCAAATTTTACAGGAGAGCCATTTTTAGTTCGGAATTGCAATTTTTATTGTGTATGATTTTCGGTAATTATTTGAAACTTTTGTAGTTTATTTTATTTTAGGACATTGTTTAAACAAAATATTAGTTGATATATAAATTTGTAATGAGTGGGGGAGCAGTTACAACCTTTTATCTCTAACCATTTTGCTTCATCCGGAGCAGTTACAACCTTTAACTGTAACGAGTTTGCTTCACAATATAGTCAAATTAGACATTATAATCATTACTGTATAGATACGATACTTTGCCAATTAAAAATATACGTCCCCACAATGTAGTTTCAACAATAACCCCAAAATCGCGGTTTTGTCAGTTACGACAGTTTACCTCTGGGGTACAGATATATCAACGTGGCGAAAGATAGACGTCATTTTATATTCATAGCCTTGATTAGTTGACACAAAACGACTAAAAAAGATAAAATTAAAAAGATTTTTTTTTTAAAAAAGTGTTTCAAAAAATGTAATTTGAAAGAACCTTATATGTGTAAAAGAACATTATAGAGATATCTTAAAAGTAGGTACTTAATTTGAAATATGATAATTATGTATATTTTTACAGATGAAATAGAGAAATAAAATGGTGTCAAACACTCCTTTCAAACATTCAAACCTCATGCAAAAAATTGTTATATTTCTAGATTTTAGAGCCGCCCGTGAATAACAAAAGATTTGATGAAAAATATTTTTTACTGGATTGTTATATATTTCTAAGAAATATTAGGTAATTTTTAGTTCACACCTTCAAACATCAGGTAGTAAACCATAGCGGATTATCACCTGCTTGAATCAACAAAATCAAATTCATTGCGACCATTCAGCTAAAAATCATCTTCATGACTTTCCTCCGAGTGAAATTGGCTAACTATCGGACTGTGATCGTAACAAAAGATACAATAAAACAATCCCATCTTCATGCTCAATTCCAGGTTTCATGCTAGTTAAAGCACAACGTGGAAGTGATGTATGTATAAGGTTGAATGAAGACCCATCGCGTCGGCCACTGATCATAAGACGGAATGAAAGTGAATGTTTTGTTGTGTCTGACGAGAGCACCGGATTTGTAATTGTTATTTAACTCAAACTGGTTTGAAATACTTTCGCACGCATTTTAAGTTCAGTTGAGTTTGACTTATCTCCAGTGACATGTGTGAAAAATGCAAAAACCCGATGAGTCGAAAGGAAAGACATTCAACAGGAAAAGTGCACTCAGGCTTAAACGCTTTGCGTAAAATATGCTTCCATTATAAAATTTGAAAAAATGTGAGGGATATATTACAGCATTTCCTACAGGAACTTTGAAGTGCGGGTCCAAATCATTAAAACAAAGCAAGTTTATAGAAACTTGCATTATACAGTAATCCCCCGCTATACGGACGCTCGTTTTACGGAAATTCCAAGTTACGGACATGACTAATATAGGAACAAATTCGCTATACGGATAAAAAAAATTCGCTATTACGGACAAAAAATTTTTTTTTTTAATCACAGAAAAAAAT
The DNA here is from genome assembly GCA_964034945.1 of Chrysopilus asiliformis. Classification (NCBI taxonomy): domain Eukaryota; kingdom Metazoa; phylum Arthropoda; class Insecta; order Diptera; family Rhagionidae; genus Chrysopilus; species Chrysopilus asiliformis. The sequence continues at coordinate 77,151,751 of OZ035961.1, read as the reverse complement.
CAAGAAAAAGAAAAAGAAAAAATGTTGTATTTATTGTAAATGTACATACTTAATTTCCCCGAAATTTCTGACACATTTTGTGTATACACAAAAGAGAATTAAAAAAAGGCAATAAAAAACTGCAGTGCGGTGTATTTTTAAAAAATCTATTTGCTATTCTTAAGCGAGAACTCCAATTGGGCAGAGGCAGCAGCAGAGGCAGAAGCAGAAGCAGAAGCAGCAGCAGCAGCAGAAGCAGAATCTGCTTTCTGTCCCACAATGAAATTTGAATTCTAACGAAACTAGCAGAAACCTACGTAGAAACAGCTACGTTTTTTTGTCCGCGGCATGATTTGTCCCATAATATTTTGTTGGTTTTAACATATTCAATTGATTTATGCTCCATTTCAAGTAGTATAAATATTTTTTTTCTATAATTATATAGTTTTCTCATTATTCTAGTGGTTAAATAATTATTTTAATATATTATACTAATCTGTTTCGTATTACGGATTTTTTTGGTACGCATCTATCTATTTTTAATACGATCTTATACTAAAATAGGTTTCTTTTTACGGACATTTCTATTGATTGGAACACATCTATTTATTCCCAGTACAATCTCATACTAAAATAGGTTTCGTTTTACGGATTTTCGATATACGGACAGTTTCCGTAGAACGCATCCCGTCCGTAAAGCGGGGGATTACTGTACTACACTTTTTTTTTAAATTTAAACTGCGCTATGAAATAATCTCATTTAATATGAATGAAAACATCAAAAACGCGCTAAAACTACATATTTAGTTATTAAAAACTGATTCAAATAGTTTCAGAGGGTCAGACGAGAGCAGGAGAGGGTTTTTACATAGAATGAATGGATTTTAATTTAATAAAAAAAAAGGGGATCGATACGATATCCTGTTTCCAAAAATCCCATTTTATCAAAATCCCGTTTTTTTTTAAATCCGGTTTTTTAAAATCTCGTTTTACAAAATCCCGTTTTTAGTGTATCCCGTGGAAAATGAGAGAAACGGGATTTTTTCGGTCATTCAAAAAAATAAAACAAATAAAAATTTTACAATATTTAATCAGAGTTACTTATTGTATATCTACTAATTTAAAGCTATATTGTAAGCAATATTTTTAAGAAAATCTATTTTTGGCGATAAATTGATGGAGACTTTTTGTGGGGTATTTTTTTATAATGGACTTCCGATTGCATGTCGTGATTTTAGTTGCAATTAAAAATTTTCGACAATATTGGATCTGAAATTTAAACAGATTTTAATGGGCCATCAAATTATTTAGTTTTTAATGAAAAATTTCTTTAGTTTTATCCTACCGGTTAAATTTATTTTTTCTTTTGCAATGAAATTTTGATGCCAATAAAATTGTGCTGTTTCAAAAATGTCTCCTATCCATCTTTTATACAATTTCCTTCAGTTATTAACCTGAAATAAGAAATTTAATTCTCGAAGCGAAATCCTTTGCATCAAATGTCAATGTTGAATATGGCTGCTGAAGGAATCAAATTTTTTTTCTTTTGTTTGCAAACCGGGGGCTTTGAGGTAACTCTAAGGGCAACCGGGTCGACCCTGTTTCCATCACACGCTTCTTCAAAGCGAAACTGGCATTCAGGCTCCACAACTAACCACTGTTTCGACCCGAAAACCATCAAATGCTGCTCTATTGCGGTATTTTGCAGTTCATTGCGGTATTTTGGAATTGTAGTTAGTAACCTCATTCAAACCTTTTATCAATGTCGTTTTAAAAGACAAAAATTACTTTCATTAATCAGGCGCCTGATTAATGAAAGTAATTTTTGTCTTTTAAAACGGAATTTTAAAAAACGGGATTCTGAAAAATGGTATTTTAGAAAACGGGATTTTTTTACACGGTATTTTTAAAAACGGGATTTTGGAAAACAGGATTTTAAATACGAGATTATAAAAAACGGGATTTCGTACCCAATCCAAAAAAAAGTTTTTATTTGCTAGACGTCTTTCTCAATAGTGAAAACTACATCCTAATCCATTCGGTAATTTAAGAGATAACAGAGAGACCTTTGGGGAGAAACGTAGCGGCACACCTAGGCCGGAAACTGGTGATCGCACCGAAGAAGATATGAGGAGAAAAGAATTTTTGGCTTTCGCATAGCTTATATGTTAATGTAAAATTCAGCTAATTTGGTTGAACCGTTTACGCATAATTTCGTCGAATAACTTATAATAAATATGAAGGAGGTGGGAAATATATTTGTGGGGAGTTATAATGCGTATCCTATAATCTGACTGGAAAACTAATACCCGTTGGAAAAAAAACCGATCAAAATCGGTACAGAGGTTTTCAAGCCAAATCTAGACAGACAGACAGGAAGAACGTCACGATAATAGTAATTTTTTAATTTTTATGAAATCTTGTTACACTACACTGTAAAAGCATTTCTGAAAAATTTCGGTTCGAAACTTAAAAAAAGCTTTTATCAAAATAATTGAAAAGAGAAAAAATATTTTTTTGGGAGCTGTTTATCAAAAATAAAAACGAGATAAATATTTATGCTTTTATCTCACTTTTATTTCTGATACACAGAGCCCAAAATATTATCTTTTTCTATTTAGTACGTTCATTTTACTTAAACCTCTTTTGATTTATTTTATTTTATTTTATTCTCTTTAGCCTTTTAATATATTTCCTTGCCTGTGAGATATCCTCAAAAAGATTTTGACCACACAATCGGATTCAACGACCCCAAAAATGCCCAGATAAGATTTTGTGCGGAAAATTAAAAAAAAAAAGGATAATCACGTTATCCTTACAAGGTCGAAGTTTTGAAATTATTGTATTGTCACAGGCGTCACGTATGTGTGCAAAACTTCAAATCAATCGAATGAGTGGAAGTGCATCAAAATTAGATTACAAGATTTGACCCTGACAGACAGACTGACAAATACACAAACTAACAAACAGACAAAAAAGTAAGCCCGAGTTACAAGCCTTGATGGAAGGTATTCTTGAAGGTTTGTACGATAACTTGAAACCTGCGTCGAAGAGACTGGGCTTTTCTTTTTCTCCGCTCCCAAAATTTTAGTGCTATCAAATTTATTTTTTAATAGTTATTCCACCTGAAATTATCTTCAGTTATCCAAATAGATTTTAGTGTTTGAAAAATGTCATTAAGGAATGGAGCTTCTAACAGCGAAAAGGTGATAGCAGGAAATGGATTGTTTTAAGATAGTTTCCCTTGAAGGATGACTGCCCAACATGTCAAACCGTATCAAGACCCATTTCGTAGCTTAAGAGATTGTAGGAAACTGGGTTTGTATAATGCAAGACGGAGAGGTTCGAGTGGCCGAAAGTTGTCCTGGACACACCACCTGTCCATAACCCAAAGTCATATCTAAATATATTAGTAGTTTGGAAAATAACAAGGTTGGCATCATGCGGCAGTGAGTGATTTGAGCGGGCGAAAACTTTCCTATATCTAAATCCGTTCAGCGATTCTGAAGATAAATAGCGAGGGGGTCAGATAGTAGCCGAATTTGTCACAGATAGTTTATATTATGGCTTAGAGTATCATGTATAACGGTGATCAGGCGTCTGTTATGGGGGGGAAAAGGTCGACAGTATCGCAGGATACTGCCGGCCCCGTAACCCATAACAGCATCGGAACCACCGCATCTGGGCCGGTCATGTTTCGGGCAGGTGCGATGGGGTCGGTGGTCATAGTAGAGCGCAACTCTGCTATGATTCGCAAGTGTACGCGTTGCCTCCTCGTGGCGATCACTGGTAACTAGGTTCCTAGGCGAAAACGCGACGCTAAAGGAGCAAACCTTGACAAAAAAACCCCAATCCAAGGTGGAACAGCATATGCCGAGGGATGAATGGCTAGTGGGTAATCTAGTCGCGAATATGCGAACTCTGGACACCAGGCGACCTCCAGTTTAATTTAGCCTTCCCGTGGTAAAGCAGGGCACTGCCACGGGTGACCATCATTTCCCTAGCTACTCGTGGGAACAATGAATACCTTAAACAAAAAACAAAAACAAAAACCAACACTAGAGGCTACAGTGCCTTCTAAACAGGAAGATCCTGTGGGTGAACTCACCCAAAAAGAGACAGACAGTGAGATGGAACAGGAATCTATTCCTGCATCTCCGTCCCGTGCAGTCTCTCCACTGTCGGATGAAGGACGAGCGACCGACGGCACAGAAGACGACGGGCTCACCAGAAACCTGGAGCGGCTAAAGGTAAGGGAGCCTTTCATGAAAATGAGTGGAGCCGCCAGGAAAAGGCTGAGATGGCTTTTGAGGAACGGCGTGACGAAGGAAGAGGCCCTCAAACAGTGCCAGGAAAAGGTGCCAGAAAGGGTGAAAAGGTCGAGAGACGAAAGGGCTAAGCGTCCTAGGTCAGAAGACTTGACTCCGGGCAGTTCAAAGGCGCCAGAAACAAAGAGGCCCAGAACTTCCTGTGACGTCAACAAGGGTACCACATCAGCCCAGTCGTCCACCTACAGACAAACACTGGAGGCGGTCAGAGTAGGAATACTCTTGACCAATTACCCGGAAGGTCTTCTTGGAACGGAACAATTAAGTGCCGTACAAAAAGCCTTACTATCCAGTATACTAGAGGATAAGGCAAGGGAAATCAAACCCAAGTTCCTCGCAGCCACACACAAACCAGGCTGGCTACTGATGGTTTGCGAAAACCGGAGAACAGCCGATTGGCTGAAAGGGGTCGTTGAGAAACTGAAACCCTGGGAGGGAGCATCTTTGAGAGCGGTGGAGGAGTCAGAGATTCCGAGCACCAAAATCATGGTTGCTTACTTCCCGAATAGCTCAGATGACTCCAATCAAACCATACTGAGCTATCTGGATGCCCAGAATGAAGGACTCAACGTGTCCGAGTGGAAGGTCATTGGACGAGAAGAGGAAAGACTGGCCACAGCACTCACCATCTCTATCGACGATGTCTCGGTCAGAAGACTGGAAGAGAGGGAGTCCAGGCTAAATTATAAATTTGGCCTGGTTCGCTTTCGACTAAAGTCTTCACGAAGGCCGGAGGAAAAGAAGGGTGAGGAGAAAAAGGGAGAGACTTCCGCTACCACAACTGTGACGATACCCTCAGGGAGCTCTAGCAGCACCAGGGACACGCCACAGTCCACGGAAGCAAACCCCGTAATAAAACAGAGCGATACCAGCAGCCAATCCCAGGACAAAGGACCAAAGATTCCTCCGGAAGAAAAAGCTGCAAAATCCCCGGTACGAGCAGAGCGAAAACCTTCCTCCTCTACCCAAGGGAGCAGTAGCCTACTTCGGAAGGTGGAGTCAACACGGCCTTCGAAGGATAGAGCGGGCTCAAGTCGGAGCTTCAGGCCTAACCTGGCAAAAAGGGGCACACACAGAGGCCCCAGGACAGGGCCAAAGAAATGAGGTTCATACAGGTGAATCTTCATCACGCAAAAGCTGCTAGTAGCGTGCTTAGCAGAAGATTCACCTCAGAGGGGCTGGATATAGCCCTGATCCAGGAACCCTGGATCTACAGAGGACGTATCTCAGGACTAGTGACGCAAACATGTAAGTTAATTTCTTCAAATTCACATGAATGTCCAAGAGCAGCGATGCTCATCAACAAAACTATAAAACACTTTCCAATTACAGAGTTCATAACACGGGACCTGGTTGCAGTGGAAGTGGAGGTGTCGACTACCCAGGGTAAGCAAGAGGTGATATGTGCCTCGGCTTATTTCCCAGGGGACACCAACACAGCACCTCCTGCAGAAGTAGAATGCCTCATAGGCTACTGCAAGCGCAGAAATCTGCACTACATCATCGGATGCGATGCTAATGCCCACCACACTGTGTGGGGCAGTAGTGATATCAATAAAAGGGGTGAGTTACTTTTTGATTACTTAACAGCTAATGAGGTGGAGGTATCTAATAAAGGTAACGAACCCACGTTTGTGAATGTAATACGACAAGAGGTTCTAGATCTAACCTTATGTAGTACATTTATAAACACCAAAATTAAAAACTGGCATGTCTCACCAGAAGCTTCACACTCTGACCATCGTCAGATTCTGTTTTGCTTAAAAGCAGAAAGCATGCAAGAACGGGAAATTAGAATCCCGAAGCTCACTAACTGGGCCAAATATAGAGAAGAACTTGCTTATGAGCTTATCGATATAGAGAACAGGATAGAGTCAACAGATGACCTCAATGTTCTGACAAATCGAGTGAACCACGCAATACACAACGCATATGAAGCGAGTTGCCCACCAAAACAAAGGAAATCCAGAAGGGAAGTGCCTTGGTGGAACAACGACCTAGAGAAGCAAAGGAAAAGAGCCAGACGACTCTTCAACAAAGCCAAGAAAAACGGTAAATGGGAAGAATACAAAATAGCCCTGACCGACTACAACAAGGCAATAAGAGCATCCAAAAGGAGGACATGGCAAAGCTTCTGCGAAGGCATAAATGAACTGCCTACAGCAGCACGCCTACAAAAGATCCTTGCTAAAGACCACACAAATGGAATAGGGACTCTTCAAAAAGAAGATGGAACCTATACAGAAAGTCGAGAGGAAACTGTAAAGTTACTTATGCAGACTCATTTCCCGGACTGTCAATTCCAAGAAGATTCAGAGGACCTAACCGATACAAATAGAGGAACACTATGGCCTCATTATCGGACTAAAGGACTCGCAAATAAAATCTTCGCCAAAAGCAAAGTCAAATTGGCGGTAAGCACATTCAAACATTACAAATCTCCAGGAGGGGATGGAATATTCCCTGCACTAATCAAGGAGGGTATTGATGTGCTCTTACCGTACCTAATAAATATCTTCAGGGCGGGATATCTTTTTATGTATATCCCTATAGCATGGAGGGAGGTGAAGGTAGTATTTATACCAAAGGCCGGAAATAGGCCAGAATATCAGCCCAAATCATATCGTCCCATTAGCCTAACCTCTTTCCTGCTAAAAACGATGGAAAAATTAATCGACATTTACATCAGAAGTGAACACTTACCCAAGTCACCACTTCAGGCAACTCAGCATGCGTATCAGGCTGGCAAATCTACTATCACTGCCTTAAATAGCCTTACGCATGACATAGAGGAAGCATTAGAATCAAAAGAGATAGCAGCTTGTGCATTCCTAGACATAGAGGGAGCTTTTGACAACACCTCATTTGAATCCATAGAGAACGCGGCAACTTTGAAAGGGCTTGAACCCTCCACAGTGGCCTGGATCAAAGTTATGCTAAGCAGCAGGAAGATCACCGTCAGCCAAGGAAGTGTACGTACAACGGCCAGAGCCACAAGGGGATGCCCGCAAGGAGGAGTAATATCGCCTCTGCTGTGGTCTCTGGTTGTAGACGACATTCTAAGAAAGCTAAAAGAAGCAGGCTTTAACGCTCAAGGTTACGCAGATGACCTGGCGATATTAATCAGGGGCGGCAATGAACAGAGAGTAAGCAAACTCCTGCAAAAAGCTCTAGATTTGGTCTGGAGTTGGTGCAATTTCCATGGACTAAGCATCAACCCGAACAAAGCAATCATTGTACCATTCACAAAGCGGAAAAAGCTAAACTTGAAGGCTCCATCCCTTAATGATACAATGATCAGCTTCTCAACCGAAGTTAAATACCTAGGGGTTATCCTAGATCAGAAAATGACCTGGACCCCACATATAAACAAAATCAACAATACCCAAACAGCATCGAAAAGTACGGGAACATGAGATTTGTTCTTTGCGACTTGAAAGAGTAGAAATTTACACAATCGGGATTAAAAATTTACACCTATAATTCACATCCGCGTAAAAGAAGCGAAAGAAGTGACGAGCACGATCTTTGGGGCAACATTCGCTTCATGAAAATCCTGCGGCGATAGAGCAGCATTTGATGGTTTTCGGGCCGAAATAGTGATTGGCTGTGGAGCCTGAACGTCAGTTTAATTTTGAAGAAGCGTGTGATGGAAAAAGTGACGAAACTGCTACCACTAAAGTTTCATTAAAGCTCCCCGTCTGAGAAACACCAAAAAAAATTGATGCCTTCAGCCGCCATATTTCCCATTGACGTTTGATGAAAACGATTACGTTTCGAGAATTAAATTTCTTATTTCAGGCGAATGACTGAAGGATATTGCATAAAAAGTGGATAGCAGACATTTTTGAAACAGCGCAATTTTATTGGCATCAAAATTTTATTGCAAAAGAAAAAATAAATTTGACCGGTAAAATAAAATTAAAGAAATTTTTCATTAAAAACTAAATAATTTGATGGCCCATTAAAATTTGTTTAAATTTCAGATCCAATATTGTCGAAAAATTTTAATGGCAATTAAAATCACGACATGCAATCGGAAGAAAAGTCCATTATAAAATAATACTCCACAAAAAGTTTCCATTAATTTATCGCCATTAGATTTTTCTTGTTCGTTTCTGTTTACGTTTTTATTGTTCATCTCTGTTGACTCACCCAAGCTAAGTAAGAATTCGAGGGAGAAAGAAAACCCGCTCGATGATTTGTGTAATTGTGTGATATGCACGTCAGATGACGCTCGCGCATGAGGCTACTAATTATGTCCCTGTCGTTATATTTGCGACGTAGCAAACCGCAGAAAAGTGTTCCCCACTATGTGTGTCGTTGCGCGTCTCATACGCACGACTAAGGACGTGTTTTCTACATAAATTGCTTATCGCCGTGATCTGCATGGTGACGAACTATGGGGATAAACATCATATTTGCTACCTAAAATGCTATTTGGGTAGTGCGATGCATGCATTCTGGAGTTGTAGAAAACTCTTCGGAAGGAAATGGGGTCTTAAACCAAAAATGATTCATTGGGTCTATCAATCGGTAATAAGACCCATGGTCACCTATGCTGCATTAGTGTGGTGGCCTAAAGTAGAACAAAAAACAATACAGAACAAACTCCAAAAGATTCAAAGGCTTGCGTGCCTAGGAATCACTGGAGCAATGAACACCTGTCCAACAGCGGCATTACAAGCCATATTAAACATGCCGCCGCTACATATAACAATTAAACGGGAGGCGCTATCTAGTGCCCTAAGATTATTAGCGAATGGAGCAATAACCACATCCAGTCGAACAGGACATATGAAAATACTTGATCAAATCGATGGAAGTATAACGCCATTATTACTATCCGACCGTATGCCAATTAAAACCAACTTCAACCAAACGTTTGAAGTGGTCATACCTGACCGCCAAACATGGTTGGAAGGAGGCCCAAGACTGGAGACAGGATCTCTAGTTTGGTATACGGACGGATCAAAAATGGACGGAAAAGCCGGAATCGGAATAGCAGGTCCAAAATGCAACATATCCAAAGCCCTAGGGCAATATCCATCAATCTTCCAAGCGGAGGTTTATGCAATAGAACTGTCCGCCAGAGTGTGTCTATCTAAAAGACCACTAGGACAAAAGATCTATATAATATCAGATAGTCAAGCGGCCCTAAAAGCAATCAAAGGGTACATGTGCACTTCAAAGCTCGTATGGGACTGCCTGACAATTCTGAAAAAACTAGCCGAACGCAATAAGCTCACCCTAATATGGGTGCCAGGCCACGAAGGCATCGAAGGTAATGAGGCAGCAGACCTCCTGGCCAAGAAAGGTGCTGAATCTACGCATATTGGCCCAGAGCCTTTTTGCGCAATTCCGCAGAGTCTCCAAAAAATGGAGATCAATAATTGGGAGGAAAAGGAAACTGTAGCCTATTGGGAAAGCCTCCCAGGATTAAGACAATCAAAAAGATTCATCCACTACTCCAAAAAGAGAGCAAGAGAGTTTTTAAACCTCAACAAGCAGGAGCTGAGGACAATGGTGGGCCTCCTCACAGGTCACTGCCTAGTAAACTACCACCTACACAACATAGGCATAACCGCCGACAACATTTGCAGACTCTGCCTAGAGGAGGTTGAAACTGCAGAGCACATACTGTGCGAATGCGCAGCCTTGGCGCGAACAAGGATGTCCTTAATGGGAAAGGCACAAGTGCTACCAGAAGACATAAAGAGGACTCCAGTCAAAACCATTCTAAGATTCACTAAGAATCTAGAAGAGGGGTGGCTAACGTAAAAATGGGGAAGTCACAATAGATCTTAAGGTCGCGGTGACAAGGGAGCGAGAAAGCACCACCCCATACACATAAAATAAAATAAATAATAAATCATGTATAACCATATAAATTTTCAGCCATATACAGACTTTCAATTTTATAATATATGCTTTGGTTCTCTCGAAACGGTCTTGGGAACAATAGGAATGTCATACAATATTATGGCTCCATCAAACGCGGTTCTTTAAAGTAAAAGTAAGCGTGGGCAGTAACCGCTAGATTTCTAAAAAATATCGATCTAATTGCTCGCTTCTGGTATTTGTGCTTCTCTTTTGGGGAAATATACATATAAAAATCTTTTTTGTGACATGTTAAGAACTTTTTAATTAAAATTTTTCGTTAATTTCCAAAAAAAAAGTTTTTTTTCATCCATATAATTATATAACTAAAAATATATCTTGCAATTAACAACATGATTTGTTATTTGACTATAATCTAAATTACTTTGCTTCAATTTAATTAAAATGTCTCACGGTTTTTAAAGTCATGTCTTTGTTGTTGTATTCGTAGATATTTACTGTGTTGGACAATTACCTTATAACCTTAAACCAAACTCAAAGAAGACATTCACCTCATTGTCAAATTACGTAAGTACTCAATTACACATGGTCCATGTTCATTTGAGTGTGAAAGAAAAATTAACTTTATAGGAACCAGACGCACATAGATTCGATTTGACAATGAAATGGAAAGTTTACTCTCTACTCACATACTACTCACTTTACTCTCTACTCACAGTTAAATAATGTCAAACTTGACAAAAATATAAATTTGGTAAAGATATCAAGGAAAATTTAATAGAAAACATTGACGTGTTTTTCAATTTCCTACTTTTATTAAATTTGCTTTTTTAGTCACACACGTGATTACTTAGGGGCCATTTACATTGGCGAATTTAATTCTCTGACACAGAAAAACGATACACGATTTTGCCCCTAGGCTAACTTTTGAACCAGTGCAGTTTTCATTTTGGTTGAGCACTTTTTGGAAATTGTACAGTTTTTACTTTCATCCTCAATACAGCCTCAACAGCCACCGAATTGCAGGGAGATGGCGAGGTGTCAATGAAGTTCTATGTAATTTTCTATGCTAGAAATTATTTAAGAATTCAAGAGCCAAATCTTCTAAATGTAGAACCATAAACAAATTATATAAAGACTGTTTTTCTCTAACAACTCAGCTTTGAAAAATAATCCCCCAAAGCAGCAGATATGCATGCGGTTGGCAGCGCACACGAGCAGCGGAGCATGTCGCTTGGTCGAAGAAAAACATTCAATTCATTTTCAAACTCTCCGATCAACACGAAGTTTTACCGAAATCGTAGTTTTCTATCAACTTTTGGGAAAGTACCGCTAGCTACAACGGTTACCTCCCATACAATTTTTCTTAAATACAAATTTCTCGAACACTGCGCTTGTGAGAAAAAATGCATATAATCAAAATTAAAGGAAATAATATTGCCTACATTTTTAATTTTAGGTGAACTCCACCTCAACTCATACTCTCTTTTACAGTTAAGTTGGATTTCTTAACTTTGCTCGATTGGATATTGTTAGGGATCTAAAAAAAATTACCCGTATTTTTTTGTTAGGTAGAATACCGTCCGGTCGGCGGAGGGGAGGGGGTCAAAGTCGGCGAAAACTCGAAATCACAAAAACTTTAAAAATTTGTAACGGCTTAACCGAATTAGATGATATTGAACATTTTCGAAAGGTAATTCCTTGTCACAAAAAAATATTTTTTGACTTCCTCTCCCTCCCCCTCACCTTCATATTGTAAAATTAAATTTAGTGACAATATAAATAAAATTCGGGAGTAAATGCGTTATTTAAAAAAAATCAAAAAAAAAATCGAATACAAGAAAATTGTATATATTTTACTGATTTTCGATTGGTTTTTATGTTTTCTGTACGTAATATTAACTCAAAAGTTTTAGGAGTTTAAAATTAATTAGAAATTCATTTAAAAGAAAAAGTTTCCGTCTGGAATAAATCTGTGAAAATTTTGAGTTTCTGGAAGTATTTTGTTGACACTTTCAAACCTTCTTTGAAGTTGTTGCTGTTTTTCTTGAGATATTTTAAATTTCGTCACTAAATTGAATTTTACAATATGAAGGTGAGGGAGAGGAAGTCAAAAAATATTTTTTTGTCACAAGGAATTACTTACCTTTCGAAAATGTTCAATATCATCTAATTCGGTTAAGCCGTTACAAATTTTTAAAGTTTTTGTGATTTCGAATTTTCGCCGACTTTGACCCCCTCCTCCGCCTACTGGAATTTATTCCCCGAAACAAAAAAATACGGGTATCTTTTTTTTAGGTCCCTAACTACATCCAAATGAAAAAAGTTAAAAAAAAACAAAGGTGACTTTCAAGCTCCATTCAAGTCGAGTATGAAGTTTTTACATATCTCTAACGGTTCATGAGATAATTTGAAAACCATTATTTTTCACATATTTTTTCGGAAACTTTAATTATTGCAGAAGAAAGTCATGTAATATTCACATCTTTTTTTTGAATTGTTTAAATCATACTTTAAATTGTTTAAATAAAATACATTTTTTTGTTTTATCAAACTACAATTCTGTGGAAATTTGATAAAACTTGAAACTTACATTCTCAAAGCAATTTAAAAATATGAACAAAGTATAACAAGATAAAATTTTTAGTTTGCTGATTATTTTAACGTTTAAAGTTCAAAATAAATTTTGAATTAACACACAAACTAAAAATTTTGTCATATCACATATTTATTGTTAGAAATCAAAATATTCAAATCGAAAACCTGCGGAAGGAAAAAATACGCACGCACAAAAAAACACACACACAAAATACAAACACACAAAAATAAAACACCAAACACACTTGCCCCCGCTTCGTGTCGCTTGCATAAGAATTCAACGAGAATAAAACGAACTAGAAACGAACTAGAAACGAAAACTGGTTTTAACAAAGGGCGAATGAAGCAGCGGCATGTATAGGCGATCACCACGGCTGCTTGTGTGTACTGCCGGCTAGTCGGCAGCTGCTACGTCACGATGGGGTATTATTTTGAATTTCGGTTTTGCACTAAGTTGAGTTGTTAGAAAAAAACAGTCTTTATATAATTTGTCTATGGTAGAACAGAGCTCATTACTAAAAAGAGTCAATTTGAGTGGTTCAAACTGCAGGCCGCATCATGGAAAAAAATTACGGTAAGAGTTCTTTAATATAATTTAACTTGAAAATTTACATAAAAAAAGTAATGCGCCGCACGCAAAATGTTTATTTAAAGAATCCATACAGTTAAAATTATTGCGCCAACGGAAAATTTTAACTACTAAAATAAAATACAGTAATCCCCCGCTTTACGGACGGGATGCGTTCTACGGAAACTGTCCGTATATCGAAAATCCGTAAAACGAAACCTGTTTTAGTATGAGATTGTACTGGGAATAAATAGATGCGTACCAAAAAAATCCGTAATACGAAACAGATTAGTATAATATATTAAAATAATTATTTAACCACTAGAATAATGAGAAAACTATATAATTATAGAAAAAAAATATTTATACTACTTGAAATGGAGCATAAATCAATTGAATATGTTAAAACCAACAAAATATTATGGGACAAATCATACCGCGGACAAAAAAACGTAGCTGTTTCTACGTAGGTTTCTGCTAGTTTCGTTAGAATTCAAATTTCTTTGTGGGACAGAAAGCAGATTCTGCTTCTGCTGCTGCTGCTGCTGCTTCTGCTTCTGCCTCTGCTGCTGCCTCTGCCCAATTGGAGTTCTCGCTTAAGAATAGCAAATAGATTTTTTAAAAATACACCGCACTGCAGTTTTTTATTGCCTTAATTCTCTTTTGTGTATACACAAAATGTGTCAGAAATTTCGGAGAAATTAAGTATGTACATTTACAATAAATACAACATAATTATGGAGCACTTTTTCTTGATTTTTTTCTGTGATTCAAAAAAAAAAATTTTTATTTGTCCGTAATAGCGAATTTTTTTATCCGTATAGCGAATTTGTTCCTATATTAGTCATGTCCGTAACTTCGAATTTCCGTAAAACGAGCGTCCGTATAGCGGGGGATTACTGTACACACCCTTAAGTTAGGGTTTCCATCGCGTCCACATTTTCGCCGTACGCTGTTCTCTATTTAAGAGCGTTCGGAATTTTTTCTTAGTTCAACTTAATACATATCGCAACTAAATGCATACCAGCAAAAAAAGGCAAATGCAACATCGGGACAGAATAAAAAAATTTCCCCGTACGCAATAAATAGAGGAGAATGTCTGGATAAAAACGAGAAAAAATGCTAAGAAGAGCTAGCCCAGTTAGACGATATTGTTCCATTGCATATTTCAGCAGACGAAAGAAATTGTTCGCATTTCTTTAATATCGATTTTTTTTTGTGAATGAGTTCTACGAAAATCATAGTTTTCTTTTGGAAAAGTAACGTTGGCTATAACTGGGATTTCCTACACAATTTTTTTGAATAAACACATTTTTTTTGAAAAAAATTCGAAAACTGAGCTTTTGAGAGAAAATAAATATACCAAAATTTAAAGGACATAAAACTTTTGCTTTAACGATACGTAAATCTCCAACAGTTCTTAACATATTTCAAAAAAAATTAAAAATCTCTCAGCAACTATGCACTTCTGAGAAAAAATGCATATTGACAAATTCAAAGAAAATAAAATTTCTTGCATTTTTTCCTTTAAGGATTTTTATGTATCTTTAACGGTTTTCGAGATATTTGAAAAAATATTCTTTTTCCGAAACTAAATATTGGAAAGGAAAGTTTTGTGTTGGTCACAACACTTCTATACGATATATAATTCTATACGATAAATAATTTATTTGTAACATTTTAACATGGTTTTTTAACTTAAAAGTAATTTTTCTACAACCTATCCCCAAATTTAACTGAACCCCTGGTCGCAATACTCTTAGTTGTCGGCTTCACCTCCAAAATCTCTGTACTTGATTTTTTGTGACGCTTTCTATTTCGAACAGGGTTATCCACAATTACACTTGAATATTGACCCAGTATTTTATGACTATGATTACTATTCTTTTTGGCATTGTCAAGGCTTATTTCTGGCTCTTCATATCTTTTAGGATTTTCAAAGAAAAGTTTGGCAATATTTGGGTTTTCTGTCGTCGTTGTAGTACTAGTTGAAATATATCTAATGCTATCGAAATTTTTACGTTTTCGTTTTTTCAAAATATTTTGATACGTATTAAAACTTGTAGTATGAGGACTTTGAATAGTTTCCTCAGCAGCATTTTCTGTTACCTCATAGGCAAAAATAGGGTCTAATATCACTGGACTTTCGACATGGACTTTTGTATGTAAATCACTAGCCGGTTGTGGTTTGTCTGTTGTGGGGAAGGGCTTAAATTCACTGGATTCTTCGAACACTCCAATACCACTACTAGGTTTTATTAATCCCAGGGCAGTTTCAATCTTTTTCTCTTCGTTTTCTTCCAATCGTCTCATGTCATCCACATTTAGCTTCTTAAGAAAATCCTTCACATTTATCTGTGGTTTGTCTGAAGATGTTTCGTAACTTAAAATTTTTTTGGGGACTTTTGAAATCTTTATTTTAGAACTTCTTATTGGACGTTTAATTATGTACTTGACTGTTGTAGTCGCGGAAGGTTGATGTCCAAGAAAATTAAAAAGACGCGGCTTACTCTCAAAAGCTTCTTCGAACATATTTTTTACCATCTTTGCACCATTTGCAACGCCTTGCATTAGGCTTTCCATGCCATCATCGAACATAAACCGCCGTTGAATGGTATGAGACGATGTGTTTTTGAAGTAATTTCCGTTTGAACTTTCAAGCTGGCTTGGTACATTCGCATTACCTGGTAACCTAAAATGACTGTGGTTAGGCCTGTTTTCTTGGGTTTATTGTGATTTTTTTTAGATTTAATGAAAGTGAAGGTGATTATCTGAACTTCAAGAAGAAAGTAAAACTTACAAAATATTTGCACTTCGTACAGAATATGAAAGGCTCGGCGAACTAATAATGAGAATCCATAGCGTTGTACTCTGAAATGATATTAAAAATTTTACTTACAATCTAGTCAAAAATATTCTTAAAAAATGACTTAAGTAAAATGTTTTATAAGGTGTCTGCCGAAGCACAGCTTAGTATTGTAATAAAAAGAATTCTGAAAGTTAATGTATACTCTATTAGTTTGTTCAGCCTATTGGTCATAAAAAACAAATTGCTTCGTCCATTTTAAATTTAAAGTTTTTTACCAAGTTGAATTTTGCATATGTATCCGCAAAAAGCCTGTAGGTAAGCTAATAAAGTACGCTCCAAGAAGTGTCAGCTAGATTCCCTTAAATATATAAATTATTGTAATACATAAAATATGTATGGTATGTAATTTGAAAGGAATGGAGGGGTGTTAAAAGGCATGTCATACTAAAAAGTCTGGAAAGCAAGCCAACAAAAAACGTAACGTATTTCATTAGAATCCTTAACTCGGTTGGTATGCAGACCCGTCGCTGTCGCGTTAAAGACTTTTTGTATAGGATACCAGAAATATCGAAAGTTCCGAGAAGTTACTTTTCTTGGAAACGTTTTGAAAAAATGACAGCATTATCCGTACAGGACCTTTCATTAGAATTTCCACTTTTTTATTACAATTTAGGTATTCCAGGTGCCTCGGTAACGCGTAAAAATATTTCTTTTGGAAAATTTGCAAAAAAATGGTTACGCTTTTAGGACCTTTCATTTTGAAATTTGAAATTACAATATCAGACTTTTGATCAGCGACATAGTTACTGCTTAGTATTAAGGACTCCATCATTGTTTCGAAATTGATGGGTTGCAACGAAAAAAAACCTTACAAATGTTGCAATTTATCCATGGTACGCAATTCACGTAAAACTGTAGGTGCACAGCAGGGAAGAAAAATGGTAACAAAACCTCAATTTACGAGAACCAATCCCATTTTGAGAGGTAGGGTCATTATTTTACTCGCTACAATCAAAATACGTTTTGTCCGAACATCAATTTACATAAAAGTGTTTTTCAATAATTGACGCCTGAGTTCAATGTAATCATGTGGTATTGTTTCGGATAAAAAAAACATTTACGAGTAATTACAGTAAAGATAATTTGTAGGTCAAACTTTGATTTCTACCTTTTCACATCTACTTTTTCACATTTTGACAAACCATATTTTTGAAAAATGTATAAAATAGACTTCTATATTTTAGCAAAACCTTTATAATTTATATCTGTAGCCACTAATCACTTTCGCCCGTATTCATAGCCATTTCTAAACATAGGTTTAAAATGACTGTTTACTATGGTTTTCCGTAATTTTAAACTTATGTTTAACAAAATCTATGATTAAAAACGACAAAGAATATGGAGGGCCATTGTTCTTAATTCAAAGCACACTAAAAGTTCCAACACAAGTTTACTAAATTTTGTCAAGTTCTGCTTACATAAAAAAGGTAATCCATTGTAATATCTTATTAGATAATTGATAAAATATTTTAACACTTATACGAAGCTTAGTATGATCTCTAACCGTTGAGTTTAAATGAAAAAAAGTTTTTGATGTTGAATTTAATTTGCAGCAGTTTTTATAGATTGGTGCATTTAATACATATCCAATTTATTAATTACGGAATACAACAAAATAGTGGGATCACTTAAAGTACATAAAATCTAATAAACCTTAATCGAACACTATTGTTGTGAATTCGTAAATTCGTGCATGTTGTGTGCAAACTTGTGATGTCTCTTCCACTTGTAAGCGCGAAAAGAGTTTCTTGAAGAATATTTCAATGTGAAGGTCATTGCCTGTTTCAAACCAATGATTTTTTACAGTGAAATATTACTAAACTCTAGCAGGTAACACGTTTAACAGCAATTAAGTAACGAAAACTAAGAAAGTGCAAGTAAAGTAGCGCTAATAACGGAAGCTGCGATTATTGTTCGAATATTTTACAACCATCACGCAGAGATAAGGAAATTGTCTAGTTAACTCTAATTAAATAAATTATGTCTAAGGTGGTTGAAAATAACTTGAATGAAATCTCCCACTCCTTACCTAAAAGTTATCCCTTTCGTTTTCTATGAGTGCAGCTGAATTTAACTCATATTATAAACTCCCAAGAGTTAATTTTTCATTCCACAAATCGATAATAATTTTATAAATTGCCGTAGCTTATTAAAACTCACGGCAAAACCTATTCAGAAATTGCAACAAGTCGGTGTACTAATATTTTTAAAAAAATGAATTTTAATTTATTTCAAAATTAGCAAACAAAATTCGAATATGTTTAAAAAACGTCACATTGTGAATTTATATTTATTTTATTTTATAAATAAATTAATTTTTCTACGGTAACATTTTTTCGCGTGTTTCTAATTTTGAAAATATCAAAAAAATCGTTTTAAAAATTCGTGATACGTTTTTGAAGCAGAATTTCTAGAATCACTAATCAGTTACTTACTACTTTTATACGACCAAGAAAATTCAGAGTTTTAGACCAAATAAATAAAGAACACACATCTAAATCTAATCCCAACAAATTAGGGTTGAAACATAAATTCAAATTTTCATGTGCGTTGATTCATTTTAAAAATCGGACTACAGTAAGATCGTGAAAAGTCAAACATTCAAGAAATTTCACTTACTGAATACTTAATTTTAAGAGTATTAAACCCACATTTTAATGATTAAAAATTTTTTTCTAGAAGAAAGCAATTCAATAATTACGTCTGCACGTAACTTTGCCGTTTTTCTCGCAAATCTGTGAGGCTCCGAACGATATTTTAATTTACATACAATACGTAGAGAATATTTCAAAAGTGCTATAGTATATTTGAATATTTCAAAAGTGATATACCCTATTGATATCAGTTAATGGTTGCGTAGAAGATAAACATATGTTCTCTTCATAAATTTTTCGAAACGAGGGGCGATTTTCAAGAAAGTCGAACGGGAAAAATCGGCACATACCTTCCCCCCACCCCTACACAAATGCAATAGTTTTTTATACTTTTCTCAAAAACCGCTGGCCACACTGAAAAAATTATAAGTGCAGAATATGTTTAGAATATGTTTTTACATAACTCTTTCCTACAAAAAAAATCCAATCGGATCATTCCTTTTCCCCTCGTCCATTCTCGTCTGCCATATCCTTCCCCTAAATGAAACAGTTTCTTCCTATTTTATCGAAAACGGTTCGTCGGATCGAAAGTTTTATAAAGACGACATGTGTTTAGAATATTATTTTCCAAAACTCCCCCATACAAATAGGGTTTATACACAGTAAGCCTGTGTGAATTGCTAAGGAGCTGAAAATGGCCGATTCAACCGTTGGAGATACTATTAAACGATTTCAAAACCTGGGTACTCCAAAAGACCGTCCTGGCAGAGGCCGTAAACGAACCGTCAGGACGCCTAAGATGAGGGAAATTATTCGACGCCAAATTAAGAGAAATTCTGGTGTTTCGATGCGCAGCATGGCAAAATCACTTAGAATTGATGAAAAATTGGTAAGAAACGTTGTCCATCGTGATTTACGGCTGACGTCTTACAAGCTTTCCAAGTGTCACCACTTAAATGATAAAATGAAACTCAATCGGTTGAAAAAATCGAAAATTTTGATGCAAAAATTTTCTGAGGGCCGTCATCGTAAAATTCTGTTTACGGACGAAAAAATTTTTACAGTGGAATGACATATCAATCACCAGAATGATAGACAATTGCTCCCGAAAGGTACCAAGGATCGTAAGAGAGTCACCAGAAGGCATCATCCCGCTTCTGTGATGGTTTGGGCAGGGATAACGGCCAGTAGGAAAACTCCCTTAATTTTTATTGAAAAAGGAATTAAGATTGACCAAAAAGTTTACCAAGATCTTCTGAGAGATACTGTTGCACCGTGGGCACGACAGCACTTTGGTGAAAATAATGGTTGGACATTCCAACAAGACTGGGCACCATCTCATGGAGCAAAAAAAAACCATTGAGCTGTGCCAGCAAATTTTTCCATCAATGTTGACTAAGGAAGAGTGGCCTTCCAATTCCCCAGACTTAAGTCCAATGGATTATTGGGTGTGGTCAATTCTTGAGTCAAGGGCCTGTGGTACTCTACACACTTCAATTGATCAGCTAAAGTCCAGTTTAATTCGAGCTTGGGACCAAATTTTCACAGAAGAGCTAGCGGCTATTTTAGATGACTTCCCAAGGCGTTGTAAAGCCTGTATCAAAGCTAAGGCCATTTTGAAATATGACCTTTATTTTTATAAAACTTACTAAAAAACTTCTTAAATTAAAAAAAAATATTTTTTGAGTGTTTGCTACAAAACAAGTAATAGACTAAAATTTAATCACGGATAATTTGTCCGCACCCTGTAGATCTTGAGTTGAAACTTTTGGGTTTTGTTCAGTATAGCACCAGGACGGACTTTTTACATATCCCTTCCACATCCTGTAGCGTTATCACTTCAAACCTTTCTCGTGCTAGATTCTATATTGTTAGAGATATCGAATTGAAAGTTTTTTTGTTATGTTCAGCTTAATTAACAGGTAAGACTCTTTAGGTAAATCCACCTTTCACTCTATCTATTGGTTTGGGGAATATGTTCGTAGCGTTTTTATATTTTCTTTTGTTTTACAACGATTTTTTGCTGTTAGACAAAGTGTATAATATTTGTTTTTAAACTTTCGCGGTTAATATTCATACTGAATCTTTTTAATTAAAAATCGGTTATTTACCGCGTGAAAATTTTAATTCAAAATATATATTTTGAATACTGACCTGACGTTTCGGACAAAACTATGTTGTCCATGGTCACAGGCGGGACTGACTTCTCAGTTGCTCAGCTTTGAACTTGACCGCAAATTGTAACGGTGATGTTGAATCGGCAAAATTTTATTTGTTTGTTGGGAACAAACAACACTAACGGTGTCAGGGACTGAGTTATCCCATCCCCTAGGTGGTTTTAACAAACGCAAAACAGGATTCCAAGAGCTGGACAATTTGAAACTATCATCTCTATTAAATGTTGACCGGCGTTTGATTTCAATAGCTTCACGAACGAGACGTGGATGATAGCGGACCTCTGTCGCCAAAATACGCGCCTTGTCGAAACGTATCCAATGATTCTCACTATCATCCATTAGATGCTCAAATATAGCTGAATTTTCCACCTTTTTGTTTTTAACAGCTGAAAGGTGTTCTTTGAGTCTTACTGAAATGTTTCGTCTGGTTTGTCCAACATAGGATTTTCCGCAGCTGCAAGGTACTTCGTAGACGCCACAATTTTCCAGGGGCGTTTGATCTTTTGGTGATCTAAGGTATCCCTTAACCTTTTTTGGCGGTAAGTAGATCACTTTAATATCATGACGTTTAAGTATCTTGCTGATTCGGTTTGACACACCACTCATATATGGAAGAAAAGCTAGTTTTTTTCTTCTGAATTCGACGAAGAGCGTCTCAAAGCACTTTTGAAGGAGGACGGTAGGCAAATGCTCGAAAGGAATGCCACGGTTAACAAAGAGCTCTACATAGCCCAGCTACACCGCGTGAAAGAGGCTATTCGACTGAAAAGACCCCATCGACAAGGCCAAACCATACTCCTTCATGACAACGCCAGGCCTCATGTTGCACAAGTCGTCAAAGCCGCACTCCAAGAGCTCGAATGGGAGGTCCTTCAACATCCACCATATTCTTCGGACCTTGCACCAACGGATTACCATCTTTTCCGCTCCCTGTCGAACCATATGAGGGGCGTTACCATCGACAATGAAGAGGACCTTAAAAACTGGCTCAACCACTTCTTCGATACCAGACCCGGCGATTTTTGGCGCAACGGCATCGACAAATTGGTCGAGAGGTGGGAGGAGGTCGTAAACAGCAACGGCCAATACATAATTGATTAATTTATTGTTATAATTATTGATTTTTGTTTAAATAAAAGTCTTAAAGGTAAAACGCTACGAACTTATTCCCCAACCCAATACTTAAGCTCCTTCCTTAGTATCATTTCAATTTACCGAATCGAAATTTTACGCAAATACTAGCTCAAATTTGTCGTTTTTTTAACAGCCGGTTTTAGTATGCCATCTAGGAAGGTTATAGATATGCTGAGATTTTATTTTGGTGAAAAAATTGATTTGGTATGCTTAAACAATTAAACGACATATTTACTTTGATTTTCCACTAAAAAGTATGAATTATTTTTTTTTAAAAACCGACTTCAAAAATCTTAGCACTAAAAATCAAAAAAATAATTTTTAACATTTATAATTTTAGATATTAAATACTGTCATATTTGAGTACCAGAAAAATTGAATTGTTTTCAAAAACTAGTGTAATAGCTATTCTTAATTTTTTGAATATGAAGTCGAAGCAATTTCTGTATAATATAGCTGAAACTAAATTAAGTCTCAAAAAAACTTACCATTTATTTACTTACTTGGAACAAGATTTTACAGAACTTCAAATTCTAATTAAAAAATACATTGAAACTTCCTGGAGGGCATTCACAAACCAACGTTCCACACAGTACTTAAAAATTTCAAAATTTAAAGGTTTCATTTTAAATTTTCTTCTAGCTTGTTATATATTGTCAAATGTTAGTGTTGCCGACTAAAATACCCAGGCTAAAAGCTCAGCAAAAATGACCGTAAAGAGTTTTGCAACAAAATTCTGTAAGTATAGTAAATAGGGCTTCTCATTTCCCGTAGAAATTGAAATCCCGGGATTCCGGGACAAAAATATTTAAAATCCCGGGATCCCGGGAAATCCCGGGATCCCGGGAAATCCCGGGATTCGCTAACCATCAAGAATTTATCCAATTAGATGGGAGAAAAATGTGTAAAATCAAAACAATACAAAAAAAATGCGTTATTGATTTTCAATTATTAATTTTATACCCGTATGGTGAAACCAAAGGGTATATTAACTTTGCCTTACCGTTTGTAACGCCAAGATCCCGTCATCACACATAAAAATGAATTACACCAGTGTGTTTAGAATGATAAAAAAAATTAATTTCTGCATGTCCGTCCGTCTATCCGTCTGTCCGTCTGTCTGTCTGTCTGTCTGTCTGTCTGTCTGTCTGTGGCGCGGATTGCGGGCGCACGGATTGAGCTAGAGACTTGAAATTTTGCGCAGATCCGTTTTTCGTAAAATGCGAGGCTAAGTTCGTTAATGGGCAAAAATGGACCATTAGGGGGGGGTACCCCCCATACGAACGAAAACGGTTTTTGTGAATATCTCAAAAACGGTGCATTTTATCAAAAAAGTGGAAGAACAAAAGTTATTTAGGATATGATTCTACATAAAACTCCCATACATCAAAATCCGATTGGAATAAATTTTAAAAAATCTTTTTGGAAAGTTTGACTCCAAAGTGGAATTTTGGTACAACTGTTCGAATTTTGATACGAATATCACCATACGGGTCTCCAATGATTGCCAGATTGGCAATTATAGCTTTTGTTATGTTTAATTACAAAAACTTAAATACAAAATAATTCATTGAAACAAACCAAAACTACAAAATATTGGTAACTTGATCTATTTTGAATTTTTCTAATTTTAAAATATTGGTAACTGGAGTACCATCTATATTATATTTTCCTAATTTTGAACGAAATTCGTTACTAGAGGGAAAAACGAAATTCGTTACTAGAGGGAAAAAGAAGTAAAAATTACGCAAATTTCGTGTTACAATATTTTTAATATCGTTAAAAAGAGTAAAAAAAATGTTAATAAGAAATAGCGGGATTCCCGGGAAATTTAATTGAAATCCCGGGATAACGGGATGATATTTTACCCCCGGGATCCCGGGAAAACGGGATTCCGGGATCCCGTTTGAGAAGCCCTAATAGTAAATGTAAAAAGATCAAAAATGGAGAACATAATGAAAGTAAAAAAAATTATCGTTGCTTTGAAAAGCTTAACATTCGTTTTTTACGTGTTAAATATTTTGCGAAGCTGTAATTTTCATATTACACTTAATTGGCTAAAATTACGACCACTGAAAATTAAAGACAAAAAAAAATTCAAAACATTATATTTTTCTAATCATTGGCTATTTCCTGTGTTTAACGAAGACTGTATTTATTTTTATGTAATAGCAAAGTTTTCACGAAAATATTCGCTTCTTAACAAAAAATACTATTTAAGTAAACACAGTATGTCATTGAACCGAATCACAACGATGTACCGGAACACATAGGAGTATGCACCGGATCTATATATAGTTTGCTCTGCAGGTAAAAAAATAGTTACTCCAATGTCATAATCTAATAATTTAAAATTTTCAGTTGGTGCGTCTGGAAACTGCTTAAAATTGGAGTGAAGCAATTACCAATGAAACAAAAAAATTGATTACCAAAACAAAACATAATAAAATTTTTTTTTAAAAAGTACGTCGTTTGTGTACCACGGATGAAATGATTGTTACAGTGTACTATTCCAGGCAATCACTTTTGTAATATAATTATGTGATCACAAGCAGACAGCTGGTGGTATAAATCGCCAAAAGGCGTCATCGTCTACATCTTGTAGTCTATCGCTGAGGTGTCTTATTTTACTCTCTGCAAGACGTAAGTCCATATAACAAAGAAATTACGTTTTTTTGGTGTTCCTCGTCGTACGGAAGCGACGGAAGTAGCAGAGTCATAGTCATCTGCAACTTAACGGAAGAAAGTGAAAGGATATAAACCTAACTAAACAGTCCACAAAAAAAAAACCTCTCCGACCGTCCAATTAACAAATTTTGTTTTATGCCTGGCCTAATCGTAGATATGTATTTTCCGTAATGGATTAAAACTTCTTTTGCCATCCCGATGTTATCATTGCCACTCGACAAAGTAATTCATGGCCTTTTTGGTGATAATTCGCACCAAAGCTTAAAACGATATTGACACCCATCGCAGCCGCCCACCCCATAGCAATATGCCGGCTAGCAATAATTTGGTGATCGTAAAACCAAGACACCATATCGACGAACATTCTACGCAGATCGATCGGAATTTTTGTATGTACTCGTATATCAAAGTGAGCGTTTTGTTATTCAATCGAAATTCGATTGTCTCAGTGGTCTTTCGCTCGACCAAATCTTTCACTAATTCCGGATTGATCTGCTACAATAATTACACCTGCATTTGAACTTATCATCGGGCATACGAGAAATGCTGTACCACAGTAAAGTATAGTAAAAGGTAACTGCCAATATATTGTTTCCTACAGCTACTTAGTACGTTGAGCTTAAATGACCAGCTGAGCTTCATCCCTTTCGTACACTGAAAAAAAATTTAATTAACAAATTTCCAAAAAGTTTTCCAAATACCAGTTGATTTATTCCAGTTGATTTTTTTTAGGCTAATCCGACTGAACTTTGATGTATGAAAAACGTGGTGTAAATACTTTTGCAGTATTTACTATTTATTTAGTATTGTAAATAATTTTGCAGTGTAAAAACTACCTTACAAATGGTAGAAATTTTATCCTATTTTTGGAGCTGTTATATTGTTTAAGAACCCTTTTTGACAGATATTATTTTGACTCGGTTAACGCAACTGACTCGGTTATTGCAACAGACTCTGTCTACTATAGTTGCGATTACCGAGGTCACACTGTATATTGAATTTTTGTCGTCGTACATCAAGGTCGGGAAGAAAAAACTGAGCGTTGTATATCGAAACGTAGTATTTATCGAGGTATTGTAAATCGGAGGTTTCTTTTATTTCAGATTTCTTGATTACTAAAAAATATATTATAAAATCTTGAAAATATGCAAAAACACTTAGGGTAACTCACGGATAGATGCCCCACATTTTGACTTTGCCATATTTCACAATGAAGAAAGGCATTTTCGATTTTTTTTTTTTTTAAATATTAGTCTTAACATTTATCTACAATTTTAGCCGAAAAAAACTTACATTATGTTTTCTTTTTACTGTGATAAAACTGTTTTTGTTAGTCCCTACTTTTTGGGATAGATGCCCAACCTATGGGATAGACGCCCAATATGACAAATGTGCATGTGGGATAGATGCCTTTGAGGAAAAAAAAAACATTTTATTAAGTTATAACAACATTTTATTATACATTTTAATTCATTTACATACATATATGCACGGCAAAAAATCTTGGAGTGAATTCCAATCAAAACTGGATTACGCTGGACCTATATGTAATCCAATGAAAAATTCTAATCCAATAATATGGATTGGAAATTTTCATAAATTTATTTTTGGTTTAATTCAGTATTAAAGTCTAAAATTTTGATTAAATTGTAGACATTAATGTTAAAAGTACTTAAGTTCGATACATAATAAAAAACTTTTCAAATATGACTGCAAAAAAGGCTAAAATATTTTCAAAAATTCGCATGTATTAAATTCCAATCCAAAATATGTATTAAGATTTCGTCAATATAATTTTTGGATTGAAAAATACTCCAGGATTTTTTGCCGTGTGTCTATCCAATATACACATACTGCAATATAAAAAAATTTAATTAAATAATAAAGAAAAAAATAACAAAATTCAGTGTCTTTCGGGAGGAAATCGAACGGCCTCTAATTTCTGAATATGACGCACGAGCCGTTTTTCATTTTCGAATCCAAGGATAGGATGTTTACCTATAATAAATAAGTATTTTCAATGAATGTGGGAAAGCAAATAGGTATATATTATTACCTAAAGTTAATTTGCCCCTAAGGTCAACTATCCCTTTAAAAAAGAAGGCGTCTATCCTTTTCATACCGGATAGATGCCCCAATTATTTAATAAATTAAATGTGGATAAAAAGAAAAAAAAATTTTTTTTCACAAACACTAAACACTCCATTTGACATATAAAAAATAAAAAAATATATAAATACTTCTTTAAGCAAAAGTTCCAAGAGTTTTTGTGCAGCTCAAAATAAGTTTTTGGAGTTTTCCCTTGTTCGAAAACAAAAATGGCCAATTATCCCGCAACACGCCCGACTCTCGCGAATTTTAACAATGCACTGAAGTTTCATTGAGCAAACACTTCATATGTAGAATGTGACATGTTACGTTTTGTTTCGTTAAGTACCAGCAGGGCCGTATCGAAGGCTCTGGATTGGGGGGGGAGACATCTCAATTTTCCCAACTCGAACATCTGATTTTTCCTAACTAGGATGTACCTAATAAAAATTCCTTTTCCTTGCCCAGAATCTCTGACCAGAAATTATAATAAAGAATAATGGTTATGTTAACATATTGTAATTTTTTTTTATTTTTCACATACAATTAAATAAAGGGTAAACACTAATAATCTTATGCGACCCTTGAGAGAAAAGATAACCGTTGAAGATGACTTCAACTAGAGTCTGTACATATCTAATTTATAGTACATGGATTCGTCTTTCCTTTAACTTTGCCCATGCCGAAACAAATTTCGTAAGGTCAATTGTATCAGTTAGGTCTTTTTCGCTGTGTAGTATCATTAAAGAACTCAGTCTTTCGTCTCCCATAGTCACCCTTAGAACGTTTTTCACCAGTTTTAGCTGGCTGAATTTGCGCTCATTCGTAGCTATTCATTTGTTTAAAAAATCCGAACACCGATGGTAAAACAATTACACATATACGGCCTTATTCCAGGATCCGTCGTAGCTACGATTTTCGGAGAATTCGTGAAGATGGTATTCCACGATCCGAAGGAATTAAATTAATTTCGAAAACATTACGAATCGGAATATCTGGTATCATAGAATCCGACGCAATCGATCTTTTGACAGCTAAACCTACGAAAAATTTTTGCTTCGTAACTTCATTTTCTTATGATTTTAGCTCAATATATGGCCTGAATTGTACAACAAACAGCAATTTTAACATTTTTATTTGTTTTTTAGTATTAGTGTAACTTTTAACACATTAAGAGGAAATATTTTAGAAAAAAGAGCAATGTGAGTATTCCTAAGTATCCGTTATTTGTTGTCGTTTTCATTCCACTATTAAAGTCCTTCACTTCGATAAATCTTCTTCCAGACACACAGTTGCAAACGCTGCAGAATCCATTATTAATAACAATTTTCGTTTTAAGTAAAGAAAGTTACATTTTTCACGAAACTATTCCATGTCAGAAATCTATTCCTTATGAGTTTTGCATAGGGACCTTTTTACAAAGACATTTATTTTTCGAAATTAGATTTTAATCAGGCACCACTAAGTTCAATTCCGTTCGGATCGTGGAATACTGATTTCTTCGTATTCGTAACGTAGTTAGTTCTTCGTAATAAAGCTACGACGGATTCTGGAATCGGGCCGATATTTTCAAAACTCACCGTTTCAGCACGAATATACTAGATCGCTCGATTTGCTGTCTCAAATGGTCCCATTTCAATACAGTTCAAGACCCCGTTCACATTGGTTGAAATAGTCCGCCTAATTCTGACAGAAACTGGTAACATTATGGCAAGGTGAGGAAGTGGGACTGAGCCCCACTTCCTCACCTTTCCCTAATGTTGCCAGTTTCTGTCAGAATTAGGCGGACTATTTCAACCAATGTGAACGGGGTCCAATGGATCAAAACGAGTTAAGTAAGAGCGAGATAACCGTATGAAAATAAATATAGTCATCTCGTTTAAACCGTGAGCTATCAAAGGAAAATAGACTTTAGGAATGGTGTTGGCGCCTAAAGTTAGTCTCAAACTTGTGAAATTTGATTTTCGCGGCAGACGAAATTTGTATTTCGCGAGATTATACAGTTCAGTGGATGCGTTTAACTATGATAAAGAGGGACAATTTTTCAGCAGAGCTTTGTATGGTGACAGTTGTTCTATGTTATATAGTTCTGTGCCATAAACTGATGGGAACATTATACTCCTCCCACGGTCGAGTGTCTACTCTTTCAAAGCCTTTTATTCATTCTCTCCCAACTCGCTGTGACGCTGTTGCCAAAGCAGAATGGTATGTGTAAAAAAGAAACAAGTCATAAAACAGGCGTATGTTCACTAATAGAAAATATGAGGTAGAAAAAGACAAGTTGGGATTTTGGAAAATCAACTAAAGAGATTTCCCAACTTGGGAAATCTCACATCTTTAACACTAGATTGTTCAAGCAAGTCATCTTGACTGCTTGACTTCCTTGGGCAATCTAGTGTTAAGAAGTAAGATTTCCCAACTTCTAAAGGTCAAATTCCCAACTGAAGACTTATTGGGGGGGGAGCCTCCCCCCCCATCCCCCCCCAGTCGGTACGGCCCTGAGTACCAGTTTTTAACAGTGAGGCATCTATCCCAGTGGGGCATCTATCCGTGACTTACCCTACTTTTAAGGCTTTCACGACCGTTATTATAATTATGTATTTTAAGGGTTTTCGGTTTAGATCTCGTTTGAGATCTGTAAGTTCGTACGTACTTTGATTTTTACGACACGGATACGAACTGTGCTGTCAATGATCGCTTAGAGCAAGCCTCGGCACTGCTTGGCTCGTCTGGCTCCTCAATACGATAACATTTTTATTCAAATTTTACGAGATTACAATCAATGTATGAACGTTTTTACTCGACTCTCCAACGCATTGATACGTGTTGGTAGACGACGGCCACTTCGGCAGCCGAAATCAAACGATTAACTAACAATCGATGGAGCGAGCCTACGACAGTCATTCAGTATGATTTCTGCTGTTGATGCGTACGGGTGTATACATTTGCTCTCCAAAATTATAATTGCTTCCCAAAGAACACTGATGTACGAAATTTTTTCAGAAATTTGATTTTTTTAGTTTTCCTTTTCCATTATGAAGCGCTCATATTCAAATTCAAATACTATGTCGTGGGATTGGGAAAACAAATATTTAATAACCACAAATAATGATAACCGTCAATGTCTATTTTGCAGTTACATGTCGAATAAAAAATTCAATCTAAAACGCCATTACAACAGCTGTCATAAGTTCGATTTTGCCCGATGCAATTAAGTAGAAAGAGTAAGATAGGTTGACAACTTAAAGAAAGTTTTTTTTAGAGAAATTTCCTTTAGGCGGAACAAATGATTATGAAATTGCATAATGATAAATTGTGTAGTTCACTGTTCCTAAACGTCTGCATCAAAAGCGAAAGAGCGTAAAAAATGAAAATGATGCGTTTTCTCATTTTGTGTTATAGTATATGAAGAAACATAAAATTTCTTCGAGTAATAGTAAATCACTACATACATGGTGCCGAGGCCTGGCTTAGAGAATAAAGTTCAGACTTAAAAACATTGGAGAATTTACGTAGCAATCCAATGTTTTCAGTATGCGAGTGACAATGTCCGAGACGTCTCGTAAAAATCAAAATGCATAATTAACTTACTGAAACTTCAAATTTAGCACGGAGTCAACAAAATTTAAGTTGAATTATATTTAAAAATTGATAAAACTCTTCTTTCCACTTTCCTTTAATAAATGAGAAAAATTGTTGCAATTTAAAAAAAAAACTATTGAATTATTTGACTCCAAAGAAAAAAATTTCAGATATTTGAAAAAAAATCTGATTTTTGCAATATTCATTGATAATTTCTGTTAGTAGAAAAATGTAAAAGATATTTGTATTGACATTATTTCCCTGTTTTTTGCAATATTCACTTGTTTAAGACCATTGGATTCTTGACGACAGAAATAGATCTTGGCATTCATATCTCTGTTTGTTGAAATTGACAAATTATTCGAATATAAAATGATTTTTTTTTCAGAGTGTCTCGCCGAGTGGTTATATCAGCTCAACTAGGTGTATCTTGTGTACTTTAAAAATGCGAAATATAGATAGTACGAAGGAAAGGCCCAATAAGATTGGTACTGGTAGCAGCTAAACTCAGTCAGATAATCTTCAGGCCGAAATGGGTGCTTGCCTGTGAATTCGGTCGGTCTCGGGGATTTGTTTACATAAGTTTTCTGGTTGATGCATGAGTGATTTTTCTGAGTATGAGTTTCATTGACATTGGTAATGGGAGAAGAACGGTCGAAGATCTTTGGTACTGTGTTCGGTAGTTATTCAGCGTCGTTTGCTTAGCCTATCGTGGGGCCAGCCCCGTCGAATTCACCCAGCCGCTAAGCCGAGATTGTTTCGTTGCAGAAAGTTAAACTTCCAACAAAAAAAAAACAACATCAGCTCTCAATATATCTACATGTAATGTAATAAAGATGGTGAGCAAAAAAATTGAAATCACTAAGTGAGTACATGCAATCTGCAAGTGTGCTTACTCATGAGGGATCAACTATTTAAGGTCTGAAATTTCGGTATTTGACCATCAGATAACAAACGACCATCGAAAGGAATACATTTGGTATCGGAAGCGTGTAGCTTTAAGCGGTAATATCTCATACATAATGACATCACAATTACTGGTAAGTAGAGAGAACAAGGATCAAGTGAAATAGTGCTCGAGTGGATTATTATTGTGTAATAAATACCATTAAATCTCATCGATTTTCTACAGCTTTCGACCGCTGTCCTGCTGGCTGTGGTTTACATGTGCAACGCAGGAGGACACGGTGGTGGACATCGGCACGTCGTGATTCACGTACCCTTAAAGATCAAGACCCACCACCACACGCACACAGTTTACAAGCACATTCACCATGGCGGAGGCGGTCATGAATACAAAGTCATAGGATACACCTACGGTGGTGGCGGCGGGGGTGGAGGTCATGGAAGATTCGGAGGATCTGGCCATGGTGGCTTCGGCGGTGGCAGTGGGATTGGTGGTAGCGGATTTGGAGGTAGCGGATTTGGTGGAAGCGGCCACGGGGGTGGTCATGGGGGTGGTCATGGGGGTGGCGGAGGCGCTATTGCATTTGGAGGTTCAGGACACGGTGGTGGTGGGGGTTTTGGTGGGAGCGGTTTCGGCGGAGGCGGACACGGTGGCGGTTGGGATTAACATGCGAAATTGATCGCTAGATTCGTTCATAAACATAAATTCAACAGTACAACCTCACACTTTTAATAGTGAAATAATTTTTGTTGCATTTTCATGTTAAATAATTCCGGATTAAAAAAAGGACGATCGCCACTGTTAGTCCGTTTAATAGATCATCATCTCCAATTATTAATACGACAGATAATTATTGTAAGTAAAATCATCCCAACCAAGTGCCTGCCTAGTCCGTATTTTTTGTTATCACGAAATGGTCGTGAGTAACGAAAGTGTTTTTGTTGATGTGTAATCTAATTTTTAATTAAGATCTTTGTTAACGTGATATTTAAAGCGACAGGTATGTACATTAATCCAAAGACGATAATTAAAGGTATTATGCCGATTTCAGACGGAAATGTATATTAATGAAATTATGTTAATTTGTTCTTAAATATGAGTTCATGCCTGTTTCAGCATACCATTGTTTTGTATCACAAATTGTTATTTTCAGTAAAATACTGAAATCGTTTATGTAAATTATTATAAGATTTTTAATGTGTAAATATTAGTTTTTAATAAATTGTTTTATTTTGTTGTTTTTAAAAAAAAAATCGTTTTTTATAAGAAATATTTTAACATCAGTCTGTATTAAAAAAAAACAGTATATGGGTAAAACTTCCGGATTTAGAATATTTTTGAGTGATTTTCAACAAAAATGTGTCGATACATACGCCGTATATTGAAAATATTCTCTGTTTCAGTGTATTGCTGGTTTCATACTTTCTCTATGAGTGTCCGTTTTCGAAAGCTTTAAACATAATGAGTTCTCTTAACTTTCGAAAATCATTAATATGACTTTTTAATTTTCTATTTATCTATACGAATCCGTAGATACTTCAATTATGTGTGAGTGGGTCGACCATTAGTTCATTTTTTAAACTTGTTTTTAAAAATAATGCAATTATTTCAGTTGGAAAAAAAATTAAACAGCTTGGGCAAGCAATTAATATCAGGATAATTTATGGCACAACGAATGCATTGTGTTACTGCAGTGTTTCATTTTAAAATATACCCAAACAAATTTATACGCTTTTCCTTATCCAAAGGGTTTTCACTTGCACAACAAAATCAATAAATTAAACTAATAACAACTAAAGATTGTGCAAATAAAAACATTTTGTAGAAGGAAAATGTCTCAGGATATGTGGGACCTGCACGGAAAGAAATAATTTTTGATGCAGTCATCATATAATTAGTGCTAACATATTTTGTTTGAGATATATTACAATATTTTTGCTACAACCAAAATTTTGTTTGCTCCAAACAAAATTAGTTCACCATCAATATGAATTAGTTCCATAGTATCTAAAAAGTATATGAAAAGCTACAATTGTCAGGGGCCAATCGTCAAATACTATATGTATATGAGGACAGACAAAATCTTTATTTAAAAAAAAATAATTTGTGTGGGAGAGGAAGGAAGGAGCGGTCCATTTGGATTTTGATGTATGAAAGGGCTATGTAAAATCATATTTTTAACACTTTTCATCTTCATAAGATACGATGCATCGGTTTCGAGAAAACAGGAAAAAAGTATTTCATTTATATATGGGAAGAGGAAGGAGTGGTCTGATTGGATTTTTATTTATGGAACGGTTATGGTGAATTATATTCTAAATAAATAAAGTCTTAAGAAATTTTTCGATCTGATGCACTGTTTCCAATGCGATGCATTTTACCCCTTCAAAAAGTTAGCCTTGCAATTTACGAGAAACGCAATCTTCAAGTCTCTAGCTCAATATTTTCGAAAGTTATGGTGTTCATGGACAGAAAGACGGACTGACATGCAAGAATCAAAATCTTTGGTCATCCCAAACACCCTGGTCATATACCTTTTTTAATGCGACTTAACGTTTTCCAGAAAATTGTTTCGTTTGTATTGGAGAGGAGAGAAGGAATGGTCCAATATTTGGGGGTGGGGAAGAAATGGTTCGAGATTTTGGTGTTACGTACACCACAACTTTCGAAAGAAATGAGCTAGAGGCTTAACCCTCTAGCCGGAATGCCCGCCTAAAGGCAAGCTTCAGGGAATTCGCTTGTTTATGACGGGTAACAATTTTAATCGCCGGAACTTGTTACACTGACTTTTGTAAGTTATCGCTTTACATGTTGGAAAAAAATTAGCCCTGTACGTTGTCTTGGTTACGGTCTGTCGCAAGTTGAAAGTCATATTTTGGTGATTTTTTTTCGGAAATATTCCGGTTAG
This sequence comes from Chrysopilus asiliformis, assembly GCA_964034945.1. Classification (NCBI taxonomy): domain Eukaryota; kingdom Metazoa; phylum Arthropoda; class Insecta; order Diptera; family Rhagionidae; genus Chrysopilus; species Chrysopilus asiliformis. The sequence continues at coordinate 77,117,490 of OZ035961.1, read as the reverse complement.
AGGGTTAAACATTTTTACTGTTGCGTTTCTAGTAGATAGCAAGGCTAAGTTATTGAATTGAATCGGACCGTCCGTTCCCTCCTCCCCCATAGAAACGAATCAGTTTTTTCCAATTTTCTGGAAAAAGGTGAATCACATTGAAAAATTTGTGATAAAATGTGAAATGTATTTAAAATGTAAAGATAAAAGGTATTTAGAATATAATTTTACATAACCATTCCATACATCAGAATCCAATCGGACGACTCCTTCCTCCATCTCCCACGCAAATGGACTTTCTAAATAAAGATTTTGTCTGTCTCATAAAGAGTATTTGACGATTTCCCCCTGGCAATTCTATTTTTTCATATGTTTTTCGCAAATGTGTGACACAGATTTTGGTATAGAATTAAAATAACCTTTAAAAATAATCATAAGAAATGCTATACACATGTCTTTTGCATCAAAATTTGATTTATGGGGAAGATAGGGGCATTCCACAAAATACGTCACGTAGGTTTTACGCTCTTCAACCCACCTTCTGCACCTTTCCAAATATTTTTTTTATACAAACCACTTTCCTAACATTTTTTATACATTATTTTATTCTCTTTTCATTCCAAACAAAATCTATTTTTTATTCACTCTTGAATTTGACTTTTGACGAAATATGCGCCTGTACAAAGACTTTAATTTGAACTTGATTCATTCGAATCAAAATGTTTTGTTATTCTAAAAATCCGAACAAGAAATTTTTTGTGTGGATAAATTCCTATGCAAAAGATATTTCGCATAACTCATTTAAGCTTGCTTCGCTAAATAAATTTTAAATTCAATCACATCAAGATTATAGGAGGATTTTTAATGATCAAAAAACTTTTACTTTTCTTCTGATTTATGGCCCGTTACAATTACGACGATCATGAGCCAGACTGATTAGAGATATCTACTTAATTAAATAAAAATTAAACAGAAAATCAATAAAAGTTCGTCGTCAGGCCACATTCAATCGTGACTATAATCTGAAATTGTGCTTTCGCAAATTAATTCGTTAGGGCTGGGAAACAGTTTATATAACAGGTGGTAGCTTCTCTAACCAAAAAAAACCTCAGAAAAACACTTTAAAAAAATCACAGAAAACAACATTAAACATTATTCAAATAATATAATTTATTTTTGCATAAAAATTCACTTAAAGCCTAAACTTTTTCTCAGATGCTTTAATTCGAGGATGCTTTCGTTTCAACTTTGCTTTTGGCCTCTGCAAACGATTTTCGACTGGATTGAATGTATTTGAAGATGGATTATTGTACTTTACGTTTGGCATTGACATTAATCGTTCGTAATTTCGCATCCTAGCATAATCGTCGTCCATAGCTACATTGGTTCCAACGTGTGAATATTGGTCGATATCAGTCACAGTTTGACTATATTGTGGCTGTGCTGGTATTCTAATTGGCTTATTCAATCCAGCGTATTGCCACACAGAACTGTACGATTCGGATTTGGGTTCCTGGTCTTTAAACCTCATGGTCTGCCTTGAATTTTCATTACTGAAATCTTCTGATGTCACATATTCATCTTCTTCTTCCTCGTATTTCTTCAACTTCTGCTTATAATCATTTTCGCGCAGAACATACCTAGCCGGCATATTTCCAAATTGAGTTGATTCCGCTTGCTTCAAACCCACAGATTTCTTGAAGTTACTATCTTGATCCCAAGAAGTGGAAAAACCAAAATTTTGCGTTTTCATGTCAAAATGATGAGGAGAAGGTTTCCATGGGTCGAGGAACTCAAAGTTATTGAAGGAGTGTGAAGTCCCCGCTGGATGTAATGGAGTATTTAAGCTTCCAAATGATAATGCTGGATCAAATGACGTATGAAATTCATTATCTAAGTGATGCTCCTGGAGGATCGCCTTCTTTTTAGGATGAAAGTGATGCTTGACAACCGTCCGAAGGTGATTATGCTTTTTCGTCAAAGTCGGCAAATGCAATTTTATGTGTATGCTTAAAATAAGGAAAAGAAAAATATTTTTTTTATAAGTTTTTAATCAAATGGGTAATGTAATAAAGTATTTTAAAGTAAATATAGTGATATACTTTCCACGATTCTATTTTTACTTCAATTACTATGGAACACATTAGTAGATCAACTATTGCCCTAGGGCGGAATTTTGCCAGAAATTTTTATTTTAAAAAGATCGTGGTCAGAGATATATGCTGTTAGTGAAGTATGTAAATTTATCGGAATTTCGCCGAATTATTTTTTAATAATTTTGAAAATATTGGTGATTTTATAAAGACACTTCGAAACATAATGTAAATCAAATTCGAAAAAGGAACCTTGGAAGAAAAAAATAAATTAGAAAAAGGTACCTTTGAAGAAAGGTTTTTCATTAAATTTCCCATAATAACTAGAAATTCCGGAAAATGTGGCACGTTTTTTCGGATAAGTTATTATAAACAGTATTTTCGTTTCGTTTAAGAGGAAATAAAATTCAGTTGATTTAGCTTTGAAAGTATACATTTTTATAATAGGTGTGAAAATGGTCTTTATTATTTTGGTATATTGCCTCGGCAGAATATTCTGTACACCCCAAGGATTTGAGAGCGCCACGTCACTGCATTTGGTATTTTATATAATCTGGTATTTTATCTAAAATGTTTTTTAATCATAGGTTTTAAAATGTGAAATCCCAGGAATCGGGATTATTAAAATCAAGAAATGCATGACACAAAATTAACATATTAGCATACATTCCGCTTTTGGGAATGGCCAACTATTCCCACTTTACCCCGCTCATTTTGCGCTTTGACCTGTGTAATCATGCTCATAAAGATGTACTATTTACCTCGGAGCGCTCCTGATTCCCAGTCGCAGTCGATAACGACATTTTTGATGCCAAATCTGAGTTGTTATAGATAGATTGAAACCAACCACTATGGATTAGAGCAGTTTTGCAAGCAACTTTTTGAGATTCCGAAAACAATCTGTAGGTACACCAAATAAAAAATGGCATTTTTTAATCTCTCCAAACGAATTATTCGATTACAACCAAATTTTGTGTGGATAAATTTTAAATAATAAATTGCAGAGTAAAAAGTCGAAAGCAGAATAAATTGCAGAGTAAAAAGTCGAGGGGTATATAATTATTTTATTTTTCCAAATTTTTAAAGTTTTTTGTGAGTTTGGTTAATTTTTTTTATTTTATTCGCTTTTCACAACATTTCTAATTTGTTTTCCTCTTCCAAAATCATATTGTTCTATTTTTGTGCTGTTTTTAGACCGAGAATTTTTCCTTGAAACGAAGTATTTAAAGTTTTCCGGAACGAAATATTTTATTTTTCAGAATGTTTTAAAGAAAGGGAAGTATTTTGCTTTTCACAGAATGTTCTACAACAAGCAAAGCCTTTTAAAGAATATTCTAAAATTGGTTATTCGTTTCTTTGCTCTTTGTTGGACATTCATTTTTAAATTTAGATTTTTCTATTAAAAAAACATAACAAAAGCTATAATTGCCAATCTGGCAATCATTGGAGACCCGTATGGTGATATTCGTATCAAAATTCCACTTTGAAGTCAAACTTTCCAATAAGATTTTTTAAAATTTATTCCAATCGGATTTTGATGTATGGGAGTTTTATGTAGAATCATATCCTAAATAACTTTTGTTGTTGGACTTTTCTGATAAGATGCACCGTTTTTGAGATATTCACAAAAAACGATTTCGTTCGTATGGGGGGTACCCCCGTAATGGGCCATTTTTGCCCATTAACGAACTTAGCCTCGCATTTTACGAAAAACGAATCCACGCAAAATTTCAAGTCTCTAGCTCAATTCGTGCGCCCGCAATCCGCGCCACAGACAGACGGACAGACGGACGGACAGACGGACAGACGGACAGACGGACAGACGGACAGACGGACAGACGGACAGACGGACAGACAGACAGACGGACGGACATGCAGAAATTAATTATTTTTATCATTCTAAACACACTGGTGTAATTCATTTTTATGTGTGATGACGGAATCTTGGCGTTACAAACGGTAAGGCAAAGTTAATATACCCTTTGGTTTCACCATACGGGTATAATGAGGAAAGAACTAGGAAAATTAGACTGAAGCCAACTTTGTTTCTGTAAAGGTGCTAAAGAGTAGAATAATACTCTGTTTTTACAAAGTTCCACTTGTTAAGAACTTCGTAAGAAAAAAAATAAAAATTCAATTAAAATTTGAAATTTTTTTTTTAAAAAATGTATGGCAACCGGCTGATCTAGCAGATTGATATTTCACTAAAAAAATTCATTCATAACAAATTTTGTTGCGATCGGATTATTGGTTCGAAAGATACAACGATTTAAAAAGTGAGATTTTTGCAACTTTGAATGGCTGCTATTTTGTAAAGGTACACTTGCGACACGAACGGTTTTAATGTGTTTCATAACTCATTGCAAAATACTCAAAAATAGTTACTTGGTAAACTGTTACCCAAAATCCCTATGTCGGAGGAGGAGAGCTTTGAAAACAAACACTAGGGCGTTAAGGTTAGTTTTGAAACAAAACTGATATTTCGATTGTAATTTGCTATCGGAAAACGGCAGTTTTTTATCAAAACTGAGTGCAGATTCGAAACTAGGGGTACCATTTCCTTAAGGAACTATCATTATCTCAATTTCAGGACCAAACATGCATGTAAAGTTTCAAGGCTCTAACTCAATACAATTACATTACAACAATAAAAACTTAGCTTCACTCAGGCAAATTTTGTTCATCAGATCTATGAAAATACTTCATTACTTTTAAGACGTGCTTTTTTGACGTGGATTTTGGTTCTACGGGTACAAATTAGAAAATCTGCCCTGCTGCCATGATAACAAATTTGCAATCGATGATATTCGATAGTTTGTGGTGACATCCGAACAGAAACTGTCTTATAAAATGCGGCCTACATTAGAGCATTGTTTAGGGTATTTTGTTATGTTAAACTATGTTCAATTTTTTTTTGAAAATCAAAATCTAAATTTTCACTGTCGCTGTTATGCTGTGTTTACTGCTTGTAGTACAGATTTGATTAGAAGAGTATAAATCTTTTTATGCTTTCTTTGTGTGAATTTTTTTATGCTTTCTCTCTTTATGCTTTCGTTGTGTATATTGAATCTCATGTATTGTATCTCATGTTATTTCGTTCTTTTCACTCTTACAAGTTTCGCTCTCAATGGCAAGAGCGTTTGCTGCGGTTTTCAACTCTCGTTCTCGTGAACGAAAATGATTTGCAAGCGCAATCGTTCTCTAAAGAGAAAAATTTTGAACTCCGCCGTTCGCACAACTAAACATAACAAAAGCTATAATTGCCAATCTGGCAATTATTGAAAACCCGTATGGTGATTTAATTGAACGGCGCCGTATCAAAATTTCATTTGAATTCAAATTTTCCAATAAGATTTTTTTAAAACTTGTTCCAATCGGATTTTGATGTATGGGAGTTTTATGTAGAATCATATTCTAAATAACTTTTGTTCTTGGACTTTTTGGATAAGATGCACCGTTTTTGAGATATTCGCAAAAAACCGTTTCGTTCCTATGGGGGTACCCCCCTACTGGTCCATTTTTACCCATTAACGAACTTAGCCTCGCATTTTACGAAAAACGGATCTGCGCAAAATTTCAAGTCTCTAGCTCAATCCGTGCGCCCGCAATCCGCGCCACAGACAGACAGACGGACGGACATGGAAAATTCAATTTTTTTTATCATTCTAAATCTAAACACACTGATGTAATTCATTTTTGTCTGTGATGACGGGATCTTAGCGTTACAAACGGTAAGGCAAAGTTAATATACCCTTTGGTTTCACCATACGGGTATAAAAATATTTCATGGTTAGTATATCTGTGGCAACAAGTCATAAGGGCCTAAGTCTGTTTTTAGGCTAAGCCAAATTGCTCTGTCTATTAAAGTAAATACAGATATTTTTATCTTGATCTGAAAATCGACTTAGGCTCTTATGACTTGTTGCCACAGATATATACTTTAGAATGGGTCCTAGTATATATACTTTTAGCGCTTGGAACATGTGGTTGGAAGCAAAATGAATTGGAAGTGTATCCTGTGTAAGTGAATCAGAAAAGTGTAAGTGTCAAGCAAAATTAAGTGCTTTTTTGATAATAGTAAAACTATACCAACACCAATACTAACACCACAGAAATTAAAATCTTTGGAAAGAACTAAAACATGAAATTTTTATGATTTTTGACGATTGATCAATGAGTAGATTTCATAGATTTTATGAAAATACGTCATAAATTCCATTTAAATTTCAAGATATCTAAAATAATGAATGTTTTGTCATAGATTCTAAAACCTTCAATGGTTCCAAATCACGGATAAATTTTCGTAGACTTTGTGATGTTTTCATAGATATTACGAATTAGTTTTCTAAGCGTTCAAAATTATTCTTATTTTCCAATCGTCCCGCTTTTACTCACGAAAAATTTCATACCTCCCAAAAGAATTTAGATATAAACAAACTGATAGGATCAGTAAAAGGATAACACACTTGCTCTATTATTAGTAGAAAATCAATTGTTGATGATTGCAGAAGTATTATTGCAAGTTCTTGTAGCTAAATAAATCCATTTTTAAACTATTACTGTGAGATAGCTTATTTCTCATAGCTATCTCACAGTAATAGTTTAAAAATAAAAATTAAAACCGATTGCATTGATCCCTTTTCAACCTTAAAGGTAAGGATACACGACGAGAGACTTTGGTCTCTGAGACCAAAAATTTCGCCTCTGGCTGGATACAAAGAGACCTGTGTATACACTTCGGAGACCGGAGATTTATCTCCAAGTACAAGTCTCTCGGGTCTCTTGGGAGACTTAAGTCTCTTGCCGTGTAGCTACTCTTTTTAATGCGTCTCCGGTCTTCAAAACGTTTTGATATATATCTCTTGGTCTCAGGAGACGAATTTTGACATTTCAAAATTATGTTTTGTTATGAGAGGTCTGATTTTTTCCAATAATTCCTCAAAATCTTTCATCGTCATTCGAAGAAAATTTTTGTAAAGTTCTTCTTCCTCAGTTCTTAATTCGTGCAGCAATGTTTGTGATATGCTGGCCGATTGTCGCTTTCTAATCCAATTTTTCATCCATATTTTGCGTTACCTCTTTTGTCTCTTTTGCCTCCTACGCAAAATTATGAGTGCTGATATTGCTGCAGTAATTCTTCTATTTCCCCCGTTCATTTGAATAAAAAAATTAACAACTTGAAAACTTTCACAGCACAACACGAATTAAAACTACCAAATGTCAAAAAGATCTCCAGAGACGAGATACCTGTGTCGTGTATGCACTCTAGAGACTTTGCTTTGAGAGACTTTTTAGTAAAGGTCTCCAATATTTTAAACGAGCTGATTTTTTTATAATAGTTTAATTTAGATTAATTGGGGAATATTTCTTAAATTTAGAATACATTGAATACTTTGTTGTTATAATCAAGAATTATTTTCTTGAACCGGAAGTAGATACTATTCTTAATCTAATAATTTCTGCATTTTGATTTTTGAGTCAAGTAATATCCTAACTATGTGCATATTAATTATGTTCCATGTGTTTAAAAAAATCTTTTTTGTGATTTCTTACTGTTCTTGATCCTCTCCAGCTATTGATATATTTCCGATGTGCATTGAAGAATAAACGAGACATATCCACAAAAAATTCCTTTTATTATACATCACACCAAATTTTATTGCTAATTATTTAAGAAAGCTAATTATTTAAAAAAAAATCTTTTTTTTTTTGTCACGAAATATGCTTTTACTCAAGTTCAAGACTACAACTGAAATGGCATTTTTTCTTGAGAAATTTCCATTCTTATATTCCATGTAAATGGCTGTTACTAATGCAAATTCCATTTTTTTTTCTTATTACACATAGCAATATTCCTCCGGGCATTGGCCATATTAAAGGTTAGATTCCATTGGCAAAATGTGCATATCTGTACAAATATTATGTATAAGACAAATCTACTCTTGTATCATGCGTATAGAAAGATAAAAAAAATAAGTTCATCAGTTTTCTAAACATGAAAAAAATGAAAAACATACTATACCTCCGGCAAGTTGAGCTTAAGATCATATTTCTTAGCGTATCGGACGGCGGTCAGATGTATTTTCTACCGACAACTGATGGAAAATAATAATTTCCTCTAGAAAACTGAACTCATTTTCAATGTTATCAACATAACAACACTGTAGTACGTGTGAATCTAAAATTTTAAATTGAAAGTGTTGCTCAGGTACGCATTTATTTCATACTTCTGTCTGCTAATACTTGTAATGTATTTGTTAATTATCTATAATATGAAAATAGATCAAAGAAATTGAATTTGTTTCATGAATCCTTCTGATTTCTAATCATATTGATATCACCTTCCATGTGCGTATAAAAATGTGCGTAAAAAAACCTAAATGATCAAAAAAAATGTTCAAATTGGCGAAGGGTTTTTTATGTTGTTTCTTTCAAATTTTACAATTTCGTCGTTATCCTATTTCGAGGTTTTCTGCCTTTCGTCCTGCTTTTCGGACTATGTTCATATTTTTTCGACGAAAAAGACTATGAAATCTATTTTTATGTAATTCAACATTCTTAAACACGGTGGGATTTTAAATATTTACTCTAATTGCACGAATCTGGCTAAAAATGGACTCAGAATTTCGTAGAATCATGGTCTAAACACTTTTCTCCAATCGAATTTTTCGAAAAAATGAACCGTTTTTTAGAAATTTGCAAAAAAATCCGTTAGGTGAGTTCTTATTTTTCAAATAACTAAAACTTTATTAACAACTAAAAAAACCTACTTTTTACTTTCCTCTGCTATAGAGGGAAAGTATTGTTTTATGACGGAGACCCACTCGAGAATGGGGGCAGATAGAATCTTTCGGAATAGTACAACGAAGTATAATCCCCTATAATACGCTAAGAAATAAAATAGCACGAAACACAGTTAGATTCTCTTTCACACATTTTGACTTTCTCCTTCTAATTGGATCTCCGGATACTACAGGGTGGGCCAGAATAGACGCAGGGGTTTGAAGTCTTTATAACTTTTTTTTTATTTTTATTTTTTTAATTTTGTTTCAGCATTTTGTTAAGAAGACTTGGGCAATTTAAAATGGACCTGTACACAATAGAACAACGAACCGGTGGGCGGTGGGCTCAATGGCTCTTTTACGGGACATGTTTGGCGGACGCATTATTTCGAAAAGAAGCGATTTCAATTGGCCTCCGCGTTCACCTGATCTAACGACTCCAGATTGTTTCTTTTGGGGATATTTGAAAGAAAAGGTGTACGTCAACAAGCCAACAACCATCAGCCAATTGAAAACCAACATTCGCAGTGAAATCGAGGCCATAACACGAAAGGTTATGGAAAATGTCTTGGAAAGAGCACGGATTTGCGAAGCAGAAAATGGCCACCACTTGCGGGATATAATTTTCCATGTTTAGACCAAAAATATTCCCCATCAATCAACTACATGTATTTGAAAAAAAAATTATAGGTTTCGCTAAAATGAAAAATTGATAAAGAATTCAAACCCCCGCGTCTATTCTGGCCCACCCTGTATTTCCAAACCTGTGCGAATAATTAGGGATGTGTTACCAACCTTGTTTGAACAAATAGGGTTAACAACTAACGAAATTATCTGTTGGTTTTTGATGGTATGTTGAATGGTTCCTGAAATATTCCGCATTCAAAATGAAATGTACAAAACAAATTGATTGCAATTAAAAGTTTTCAAAAGAAATTAATTAAATCACGAAATTAATTTGGTTTTGGGAGAATTATGTTTACGAGTACAATTAGGTTGGCGGCTACTGAATTCCCAAGTCAAATCTCCAGTAGTATATAGGTCATATGAAATCCGTGTCAGGGAAAATTGTGAGGTTGTCCGTGCATCTGTAAAGAAAACTAGTTAAAACTTTGCATTAAAAAGAGACAAAAAAGGGCATAATGTTTCGTCCTGCATAGCCCGCCCCCTAATTACAAGAAACAGTGTAGTAAAAAAATTAATAAATATGGAAAATATTGTACATGAAATGGAGTTTCTTCTTGAAACTCTATTGCAAAACAATTCTCACAAAAAAAATTTTCCAAGAAACGAAAAAAATATTAACGTGCTGATAAATAGCTTTAATGTAATGTTGCCACTTCAGATGCAGAAAAAGTGAATGTATTTTTAGGGAACTAGGATGTTTTATATACCCCCATGTACTACCTATAGATAACTGTAATTAGAGGTAATATGGCGTCATAATTCAGACATCGCTTTTGGATTCTATACAGGGATGGGAAACGTTATCGTAACGTAACGAAATAACGATTTTCCGATTTTTTCCTCAAAATTGCGTCTTAACGTTATAGAAATTTAATTCCGTTACAATAAAGAAGAAAGTAACGAAAACCGACAAAAATGATTTGGTTTTTCATTATTTCTTTATTTTTGCTTTATTTTATTATACCCGTATGGTGAAACCAAACGGTATATTAACTTTGCTTTACCGTTTGTAACGCCAAGATCCCGTCATCACACACAAAAATGAATTACACCAGTGTGTTTAGAATGATAAAAAAAAAATTGAATTTTGCATGTCCGTCCGTCTGTCTGTCCCTCCGTCTGTCCGTCCGTCCGTCTGTCTGTCCGTCCGTCTGTCGGTCCGTCCGTCCGTCTGTGGCGCGGATTGCGGGCTCACGGATTGAGCTAGAGGCTTGAAATTTTGCGTGGATCTGTTTTTCGTAAAATGCGAGGCTAAGTTCGTTAATGGGCAAAAATGGACCATTAGGGGGGGTGCCCCCCATACAAACGAAAACGTTTTTTGCGAATATCTCAAAAAAGTCTTATCAAAAAAGTCCAAGAACAAAAGTTATTTAGGATATGATTCTACATAAAACTCCCATACATCAAAATACGATTGAAATACATTTTAAAAAATCTTATTGGAAAGTTGGACTCAAAGTGGAATTTTGGTACAACTGTTCGAATTTTGATACGAAATCTCAAAAAAGTCATCAAAAGTTGGACCATACGGGTTTTCAATAATTGCCAGTTTTGCAATTATAGCTTTTGTTATATTTTTTTACTAGGGGCTGCGCCACTCTGGAAAAAGAAAATCTTTTAACCAACTTTATTGGTATCGAAAATATTTTCTTTTTAAAAATATTTTCTTTTAAATATTACTACACCAGTAGAGTGAATCTGGCGAAAGCGAAGTCTGACTCAGAATCCGTAACATCAAAATAGCCAAAAATTCAATTTCTTTGATATTGACACAAAAAATGACATTTTTGTAGAGCATTTTTTTTAATGAACAAAACTTTTGTATGATTTTTTTTTTCTTTCAAGTTTTTTATTAATTTTTTAATTTAGGACTATTTTAGTTTTTTTTTTTGTTTTTATTTGTATTTCCTTTTTGTTAAGTTTTATTAATTCGTTTATAGAATTTATTTTTTTGAAAACTGAATTGAATTATTTTGTGATAAAAACGCTTTTTTTTGTTTTCAGTTTCAATACAATGTGTAACGAAATAATAACGTTATAACGTAACGAAATGAAATTTTTTTATCCTTACAAAATGAAATAATGTAACGAAATAAAATTTGAATTTCGTGACATAACGAAATTTATAACGTTACGATTTTTTTATCATTTGCCATCCCTGGTTCTATGACCTATGGAATTAACTTCTGAGCATTTTCGTGCGATTATTTTTCACAACTTTCGACGTGGATTATCTCAACAACAGTGCATCGATGAACTTAATTCTTTATATGGCGATGAAGCACCATCAAAGACTACTGTATATCGCTGGTTTAGTGAATTCAATCGTGGCCGAGGTTCGCTCCAGGACGAATTTCGTGAAGGTCGTCCAACATCGGTTGCCGTGCCACAAAACATCGATGCTGTGCGTGAGGTGATAATGCAAGATCTTCATTTGACATACAGGGAGATTGAGGTATTCCTGGGCATTAGTATTTAAGATATTGCATGAACATTTAAGGGCCAAACAGATGACGGCAGCAACTGCGACTGTGGCTTCGGCTTCAAAATAAATTTAGCAAAATCTTTAAATTCGACGCCGTCGTCGTGGGGGTGCCACCGGGAATTTTAGAGAAAATGAGGACTGACAACACCGATATATAATAAGTGAACGTCAAAAGTGTTTTGTGCAATATAATAACATTAATTAATAATAACATTATAATAACGCAAAAAAGACGCCCAAAATGACGTCGCAGTCGACGCCGCAGTCGCAGTTGCTGCCGTCATCTGTTTGGCCCTTTAGCCGTGAAGAGATATCGTTCGCGTGGGATCCCACATAATTTGACAATCGCTCAAAAAAAGGCTCGTGCCACAGTGGCAAAAATGCTTTTCGGATTGGTTCAAACGCATGCAAAAGTGTATTGATCATCGTGGAGAATATTTTGAGAAACAATAAAACCATTTTTAATGATAAATATTTGTTTTTGTTTGTTATTCCCGAAATATAAACGGCTACCCTCGTATTAAGGCAAAATTCTTACCAGCAATTGCGATATTTTAACAGAGAGTATTCAAATATATTTATTTCTACTCACACGCCCCTGTATAAGTGACTTGCATTAAATTTTTTACGGTATTTAAACAATAATTTGATCTATTTCTATGCATCACCAATAATCCATCGCAATAAGACAATCAAAAAATTTCTATTTCTTTATACAAAAACTTGCAAAAGTGCACGCAATTGTATATTGCAATAACATTAGTACAATTGATTTTATCAATCAATCGTTTCCGCAAATTGTAGCAATTCGATAAATTGAATGATTTTGGTTTACGCAAATGTAATGTCACAAAACAATTTTAACCTCAATATCTAATTTAATTTTTCGTCAAAACTAATGGAAAATTTCAGATGAAACAAAATACTTATGTAATATCACATTAATGTAAAATTGTAAAAAATATCTTGTTAAATAGAACAATTTGTGCTATTTAACAAGATATCACTCAAAATGTTTGGTAGAATAAGCTATTATTATTTACTAATAAACGATTCTTCCAAAAACATTTAAATTAAGTTTGCAACATTATTTACTAATAAACGATTCTTCCAAAAACATTTAAATTAAGTTTGCAATTTAAATGTTTTTGGGAGAATCAGTTACTCAGCCGTAAAAAACGTAAAACGCATCATTGGTTTCTGAAGAACACTAACGAACCCATCGAATAACACTCTTTTCGATATGCTCTAACAATTTTAAATATTACTACACCAAAAAATTTGAGGAATCTAATCAGCGCGTTCCGGTGATTTTCAAATGCTCATCGAAATGATGCAATTTTCAAGAAAAATAAAACTACAATCGCAAATTTTTTTTTCCTTATCTGAGATTTAATTTCTACAAAAAAAAATTTCTTATATCGGAAATATAATTATTGATCCCAAGTATTTCTGATTTATGAAAAAATGAGTTAGTCAACAAATTAATTTTATTTTGATTCAGAAAAGTACCCGTCAAAATTTTGGAGAAGGATATTCCAGTTGTAATTTTAAAATTTCAGCATCAGACAATGTGACTCTCGTGAGATTTAGAGTTGAAAATCTTTCTTTCCACTTCAGAAACATCTTAAAATATAGTTATGTGGTGTAAGTAATTTTTAACTACAATAATAAAATTTTTTTTATTTAAAGTTGGCTTTTCAAATTGTAAAAAATATGAATTTCAATTTATTTTGGCAGAATTAAATTTATATTCAAGAGAGTAACATTAATTTTTTTAAAGGAATTTTGGTTTCAAATAAAAATTAAAAAATATAAAGATTTTTTTTAATATATAGTAGTTAACTATATAATTGGTGACCCCGACGTGATCCAATTATATAGTTAACTACTATATATTTAAAAAAAAATTATATTTTTTAATTTTTATTTGAAACAAAATTCCTTTTGTGGAGAGCTGATATTTGATTCAGCCCTTATGCCATCAATTGTATCTGATGTGCTTTGTGTAATTGTTCGCCCTTAAGCGGCGTCCAAACGCGCAGTTTTTATGCTACGACTTATTTTGCACAGTTGTCCGTGTAAAAAAACGGAGTAACCTTCGCGTCCACACGGTTCCGTTTTTTTTATATTTTATCGCAGTTTTGTTTGAAACTTCGTGCATAAACACATTCAGCCTTATTAATAAACGTTAGTTAATTTTTATCAATGGTTTACGCAGTGGATAACTCGAAATTCTTATTAATAAAAAATTTTAAGAGTTAACTGACGTTAGTTAACTCTGTGTTAGCTAACATACCGATTTCCTCGAGTTAAGGAGTTGATAACTCTTGACGGCGCATAACTCTTGCAAAAAAGACTGGAAGAAGCAATGATCCATTAAAAAAAATGCAATTTATGTTGTTTTATTATATTACCTTATCACTTGAACACCAATTTTCTGATCGCTTTCCTTCAATTTTTAAATTTTCCACTTTTAATTACTTTGCAGTGAATCACAATTAAAATAAAAACATTAATTTCACTCCTATTTTAATATTGTCTCCAAGGAAACGGATTTAAAAAACCAAAATATGACTTATTTTAATATCGTCTCCAAGGAAACGGATTTAAAAAACCAAAATTTGACTTAAATGTAAAAGATTTTCGTATTTTTTGGTACAATTCGGCACAAGGGTTGCCGTATTCCAGCGAAATTTTTAAATAAAATACGAGTTAGCTATTATATGGAGGAAATTTTTTTATTAATAAGAATAGTTATCTAATGGATAAGTTTGCTATCTCGGAGTTAGTTAGCACATGAGTTATCTCCGTGTTAGGGATTTTTTATTAATAAGGCTGATTGTGTTTATTCATTTTCTATAATGAATAGATTAGGCGAGCAAGACTTATTACTTTTCAGTTTAAGTGTTTGTATTCTTTGTAAAAAAAGGAAAAAAAGAAGTGTCGGCGAACTAAGTGGTGCAAACAGTGGCTTAATAAAAGAAACATATATTCGCATGTGAACTTATTTCAAGAATTCCTACAAGAAGAAAATGATTGGCAAAATTATTTGCGTGTGGATATAGGAACGTACAACTGACTATTATCGCTGGTGTCGCCAAAAATAGAAAGGAAAGACACATGCATGAGGAAAGCTATCACACCCCATGAACGGCTCACCGCTACTTTAAGGTTCCTGGCAACGGGGCGCAGCTACGAGGACTTAAAATTTAGTACAGCTGTTTCCAAACAATCTTTAAGTGTGATTATCCCTGAAACCTGCGAAGCAATATACGAAGTTTTACGGGATAAATATTTAAAGGTAGCAACAATAATTGACACAAAAACTGACTGAATTTTCGTCCACATGCTACGATTTGCCTCCGCGTGCCACAATTATTTTCAGACACAACCTGAACTCGCACAGGCCGTACTTTTGATCCGCGCGAACTAACTGTGTATCGTCCAGACGCTATGACATGCCAGACTCGGTTTGCGCGGGTAAAACGGAGCAAAAAACTGCGCGTTTGGACGCCGCTTTAGGGTTTCTCTTTACCCAGTTTTTTTAAATCCGAGTTTTTTTCATTCTCAAGACACAATTTTTCAAAACTGTGAATTTTGGGAAAACGAAAATTTTATTTTCCCGTAAAAACCTGAGTAGAATTTTTTTCCAAATCCTAACTGTATGCGAAATTTCAACCAAATCTAAGACTATTTGGGTCTACTTTTCAATCATTAAAAAAAATACCCACGTTTCCAAATTGTTTTTTGTGAAAACGTAATGTATTTAATGGAAATTTAAAAAGGATCTGAGTCTACAGGAGATTTTTAATTGATCTGTTTTGACTACACTGTGGATTTACAGGGTCTTTAAATAAGGACGCTCAATTTTTAAATGTAAATAAAACAAGTTGTGTGTGATATATCCACTCAATTTTTTTTTTGTTTGAAAGAATATTTTATGGCATTAAGTATGGAATATAACGCCGTTCAAATATCCGTCGTGGCTTTGCTTGGTGACACGTATTCGGGAGGTCCAATTTTCGATTACTTTGTTGCATAAATCTGGCTGAATTTGCTAGATATCGTTCGTTATGTTGGCTTTGAGGGCATCAATATTTTGTGGTTTATTAGCATAGATCTGCGATTTAAGATATCGCCAAAGGAAGAAGAATAAGTGCGTTAAATCCCCCGATTTCGGTGGCCAGTTCACGTCGCCGCCGCGCGAGATAACCATGCCCGGGAATCGCTCGTGCAGAATGTCCTCCTTGGCATGCGCTCTGTGGCATGTAGCGGCGTCCTGTTGGAACCACATGTTGTCGGTATCCATATCATCCAGTTTAGGCCACAAGAAATTACTTATCATCGATCTGTAGCGCTCGCCGTTGACGGTTATGGCAATGCCATTTTCGTTTTGGAAGAAGTGCGGATCGCGGATTCCGCCAGAGCAAAATCCGCATCAAACAGAGACTTTCTCCCCCATACGAACAAAAACATTTTTTGCGAATATATCAAAAACGGTACACCTTATCAAAAAAGTGCAAGAACAAAAGTTATTTAGGATATGATTCTACATAAAACTCCCATACATCAAAATCCAATTGGAATACATTTTTTTAAAAATCCTTTTGAAAAGTTTGACTTCAAAGTGGAATTTTAATAAAACTGTTCGCCGGTCACTTAAACTTCGAACAATGCCATATCACCATACGGGTTTTCAATAATTGCCAGATTGGCAATTATACCTTTTGTTATGTTTAATCTTTACCTCAATAAATATTTAACATTCCACTAATTTTAAACTGTTGTTTTCTCCGATAATGGTGCAACAAAGAGCTCTTATAGTGCCACTTCCTGCAGATACTATACATGATGCTAAATTTTATATTGTAAAACGAACCTCGAAAGTATCATTTGAGATTTCTACATAAAAAATTATAATGCATTTACTTGGAAATTACATTTCTTTAATTTCTAATTGCAATACATAACAACAAACATTACAACATTTTTTTAAATCTAGATATTAAAATTAATTTATCACAACTATGTTTTTTTTAAAAACTATCCCCAAAATCATCCCCGCCTCCGCTAAAACTATGATGATGATGACTATCATGTGAACTGTGATGTTCGAAATCGTGATGGTCGTCACTGATTTCGATTTCAGGATGATCGTGCTTATGTTTGTAGTGGTGGTGGAAATGCTCGTGGTGAACTTCCTCTTTGATGTGAACTGGTTTATGAATTTCTTGTTTGATAATTTTTTCTTCCTTTAGAACCACGGGCTTATGGTGATGGTGAATATTTTTTACGATTGTGTGGGTATGCTTGTGGTGGTGGACGGGCACATGAATTATAATTTTTTTCTTTTTTTCGCTTGAAGACAAAAAAAAATTGTTAAAATTTTTCTGACTTTTTTGTCAATTTAACTAAAAAACATACCCATTACTACTTGCAATTAATGATAAACAGACCGCAATCACCAAAATTAACTTAAACATGGAAAAAACACAAAAACAAAATTAACGAAAAATATCCAATCATGCAATGCGAAAATAAAATTAGAAAAAATGAGCTCTTTTTATTCTTACTAAAATTTTCAATTCCATTTTCTGGAGAATGTATACGATAGCCAAAAATCTGCACCAGTCACCGGGTCCAATTTTCTTCTACCTTAGCAGCCTAGCACCTGAATAAGTCTGATGAGTTGGTTGCACCTTAGCAGTTCTTTTATATAACGATTTTGTTTCCTGATTGGTACCGACATTACTACCTACTACTAATTTGAAAAGTTCCCATTCGTGGTGTACAGTTTTATGTCTACGATTGTGCAGTTAAATATAGCCAGTAAAATAAAAACACGATTTTTGTGCACTTTGCGTGTCGTGCGAATGCAACAAATACAAATAAATGAAAAACAAAAAGGTCTGAATGAATAATTCTTGTTCACTCTACGGAATTTATGGGCAATACATTTCTGCAATAGGTGAATTTTTTGAATATTCAATATGCTTACATATATATTTCATAATTGTATGTTTTAGATATTGCAGTTAATACTGATTTCCGAATGCCATAAGCTCCATTCATAATAAAAGTGAAATACGTACTGCAATATCTGAATACTATAACACATTTTTCCTCGCCGCGACTTTCTGAAACTATCCGTTGGTGCACGAACCATTCCGTATTAGGTTAAGGACATCAATTAGTAATTAAATAAATCAGTTTATTTCACTCATTTATGAGGAGCTAATGTGCTATTTACATTCCATATTTCTCAATTATTGCGATAAAGTAATTAAAAAAACAACATTTAACCAGAAATACCTACGTACAGGGTTTAAATTGCTTTGCTTAATTCTCGTGCTGATGCTGATGCTTTGCTGTGCTGAATTAAACGTAAATGGCTTTGCTTAAAGCAAAGCACTTCAGGAGCATTAAGCACCAGCAAAGCAAAAAAATGCTTCGTCGAAGCAATCAAGTGGGAAATGCTGTGCTGAAATTTGCTTAAGCAAAATTTAAGCAGTGGTGAAATTTGCTTAGAAATGCTGTGCTTAAGCAGTGCTGAAATTTGCTTAAGCAATGCTGATTTGCTTTCCTTTGTGTTTCTTATACAGGAATATCGATTTCTTTTTTTGGAAAATAGTACGGAGCAAAATAAAATTAGGGAGGAAATTCCTGAACAGCACATGACTTTCTTATACGAAAAAAAAATTTTTTTTGAGGAAAATAGTACGGAGCAAAATAAAATTAGGGAGGAAATTCCTGAACAACAAATGACTTTCTTATACGAAAAAAAAATTTTTTTTGAGGAAAATAGTACGGAGCAAAATAAAATTAGGGAGGAAATTCCTGAACAACAAATGACTTTCTTATACGAAAAAAAAAATTTTTTTTGAGGAAAATAGTACGGAGCAAAATAAAATTAGGGAGGAAATTCCTGAACAACAAATGACTTTCTTATACGAAAAAAAAATTTTTTTTGAGGAAAATAGTACGGAGCAAAATAAAATTAGGGAGGAAATTTCTGAACAGCACACGACTTTCTTATACAACAAAAAAAAAATTTTTTTTCAGGAAAATACCCTAGAGCAAAATAAAATTCTCGAGGAAATTTCTGAACAGCACATGACTTTCTTATACCACAAAATTCTATATCCAAATCAACATACAAAATAAAAAACCCGTGTCTTTAAAATAGCGTATTTTTATATTTAAGAATCGATTTTTTGTGGTATAAGAAAGTCATGTGCTGTTCAGAAATTTCCACCCTAATTTTATTTTGCTCCGTACTATTTTCCAAAAAAAGAAATCGATATTCCTGTATAAGAAACACAAAGGAAAGCAAATCAGCATTGCTTAAGCAAATTTCAGCACTGCTTAAGCACAGCATTTCTAAGCAAATTTCACCACTGCTTAAATTTTGCTTAAGCAAATTTCAGCACTGCTTAAGCACAGCAGAACGAAGTACAAAAAGCAAAGCAAAGCAATAAAAATTTTCGATTTTCAGCACAGCACTGAAAATAAGCACAGCATTTTTTAAGCACAGCATTTCTCCGTCACAGCAAAGCAAAGCAAATTTTAGCTTGCTGTTTGCTGATTTGCTTTGCTTTTTCAATCCCTGCCTACGTATAACCAATAAAATACGTTGAATCCTCTGATAACAAGACATCGTTGTCTTTCTCTACTTATTAACGGACGGTGGGAGAAAATTTGCATTTACCATAATCAAAATTCTGGGTATGTATCAAATTTGCCTGAATAATTTCAGTTAGGAAGTATAATAAATTTCGACCTCTATATTTTATATAAAAAACATAACAAAAGCTATAATTGCAAAACTGGCAATTATTGAAAACCCGTATGGTCCAACTTTTGATGACTTTTTTGAGATTTCGTATCAAAATTCGAACAGTTATACCAAAATTCCAATTTGAAGTCAAACCTTCCAATAAGATTTTTTAAAATTTATTCCAATCGGATTTTGATGTATGGGAGTTTTATGTAGAATCATATCCTAAATAACTTTTGTTCTTGCACTTTTTTGATAAGATGCACCGTTTTTGAGATATTCACAAAAAACGATTTCATTCGTATGGGGGGTACCCCCCTAATGGTCCATTTTTGCCCATTAACGAACTTAGCCTCGCATTTTACGAAAAACGGATCTGCGACAAATTTCAAGTCTCTAGCTCAATCCGTGCGTCCGCAATCCGCGCCACAGACAGACAGACGGACAGACGGACAGACAGACAGACGGACAGACGGACAGACGGACAGACAGACGGACGGACATGCAAAAATTAAATATTTTTATCATTCTAAACACACTGGTGTAATTCATTTTTTTGTGCGATGACGGGATCTTGGCGTTACAAACGGTAAGGCAAAGTTAATATACCCTTTGGTTTCACCATACGGGTATAAACATAAGGAAAACTACAATTGCCAGAGGGTGTGCCATATCGAAAAAAAAAATTTGAACAAAAAATGGTTAGAATACATTTTTAAATAAGTCTTCCACACGTAACAAATCAATGACATCTTCATGTACGGACATTCACTTTTTATACCCGTGTGGTGAAACCAAAGGGTATATTAACTTTGCCTTACCGTTTGTAACGCCAAGATCCCGTCATCGCACAAAAAAATGAATTACACCAGTATGTTTAGAATGATAAAAATATTTAATTTTTGCATGTCCGTCAGTCTGTCCGTCCGTCTGTCCGTCCGTCTGTCCGTCTGTCCGTCCGTCTGTCCGTCCGTCCGTCCGTCTGTCTGTCTGTGGCGCGCATTGCGGGCGCACGGATTGAGCTAGAGACTTGAAAGTTTACACAGATCCGTGTTTTGTAAAATGCGAGGCTAAGTTCGTTAATGGGCAAAAATTGACCATTAGGGGGGGGTACCCCCCATACGAACGAAATCGTTTTTTGTGAATGTCTCAAAAACGGTGCATCTTATCAAAAAAATGCAAGAACAAAAGTTATTTAGGATATGATTCTACATAAAACTCCCATACATCAAAATCCGATTGGAATAAATTTTAAAAAATCTTTTTGGAAAGTTTGACTTCAAAGTGGAATTTTGGTATAACTGTTCGAATTTTGATACGAATATCACCATACGGGTCTCCAATGATTGCCAGACTGGCAATTATAGCTTTTGTTATGTTTTAAGATAAGTGATAATATCTTCCTTTTTCTTAATCCTATTGATGTAAGTACTTTTACTTCTTTTTAACCTGAATCAAAACTTCAAATTTTTAAAAATTTTGGGGCCGTGCTTTATATCTTGTACCCGAGGCAGAGGCAGAGAGCCTATTTATACTTTGTTATACGAAGTATATTAAACATCGCGTATGAATTTCTAATAATTTAGTTCTTAACATTCCAGATGATATACATATATCCATTTTAAAATAAACAGGGATGGGAAACGTTATCGTTATTTATTTTTGCCTTGTTTTAATTTTGTATTATTTTTTTGTGAAACTTCTCACAAAATGTCATCAAGAATAACCCCACAGAGCTACCAATATTGGAATAATATGTTTAATCATATTTTGATTCTAAATCGGACTTTGTTTTGGCCAAATTCACTTTACTTCTGGAGATAGGAAGAAGAAAATATTTTATGGAACTTTTTTGACATCGAAAATGCTTTCTTTTTCGTGTCTCTAGAAAGAGAGTTAATTCTGGGCAAAATCAAATCCGATTCAGAATGAGCGACGTCAAAATATCCTAAAATTCAATATCTTTGGCAACATAAAAAATGTCGCTTTTGTTGGGTAGTGTTTTTTTTAATTAACAAAACTACACAAGGGTGTTATGGATGACAAAAGATTTTGATTTCCGCATCTCGGTCCGTTTGTGCGTCTGACTGTCTGTCTGTCTGTCCGTGAACAGGATTGAGCTAGAGACTTGAAATTTTGTACAGTTAGATTTCTCGTGAATGTCGAGGCTAAGTTCTTGAACGGGTAAAATTGGATCATTCCTTCCCACCGCCCCCATACCGTGAGTCATATGGAAAAATCTACAAAAGTAAGATTAGTTTAGAATAGGATTTTACATAACTCATCCATACATCAAAATACAATCGGACCACTGCTTCCCCCCTCTCCTGTACAAATGGAATACTTTTTTCCTGTTCTCTCAAAAACTGTCCATATATCGAAAAATTTATAAAGATAAAAGGTGTTTAGAATATAATTTTACATAACTTATCCGTACATAAAAATCCAGTTGGACCACTCTTTTGTCCTACACCATACAAATCGAATATTTGTTTTTCTATTTTCGCGAAAACGATAAGTCGTATTGAAAAATTTATAAAGGTAAAATCTGTTTAGAATATGATTTTACATAACTGTTCCATACAACAAAATTCAATCAGATTACTTCTTTCCCTCTGTTCTATACAAAACATTTGACCCAATATCTTTATAGACTCTAAGAGTCCATATGTCCATGGCCGAATTATACAAGGTCTGCTGGTTATTTTTTGACAGCCACCATTTTGCTACGTCATCGGCAAGAAATTCTTTGTAATGTTGATTGTGCGTACGGAGTTGTTTAGCTAGATGTTAGCTAGATTTGAGAATTAGGGAAAATTCCCATTGAGTCTTATAAGAATTTCTTGCCGATGACGTCAGAGCCAAGAGAGACTGAGCTGTCAAGCAGACCTTGTATAATTCGGCCATGCATATGTCTTATGTTTGGAAAATATTGTTCACACTAGACGAGCAAAGGCTACCAAGAAAATTGGCTATAAAAGCAATCGAGTCAGAGTTAGATTGGTATGTAAACTTAAAAGAACTAGCTAGACAAAGTGGATTAGAACTGGGTACATGGTATGGAAGACAAAGGGAATGAGGGGAGCTATTTAGTCAAATCCTGAACAATAAGAGGGAACAAGAACACCTAAAAGACCGCGAAAAAGCTGCAGAAAATACCACATACGGCGTATATCATCTCCTAATCCCGAAAGCGAAGGGAGAAAAGAGTACTTTAGGCAGATCAACGACAATAGACTTCTAAGCTGGATTTTCAAAGCAAGGGCTGGTTTACTGGGTCTAAATACAAATGCATTCAGAAATGCATTCAGAAACATGCTCAATGTGCAACCTTAACGAAAACGAAACCGTGGTTCACTTTATTGGATGCTGCCCGATTCTACGAGAAAATAGAAGAAGCTTTTTCGGAAAAGACAGTTTAAGTGAAGAAGAAGTTTTGGCAGAACTTAACGGGACTGACTTTTTAAGACTCGCTAACTATTGTATCAAGGCATGGAGTTACCGCGAAAGTCTCATCAGTGAATTTAACTCTTGAAGGGTTAATACATAACAGCAACATACATCAAAATTATACACTGAATTTGAGATTACTTTTTCTTTTTTGATTAGATATTAGAATTATTCTTTTTTATTTTTTCTTTTGTTAAATTAATTATTTTATTTAGTTTTATTTTTCAAATTGTTTTTCACATGGAGTGAATTAAATTTAAGTAAATAGCCAATCCTGACAGACAAGACCTTATGTCAGACAGTTTATTTGAATTCGGTAATTGTTGATATATTTGTTAAATTTTTGAAATAAACTTTATTATTATTATTATTATTACAAAACATTTTGTCTGTCATCATATAAAGTATTTGACGATTGACCCCTGACAATTGTAGCTTTTCTTATGTTGATTTTTTTAAACCTAATAACCGCTATTTTGTTTTTTTTTTTGTATTTTCTTTTTATTAAGTTTTATTAGCTTTTGTTATGTTTTTTTATGGGATTTATTTCCATTTTTATGGACACTGAACTGAATTACTTTGTGATAAATAAACTATTATTAATATGCAATTTTATTCAAATTTTCGTTTTCAATACAAATGTGTAATGAAATAAAAAACGTTATAACGTAACGAAATAAATTTTTTTTATCATTACAAAACGAAATAATGTAACGAAACAAAATTTGAATTTCATTTCATAACGAAATACAGTGGAATCCGGTCATAACGACCTCCAAGGGACCAACAAATCTGGTCGTTATATCCGGTTGTTCGTTATAACCGATTCATAGTTTTAAAGGTTTTAAAATACATGTGTGAAGTTCTAAAATACAAAATTTTTATTGCAAATCGTCCCTACATTAAAAAATTAAATTTATTTAATTTTTCTGCAGATATTGAGTAATCTGTGTTTGTTTGGATTTTTGGTGCAAGAACTCCTTTTCAATTTTCTTTTCAATTCTTTGAAAGAATTTTTTAATGTAGGGACGATTTGCAATAAAAATTTTGTATTTTAGAACTTCACACATGTATTTTAAAACCTTTAAAACTATGAATCGGTTATAACGAACTTCTTTTGACAGCTTCTTTTGAAATCTCATCAAAAATGTTATTGAATAATATGAATGAACTCAATGTCGTAATACCCCGAAGTGCTTCATTGACTTAAGGTATGACACAACCTGTTTCTGAAATTTTCACCCGATTTTAAAATTATGTATTGTGATGCATAAAACATTATTTACCAGTAATATCTTCTTCATATTTTTCCTCGATACTAAATTGTCGCCTTTTAGCATTCATTGTGGAATTCACAATATAAACTAAGAAATAAATTGAATTAACACAACGTAGATGCACAAAACTTTGACAGAACTAATTAGGGGAATTCCCAAAAAGTTCCAACTTTCATTTAGGCCCGTTTGCGCGTATTATTCTTAAAAAATTAAGTTGTGGTTAGCCTACTTAAACCGTAGAAATTCATCGACTTAAATTTTTTAAGTTGTGCATAAGTTGCTAAGTTTTGTTGGTGCAAACGGCACTTAATGACTTAAGCAAATGACGTTTAGAAGTGCAACAAGTTTGCAAATTGGGCAAAAACTAGGGTATCTGACAGGGCGGCCAATTTAGAACATTTGTTAAAAACTTAATCTACCAGGTTTTGATTTTTTTCTATGAGATCTTAAGTTTCGGTCGTTATAAACGATATTTTTTTCTATTTTCGTAGAAAAAGGGGTCGTTAAAGCCGATATGTCGTTATATCCGGTGTCGTTATAACCAGTACCAAAACGCACAGAGTCTTATGGGCTCTGGCCGGGACCTAAGAAATGCGTCGTTAAAGCCGGTATGTCGTTATAACCGGTGTCGTTATAAGCGGATTCCACTGTATAATGTTAAGATTTTTTTCGTTTACCATCCATCATTATAAGTCGCAGTGAAAATTGTTTTATCATCTAACCGTATAATTACTAGAAACGGAAAGCCCATTCTAATTCATTCATTTCAAATTGTGATGCCTTACTAAAAAAATATAAAAAAATCGGATGGAACGCCTTTATAATTGCCGTGAAACTTAAAAGTACAACTCAATGAATAAAACAAATGAAGAACACGTTTTTTGGAGTTTATATAGTTCATTAAACTGGAGACACCAATTTAAAAAACAATTGAGATCAAAATATAAAACGTCGTAAAATTTCTTTTTGGACAAATGACAGTTTAAACCTGATGTTCCGGCTTAAAGAACTCGGCCACTAGAACAAGAGAATTATTATAATAACAAGCGTCTTTTGGTAGACAATGTCATTGTTTATCATCATTTCAAATGGTAAAGTCTAACATAACATCATATTTCGTACTAAAAATGTGAATTGGAGAAATAATGACGCGTGAAGTGGTGCTTTTTTTGTTTTGTGTGAATATTTTATTGTGTTACAGTTTCGATTATTATAAATATCAAAATATTTACAATAATAATTACAACCCGAATCGTCGAAGAAATTCAAAATCAAACGAGTATCGGACGACTTTGTCGCAATGGGCAATAAATAATCACAAAATGCTGAGACATTGGAATCCATCCTTCTATCAAATGAGGAGAAATACAGAAAATGCCTATTTCAACCAAAGATCTCCGATTAGAAGTTTACCAATATTCGAAGATGAATATTCTCATAATTTAGAATTATTAAGGAATAACATCTATAATCACCAACGGGGAAATAACAGCAATTTTCAAATGTTCGAACCAGTTCCGGGACAAATAATGTATCCACCAGTTATGCCCAGATTTAAATCCGTGCCAAAATCGAGAAAATTGCTATCTAATAGCGACGAAAGTTTCCAAAGTCGAGTAGGTATTGCAAAAAGTGTTCAAAGTAAGCCTAGAATGCTGCCATTTTATGCACACGAAGCGATTTCGAGCCCATGGTCAACATTAATGTCGACTACTGCAACCACCACTAGCACTCCTAACCGGAAACCTTATTTTATCGACATTGCTTCGGTACCAAGTAAAAATTACCAAATGAGGTCAACCCAATTTCCTGCAGTAGTTTATGCTAAACCCTACTCCCAATATCAAATTAATTATAGAGTGGCTAAAGTAAGCAGTGATCCGCCAAACTACCAAAGATCGAGCATAAAACCAGTGTATGAAGAACCAGAAGATGCGCCAGTAACACAATTGCCTAGAAATACCACAGTGGCCTCCTTAAGGAGGCAACTTCTACCCCCAAATGATTATCGGTTAAATACCACAACTCCGACAACAGTGTATTTCAAAAAGAACCTCAACTGGAATGATAACAAAACGCCTGTTTCAGATAGTGTCGTTTTTGTGACACCATTACCGAACCAGAAGAACCACTCACAGAAAACACGAACTTCTCAACATGCAGGATTTAAAACAAGACAGGATCTACCAATTTACACATTAGCGAATTTACTACAAAATAAGAATTCAAAATCCCATCCAGAAGACTTCACCAGCACAACCACTGATAAAATACTAAATGCAAATCATGGATTAAGGGGGCATCAAACCACAAAACCACTTAGCAGAGCTTTGATCCGACCAAACCTCAATTGGGTTATAATGGGAACAAAGTATGTGACTTAATTTATCTGTTTTTCTTTGCATTAACCAAATATTCTTAAATAGTCAATATGGACTACCGGAAACTACCGAAATTCCCGAATTGATCCCAACATCACCAATGAAGCGATCGTCGTCCTTTAGAAGCAACGATTTGAAAGCAACTTTCCGAATGTCGATGCCAAAACTTCATAAATCTAAAGCAATACTAGGGACTGGAATATTAGTGCAATAGTCGTTTTTTTGTTTCATTGTAGTCGTTATTTATATTTAAAAAAAAACATTTCTTTAGAAGTGGAATTTTTATTTACAAAATTTTTATTCTCTAATTGGCGAAATAACTTGAGACACCCAAAAAGAGGTAAATCTAAACGAAAAAACAGGATACGAGAAGTATACTTTTTTCATGTCTAGATTTTGAGATTTTCCACTAGTATAGGGTAGGAGCGGGCATGTTGAATTATCGGGCATGTTGAATTATTGCCAAATTTAAAAAAACTATCCAGTCAATTTTTTTGAAATTTTAGTATATTGGTAGTATTAATGTCCTTTTCTTGCCATAAAATTTTGACAGCGATACCTTATTTATATAGTAAGTGACAGGAATATGTGAATTTTTGGCTCTAAAAGTAAATATTAGACTATACAGTGATTTACCCATTTCTCATACAAATTTTTGTCAATCTGGAAAGTTTTTGTATTAAAAGTGTTGTGCAACACCTCTAGAATAAAAAAAACCTCGTGGGACATTCAAATTTATTGTTTTTGTGATTTTTCTAAGAGAAAATATCAAAAAAGTGGGTTGCGGGTAAGTTGAATAACGGCTTGGCGGGCAAGTTGAATCATTTTTTTCTTACGTATTTTTTGTTTTTTTGACGTTTGTTTCACATTTCCCTTGTTCTTTTATCAATTTTTGTTTATTTCTTGATGATTTTTTACATTTTTTATAAAAACGCAGCAGGAAAACAATCAAAAATTGGACAACAAAAAAAAATGAAATAAGCGATTAACTAAATTGTAAATTCCATTGTTTTTTTCATATTTACATTATGTAGTGTATATTTAAATTTTTTACTTAATAAAATACTTAAAAATAACGTTTTTTCATTCTTAAGTATGGAAAATGTATGGAAAATTACAGTTATTCATCTTACCCGCACCACTTGTAAATCGGCGGGCATGTTGAATCACCCTTTAAATTGACCTGAAGGCCAGTTAATAAAACATTTAAAAAAAAAAAGTTCTTCTATGAAATGTAGTCAAGGTATCACTCTATCGAATGGCTTAACCATTGGAGCGATATGTGACTTTATGTGCGCGCTACAACCTAAATTCTAAAAAGTAATTCAACAGGCCCGCTCCTACCCTACAATTTAATTAATGGCGTGTTCAAATCGCAGATTTAGAGCGCTTTCTAATTTTTCAAGAGTGATCTAAAATTTTCCAATCGAATACGAATTTATTTTCGAAGCGAAAAATTTTCGAGCATTCAATTACGTCATAGGGTAAATTTTTGACAAAAATTCATTTCAACTTTTAAAAAACTGCAATTCCGGCATTGGACCACTTTTGCTCTCAACGGTTCAGTTAACCAAAGGTGCAAACGAACCACAAGAACATACGTTCTCCCCCCACAATTTTTTTATATCTCCTAAACTAGCAAACAAATTTTGGCATTTAAGTAAATAATTCTTTATTAATCCACAAACTGCTCAAAAAATAAAAAAAATCTTTCAAAATACTTATTATATCTCATATCCAATATTATTAAATCATTTCTTGGCAATTCTTATTGGTGGTCTTCTCTATATTGTGTTCTCAATAATAATTTAATAATTAAATTTCCCTTTTCTTAGTAATCAATCAATTTAAACAACATCGATGTCATGATTTTTTTTCATCACATAAACACAATCCGATATTTTTTTACTTGAACCTAATAACTATACCGCAGTCGAGGTCATTGAAGATGATACGTGTATCTAAGAATAAAAAAATACTCAGGTTCCTGTATTTAGATGAAAATCGTGGCATCAGTTTTACGAGTATCAAGTTGGTAAATGGGTTTTCACGGAGAGCTCATCCCTGACAACAGTTTGGTTATTCTGTTGCACTTGCCTCTCAGATTCCCAGATTCCTAGTTCCATCTTTTATTATAGAAAGATTCTTATATGCAAGTTATGGTGGTCATGAGGCTCATCGCACATCGGACCTAATTATTTCTGAACAGAGGGGTCAACTGTGAAGTAAGCACTGAGAACGATCTTGAGTTTTATTTTTGACTACTGCATCATGGCTGAGGATTTTAAGTTGGTATCCACAAATAAATAGTTTTTTGTCTTCCGTTTGGAGTTTGAATTAATATAGGGTAATAAAGACCTCTTACCTAGTGTAAGAATTACGACTAAGAAGGTCATTGACCGAATTTTGAAGAATATAATTCCTAAGTCATTTTTTCCCATACTGAAAAGTTGTTTTGATAAATGTGATTACTTCTTTGACTGCATTAAATTCGACCTTTTATTATGAAAAAGGGATAGACTTGTGTCACTTTGTCACATATAGGTTTAGTAGATTTGTCATGTATTTAATTATTTAAATTAGTCTATAAGCAAACGCCGTGGATGGGTTTTGTTATGTTTGGAGAACAAATCGTATGATATTTTTTTATCTTGTTATCTTGAATTTCAATCTTAAATCACTGTTACTAATATACCAGTATAAAACGATCACTCATATGGCTAAAATTTTATTATATTTATAAATCTAGCCTAAGCCCAGAGCGGCAAATTTAACAGACGAGTGGCAAAAAAATAAATTAATCGTCGCTTGGAACTGCGTAGTTTTTAATTTAACTGTATGTTTTACCCTTAAAAGATTAAAAGTATCGCATGTGGCACATACCCCTCCAAGAATTTGAGGTTGCATGGCATTATTTTGATACAATTCTTTACACACAGAGAAAAAATAGTGAAGCTAACTAAATATTTATATACTCTATAGAAGTGTATTAGATTTAGTATACCGTTTGTAACGCATCGAACCAATCATCGAACACAAGAATTAACTACACCAAGGTAGTCCGTCAGTCTGTCCGTCTATCCCTTCATGAACACCATAACTTTCGAAATGATTGATGCCTGGAGCCCAATGAACGCAACGCGAACGCAGAAACTGTCACTTACAAGTTTGTTCAATAGAAATCATTTGAAGTGAGCACAGTGAACGCAGTGAACGCAACTACAACGCAAAAGTTTGCAAACTTCTAACTTTGCCGCAGAATTCTGCGTTGACAGTTCATAAAGTGAGGTTAGGGAAATGTTGTTCGAGGAAAAATTGATAGCCTTAGTGAAAAAAAACAACAAATAACAAAGATAAAGACCAACAAAGCAAATTATCGCTTCAAAATTTTCCATTTTTGTAATTTTGCCAACTTTATACCACTGTATATTATGTCACTTGTATTACTTCACGAGATGCCATTGGGCTTTGCCGTTGAAATGTTGCGCTGCGTGACAGTTTGTGCGTTTTAGTTGCGTTCGCGTTGCGTTCATTGGGCTCCAGAGGTGAGCTAGAGGCTTTCGTATAGTTACGTTTCTCGTAAATGGCTATGCTAAGTTCTTCAATGGGCAAAATTGGACCTTTCCTTTCCCCTCCCCCTTACAAAGGAAACAATTTTTTGCAATTTTCTCAAAAACAGTGAGGCATATTGAAAAATTTATTAAGGTAAAATATGTTTAGAATAAAATTCTACATAACTCATCCATACATCAAAATCCAATCGGACCACTGCTTTCCCCTCTCCTATACAAATGGATTTTTACTAGTAATTGGGTTCCCAAAAATGGTGTCCTCTTCTTGTTTTGTTTGAAGCTAGTTTTCTGAGCTTGTAGTGACAAAGGAACGAATTAACCGAAATACTCTATCATCATATAAAGTATTTGGCAATTGTAGCTTTTCTTATGTTTATCTCAAGCAAAATACGTTTACGCTAATTATTTCGAAGAAACAAATTCTTTGTATGGTTGCAGTAAAATACAGCTTCTGGGTTTGTATAGAATCCAGAAATGGCAACTAACAATCCTAATATAGGCAAAAAAAAAACATTGAAGTGAAACATTTTTCCACCACCCAAATAAAGTTTATTAAAAAACATAACAAAAGCTATAATTGCCAATCTGGCATTTATTGCAAACCCGTATGGTGATATTCGTATCAAAATTCGAAAAGTTGAACCAAAATTCCACTTGAAGTCTAACTTTCCAATAAGATTTTTTAAAATTTATTCCAATCGGATTTTGATGTATGGGAGTTTTATGTAGAATAATATCCTAAATAACTTTTGTTCTTGCACTTTTTTGAGAAGATGCACCGTTTTTGAGATATTCGCAAAAAAACATTTTCGTTCGTATGGGGGGTACCCCCGCTAATGGTCCATTTTTGCCCATTAACGAACTTAGCCTCGTATTTTACGAAAAACGAATCTGCGTAAAATTTCAAGTCCTAGCTCAATCCGTGCGCCCGCAATCCGCGCCACAGACGGACGGACGGACATGCAAAATTCAATTTTTTTTTTATCATTCTAAACACACTGGCGTAATTCATTTTTGTGTGTGATAACGGGATCTTGGCGTTACAAACGGTAAGGCAAATCTAATATACCCTTTGGTTTCACCATACGGGTATAAAAAAAATCTTTTGGTCAAAATATATCAAACAAATTTTTTTTTTGTTTTTTTTTTTCAAAAAACCTTGAAAATTGTCATAAACATGACCGAATCGTCGGTTTAATAAATAACCAGAAGAGAAAAAGTTGAAATTGTTTTATTTCATAGAAGGACCGAAAAGCTTAAAAACCAACAAAAAAAACATTTTCGTTCAAAAATTTGGTAGCAGGTCATCATTTGAAAAAAATCGAAAAAAATTTTGGCTATCGACATCTATATTTTCAAATTTTAAACTATCTTTTTGTTAAAAAAAAACTTTCTTTTCATTAAAAAACTTACTATCAATTTATTTTTAGAATATCAATGTACAAGCAATGCAGGATTGGAAACATCTAAATATACTTGTAACAAAATGACCCATGTGCTCAATCAACGTTGCATCTCTAACATAAATTTAAAAAAATGTTTCATTAGTTCAAGACTTCAAAACCTGAACAGAGGGCAATGGAAGCTCTGAGTAGGTAGGATTGGTCAGTTAGGAACCTGTTAATCTCTCAGATAACTCATATACGCTATCCCAACCAATTTTCAAACACGATTTTCACAGCATTGAATTTTTGGGTGATAAAAAAACTCGGGTGCATGCACCGATCACCAAATAGAACCCTTTTTTATAGCCATAATAATTTTTAAGTAGTGGGGCTATAACTTATATATCAATTTTTAAATTCCTCTGGTTTTAGAACCTATGTGCCGACTCCTATTACTTGCTGGCTATCGAATTGAGTGAACTTTAGTGACCAATGCAGTGATCTCGCAACCCTTAAACGGAAATGAGTGTGCTTTTGGAAAGATTTTCGGTATGTGTGAATAACAATACTGCCAATTTTCATAAAATGTTTTGTTTAAACAAATTTTGGAAAAATGAAAAAAAAACTGCTAATGAAAAAAATATTTCATCTTTCGGATGAATTTCGAAAAAAATAGTTATCAACTTTTTTGAAATATACACCATATATTCAAGTTGAAAGGGTTCTAAAATTTCAAACAAAATACTGTGAATAATGTGAATAGTGCAGAAAAAGCTATGTGTAGAAATTTTACACCCCAAATTGCTAGATATACAAATTTTGTGTTTAATAAACTGCAGTAAACTGAAATGTAAAAAATCGTGTTATCGTTGCATTATCACTCGCAAATCCTCCTCAAATTCATTGCACAAGATCTATTCGTAAATAAGGAATAGTATAGATAATAAATTTGTAATTACAGTTGCTCCTCAAAATATCTGACCTCATGGTAAAACTACAGTAAACTAGTGTAAACATCTAAACAATGTGATACATTTTTCCGAGCCAAATTTTATCTTTGTGCAAATAGCACTTTATCCTAAATTGTTTTAAACCCTAATATATCCTGAGTACTTGTAAAAATGCATATTTTTGAATTTTTTAAACGGGAGTACCAAAAATTAAAAAGGACAATATACCTAAATCTACTATAGAAAACTGAATTTTTATATGTCTGTTTGCACGACTTGGCTATCTGTAAAACCACTGAACCGATTTTAAAGGGTTTTTTTGTTAAACGTAGCTTAGACATGTGGGAAGTTTATACGATAATTGGGCTCTTGCGCCCCTCACCACATTCTATAAAAACGTTTCCCGCATTATATGAACCCCCGATCCTGTCACATTCTAAACCATTGTATGGATTTTTATACGGTTTTCGTTATTAGATAGGTTATGCCTCAATGAAATTTTTCAACCAATAAAACCTTTCCTGACCTATGGCAAACGATCTCTTGGGTACATATATGATGGAATTGTCACAGAGTTGTTGCAAAATAGAAAGAATAGGTAGACTATATTTGATATAATATTTGTAGTGCATAATAATACATTAGCATCTTTAGATTGGCGTGAAACATAGGTTTATCTGCAAGTATATAGCCAGAATAACTCACGAGCAAATTAAATTTAAATGCATAAGAGTTCTTCTTTTATAAAATCGGACTATTAAAATTAACACATGTTGCAAAATAAATTCAGAAACCTCAAGTGTTTGGCGCTAGGGGAATTCCCTTTATTTCTTTTCTTACAAACAACTGGAAAAATTGCTTGCAATTTTCTTGAAAACAGTGCATCAAATCGAACAAGAATTACAAAATTTCTATAAAGGCATTGTGTAGTCGGCATCACAGCTGGAAGTCGAAGAAGATCTTTAATGAAAACATTTTTTTATTGGGGGAGTATGTAATCATAAGGCATAACAATATAGTGAAATGTAAAAGAAAACTTTAGTATTTTTGTTGTGTAAAATCGTATTCCAAATACATTTTGTCTTAACATTTTTTTCGATGACGCACTCTTTTCGAGAAAACAGCAAAAATCTGTTCCATTGGTATAGGGGACGGGAAAAGCCGTGTTAAGAGTTTTCATTTTTTTTACAATACATGAATAAGAATAGTGTCACTTTGCACACCCCACCATAATTCAAAAATTACCCATAATATGGTTTTTGCAATATTAAACAATAAATATTCATTTAATTCGAACGAAAGACAATTTTTTTAAATGTATTAATTTTTTTTTAAATATTTTTTGAATAATATTTTTGGAACTATTCAACATTCGGCCGAATAGTGAACTGATATATTTGTTTTAACAATTTAACAACTATTTTTCGATATTTTTATATGTTACAATTTTTGGAAGCTCTAATCATTTTAATAAAAAAAAATTTTTTTGAATTGACCTAAAAATATTCATCAATTTATTACATTCTTATTATCATTATTATAAATTCTAGGTTTTAATTCCTACTTTGATTTTGTCGTGCAATGCATTTTGGTGGAGCAGTACTCCTACAACGTAAGAATTTATGTTCAAACATTTAAAATGATATTTAATATTAATTATAACAGGGAACCTACACCAACAGTCAAACATGTGCCACTGGCGTATTTTCGAACTTTCACATATCACCCGTATTCATATCCTGCGGCATATATTAATTACGTTCAACAGCCCTATCCTTCCATGTATCAAAACTGGCCACAAAAGGAATTCCACTACAAATTAAATGCAAACAATCAGCAAAGTATTTTGGGACCGAAAATCGAAGCTCCAGTAGAGACTACAACTTCAAGTACAACAACCCCAAAGCAATTTATTCCTGCCGAAACACCGAAAATGACCCACAATGTAGTTGGACAAGCGGCGAACTTTCTGTCAGACAATTTTAACGCGGCTTCGCAAGCGACTAAAGTTAAGTCAAGCCGTGAAAGATCTGATTTCCAATATTATCCAGGTGATCTAACATCATTTCAGCAAATCAGATATGTTCCATGTGCATGTCCAATCACAGTAGCAGTAACTCCTGAAAACCCCGAGAAACGTTCTAATGCAGATGCAGATAGCGAGGATGTTCTTGCAGAAGAGACAGACTCATTTACTTCTCACAATGAGTCGCATCAATAGCTCAATGGAATTGTATTATTAAAAAAGACTAAAAAATTTCAAAAGAGATTGGCTATTTAAATTGAATCTCATTAAATTAAAGTCGTATACTAATTTTGTAAATTCGGATGCGTTTTAAATTACTACAACGTTCTATAGTATTTTTTAACATTTAACGCGCAATAAGTCAGGAGCGCAACAGAACCTTTTTTCCCCTCCAAAACCGTAATGTGTTTAGTATCTTTGCTATACACCAAAATTCAATTAGAACACCCTATCACACATCTGTTGTAAGTTTGCCCATAATAGGTCATTTTATCACTTAATTTGTTCCATTAACCCTAATCATTCTGGGTTAATTTACAAACAAAAACACCTAGGATGAGTCCCGCGCTCTCATATGAAAGTTATATATAAAACACTAAATTTAACAGTATTAGAATATTTTTTTTTCACATAATGTTATGTGAGCACGTTCGTCCAGATGTAAACGGACTTGATTTCCATTTGGTGGCATCCAAAGCAAAGTTGAAATGAGTCCCAAAGACTCAACCTAGGAGGATTAGGGTTAAAGTAAATATTCGAAGATGTCATTAGGCCATGCGCCACGGGGCATGGGCATGCCGGCGCAACGAGCAAGTTGCGGGCAAGACGGTTTCGGGAAAGGTTTGAGGTTTGCGCTACTTCAGAATCTGGTTGAACGGAGCAAAACACACACACATATAAGACATAACGAGTTTTAGTTCCTACCCAGCAAGATTCGGAACTAGTTACGTAACTAGTGGAGTAACGTGATAATTCACTGTTACCCTCTGCGTGAATCTTCTTAGAGCGTTGGGAAAAAACTCACTATATACATCGTGCAATTGACAATCCGTGTGAATGTCTATCGCACTTACTCCAACACCAAACGTACATAAGTCTGTCTTGCTCTAGCAATGTAGAAACGAGACAGCCTTATGCTTATTAGGTGTGAGATGAAATGAGACGAAATATGTGAATATTTTGTTACCAGTAACGCTAAAAGTAACATGTGTTACTTTTAGCGTTACTGGTAACAAAATACTCCGATAATTTTATTTTTATTAAACTGTTTTCCGGATCCTCATTTCATGTGTTTTCCGGATTCTCATTTGGCGAAGCAGGAGCGTTTGCTATTCCCAGTGAAATGTCTGCGGAAGCAACATCGAGTGGAAATTCTACAATTCAAATTGTGGAATTTCCGAATCATTCGATGTTGCTTCCGCAGAAATGTCACTGGGAATAACAAAAGTTGATGCAAGAACAGAATGACTGGATGGAATGACATTAGTTTGTCTCTTTTCGTGCAATGGCGATGCGAAAGTAAATAAGAATATTCACCACTACATGCACATTTACATACTTCTACAGATGCGAAGTGTTGCATTTGTAGTTGAACACGTTACTAAAATCTTGCTGGGTAGTTACACGTTTCATTTCAATTGTGTGCGTGTGTATCGCTAGAAATACCCAGCAAGATTTTAGTAACGTGTTCAACTACAAATGCAACACTTCGCATCTGTAGAAGTATGTAAATGTGCATGTAGTGGTGAATATTCTTATTTACTTTCGCATCGCCATTGCACGAAAAGAGACAAACTAATGTCATTCCATCCAGTCATTCTGTTCTTGCATCAACTTTTGTTATTCCCAGTGACATTTCTGCGGAAGCAACATCGAATGATTCGGAAATTCCACAATTTGAATTGTAGAATTTCCACTCGATGTTGCTTCCGCAGACATTTCACTGGGAATAGCAAACGCTCCTGCTTCGCCAAATGAGAATCCGGAAAACACATGAAATGAGGATCCGGAAAACAGTTTAATAAAAATAAAATTATCGGAGTATTTTGTTACCAGTAACGCTAAAAGTAACACATGTTACTTTTAGCGTTACTGGTAACAAAATATTCACATATTTCGTCTCATTTCATCTCACACCTAATAAGCATAAGGCTGTCTCGTTTCTACATTGCTAGAGCAAGACAGACTTATGTACGTTTGGTGTTGGAGTAAGTGCGATAGACATTCACACGGATTGTCAATTGCACGATGTATATAGTGAGTTTTTTCCCAACGCTCTAAGAAGATTCACGCAGAGGGTAACAGTGAATTATCACGTTACTCCACTAGTTACGTAACTAGTTCCGAATCTTGCTGGGTATGTAGCAGGGCAAAAGAGCAAGCAAGAATCGTGGCGCAGCGAACACGAAAATAAACTATGTTGCACCGGCATGCCCATGACTCGTGGCGCATCGCCTATTGAGTTTGAATTACATGAAAATAAATTAAACGATCTTTTTTGCCCACAAAACGACGAATTTAAAATTCATTTTTTCGCCCATCGATCAATTCTACGCATTACAAATAATGTGCATTTTCGTTTTTGACACGGTGCTAGCACCTTACGCCTGGTGCCAAGAAAAACTGTTCGAATTTGCCACTTTGGCGTCAGATGATTCTCACACCGTCTGTTCGAGTTTAGCTCTTTTGACTCTTGGTGGTAGCACCGCTGGACCTAGTCTTGGTACGGGAGCAAATGACACCAAGAAACGGTCGGTCGTTATTTTGAATCTTAAAGTTTTTTTTTTGCAGACAAAAATCATGTTAGAAGAAACGAAATGTTAAAGTCTCGACGGGTAATTATTTATCAATCAAAACGAGCGATAGATACATGCTAAACAATTGGCTAAATGGTAAAATATGATATTTTTTGGAAATAGTAGATGACTTGATTAAAACTGAACTGTCCCTCAAATTCTATAAATTCGATTATGCCTGTGTTGATTTATATTAAATCCTGTGAGCGAAGAAAGTCACTGTTCTTAGGTTGTGCGCAGGGATCCCGTTTACACTACTATCGTAGTTTTACACTACTATTTCGACATAATTTGACCTAACACTACTTACACTACTGAAAAACTCAAAACACTACCTTTTTCGCCCTATAAAAAACGTGCTACAAAGAAAGTTAATTTCTAGATTTGAAAAGTTCATTTATCTGGAGAAAATTAAAAAATATGTAATATGTAATCATTCAGATTCTTTATCTAAAATATAAACGGACTCAATTCTTGAACAAAAGGGACATATAATACTTAATTTCTTCCTTTAATTTTAATTTAAAAAAAAAATTGATTTTTGTACAGTAGAATCCCGATAATTCGTACCCCGATAATTCGTATATCCCACTAATTCGTATGAATTTGCTGGTCCCTTGAAATACGAATTATCGGGATTCTACTGTACTAATATAAAAATGTACCTACTCATATGCAATAAAACATTAGACGGTAACATTCAAAATGTGTGGTCTCAATAAAACTCTAAATGACTGTTAAAATATAACAAAAGCTATAATTGCCGATCTGGCAGTTATTGAAAACCCGTATGGTGATTTAAGTGATCGGCGAACAGTTGTATCAAAATTCCACTTTGAAGTCAAACTTTCCAATAAGATTTTTTTAAATTTATTCCAATCGGATTTTGATGTATGGGAGTTTTATGTAGAATCATATCCTAAATAACTTTTGTTCTTAGACTTTTTTGATAACATGTACCGTTTTTGAGATATTCGCAAAAACGTTTACGTTCGTATGGGGGTACCCCCCCTAATAGTCCATTTTTACCCATTAACGAACTTAGCCTCGCATTTTACGAAAAACGGATCTGCGCAAAATTTCAAGTCTCTAGATCAATCCGTGCGCCCGCAATCCGCGCCACAGACGGACGGACAGACAGACAGACGGACAGACAGACGGACGGACAGGCAGAAATCAATTTTCTTTATCATTCTAAAAACACTGGTTTAATTCATTTCTGTGTGTGATGATGGGATCTTGGCGTTACAAACGGTAAGGCAAAGTTAATATACCCTTTGGTTTCACCATACGGGTATAAAAAGTTGACACTACTGAAATCCCTCTGACACTACTATTTTTCGATCAGCAACACTCCGCTTTTCACTTTTGGGGTGGGAACTCTGGTTGTGCGGCACTAGATTCTCCAAATAGCAAAGTTCATATAATTAAAATAATCTCCATATCTTTAGCTTCCAATTGTGCAGCATAATATTCATCAAATTCTTTCAATAATTGATGAATAACAGCAAAACTTAATCCAAGAATTGACCGGCATCTCCCATTATGAAGGTTTTGACAGTTCTTCACTCCGGCATACTCGAACACGGGGACAGCACTCTTGGTAGCAGACTTCATTTTTGACAGGTAGCAATTGCTTCGGTGCCATGACTCCGGTGCCAAAAACGAAAACGCCCAATATGATCTACTCAGTGGCGAAGCATGGTACCAGGGTCGCACCCAGGACTTTATTGAAGAAAAAAAAGCATTTGTAATACAAATTTTAAGGTCATGAAATACCTCTAAAAAGGCTACGCAAGCAAAATTTTTTGAAAGAATATGATTTAACTTAATATCGTAAAACAAAAATACGCCACCAGTGGCGGCTTTATAGGGGAGGCAACGGAGGCATTGCCTCCTCATAACATTTTATAAAAATGTTTTTCTAACGTATGCCTTTAATTTTTTATACCATAATGGACTGAATAAAAATCTGTATGTTCAGAAAATAATAATTTAAAAGAAAATTCTATTCTCTAATGTCGAATTCTCTAAAACATAAACTACAAATTCTCTTCATAGAGGCTAGCCTCCGATTCGTACAAATACTTTCATACAGCTTTTGCTAAGCAGAAGCATAACCGCATATAGAATACGAACACCAATCTCCGTAAAAAAATCTCTTCATAGAGGCTAGCCTCCGATGCGTCTGCTTAGCAAAAGCTGTATGAAAGTATTTGTACGAATCGGAGGCTAGCCTCTATGAAGAGATTTTTTTACGGCCCCTAAAGTTAGTTAAAACTAAAGTTAGTTTTTGACGCCTAAAGTTAGTCTCAAACTTGTGAAATTTGAATTTCGCGGCAAACGAAATTTGAATTTCGCGACCTTATACAGTTCAGTGAATGCGTTCAAGTACGATAAAGAAGGAAATATTTTTGGGACCATTTTTCAGCAGAGCTTTGTATGGTGACAGTTGTTCTATGTTATATAGTTCTGTGGTCGTATCATAAAAAAATTTATAGAACTAAAAAAAACTTTGCCTCCTCATTTCAAATATACACGAGCCGCCACTGTACGCCACAGGCGAATTTTATGCAGATCAAAGTCAAATATCCCTTTAAATTGATGGCCCCACCAAAGTATAGACAATCCAAGTAACTTCAGTTCCATTTGCCAATGTAAGTGCAAAGGAGAAGCGACACTTTTCTAGTACGTTTGAACGAGAAAGAGTGAGTCGAATCCCCCTTGTCTCTTATGTCACTTCACTCAAGTGGGCAGTCATTTCTCTTCACCGCACCTGCCAAAATCATTTCCATCCGCACTAGTGCAACGTCACTTTGGCAAATCATTTTGTATGAACTGAAACTATAGTTGGTTGCTTATACTTTAGCAAAACAGTTCCTAAAGTACCCTGTCAATGTTGGCTCAATGAAAAGATTTTAAAAAAATATCAACATTATATTATACATTTTATAGATGACATTATTCCGACTTTTGTTTAATTAGATGTTATATTAAGTGTTCTGCCGCGAAGTACAAATACAGATCACTTCTGCTCCACCCAATAATCTACCCAAGATGCTTTAGGTTTTTGCCATAGATATGATCTGGAAGCTCTATTATTTTTATGCTTTCAACGTTCTCTTAGTAGCCGTTCACATTTTGAACTGCATCTTCAAACAATCGAGTTTTGGAGCGCGGCGGCAAAGAATTCTCACTGCTTTTATAGTTTTTCTGTACATTCGCAGTGTGCAGTTGAAAATGTGCACCGTGTTTATTTTCTTTGATATAATGGAAATTGAATTAGGGCGTTTTCGCGAATACTTTTCTTGGGCCCAGTCCCAACAAGTTTTATATACAAAATAAAAATTTAGATTAAAATCAAGGAAAAAACTCAACAATGTACGCCACAGTCGAAATTTTTTAAACATGTTGCTACGCAGTTGTTTAAATTAAGAGATACACAGTCCCAAGAAAAAATCGACTTAAATTTTACGGTTTAAAAATAGTAGCAACGGAAATTGTAAAAAAGAATAACAATAAAGAGAGACATTTTTTGAGATGATGCACCTTTTGTGAACAATTGTTAAAAAAATGTGCCACAGACGAAAAAAATGTACTCCAGAGCAACCTACAGCTGAAATAGAATACGTTTTTCATATTTAGTGATAGTTTTTTCTAGTGTTTGAAAAATTATTAAACTAATTTAAAAAATCTAGGACAAAAATTTAGTTTCCGGTACGCCGGGTCAACAAGCCTAAATCCGGGGTATATCCCGGGGTATATGGAAAAACATATCATGCAATGGGATGTTGTTATTTAAATGCTTTTATCCTCCTGCCCACCGGTAACCTTTTTTGTATGATAGATTATTGAAACTCTCAGGGTTGATTCCTTACAATTCAAAAAAACATTTAAAAAGTTGAATGTACTATATTTGGCAAAATATCAATCCAGTGGATAACGTATTAATTTAACTGTCGCTAATTTTTGCGCCAATATTGGTTCACTATTGGTTCAGAAGATAGCAGGTTAAAGTAGTTATAACATCTTTATTTTAAAAAAAATAAAACAATTAAATTTAAAACAACAAAAAAAATCAAAAAAATCAGAAAAAAATCATATTTTCGCGTCTAAAATACCACGGAAATACAGCTGGCGCCGACAAAATTAGCATCACGTCTTTTAACGCAACGTCTTTTAACGTGAGCGGTCCACCATGTTCAACTTTTGACGCGACGCAGCACACGACCCTTTCACTGTAATTTCACCTTTATTCAAGGATTATAGTTATATAAATGTAATTTTGCACTTAGTTCCAAAATACAAACATAAGAAAAGCTACAATTACCAGGGCTAAATCGTCAAATACGCTATATGAGGGCAGAT
The DNA here is from genome assembly GCA_964034945.1 of Chrysopilus asiliformis. Classification (NCBI taxonomy): domain Eukaryota; kingdom Metazoa; phylum Arthropoda; class Insecta; order Diptera; family Rhagionidae; genus Chrysopilus; species Chrysopilus asiliformis. The sequence goes on along the minus strand of OZ035961.1, from coordinate 77,075,480 downwards.
ACAATTTTCATGAAAAAAATACATTCATGTGGGAGAGAGTGGAAGGATTGGATTTTATTATATAGAACAGTTTTGAAAAATTATATTCTAAACACATTTCGTCTAATAAATTTTTCCAAATTTTTCGTTACTGTGCAGTGTGCACCGTCCGTTTTCGAGAAAATAAAAAAAAAAAGTGTTCCGTTTGAATGGGGGAGCGGGTGAGGAGTGATCCAACTGGATTTTTATATGTCGATAAGTCATATAAAATCATAAATTTTTCTCACCGTTTTCGAGAAAATTGTAAAAAACTGTTTCATTTGTATGGGGGAGAGGAGAAAAGAAAGTCCGATTTTGCCCGTTCAAGAACTTAGCCTTGCTTTTTACGAGACACGCAACTGTAAAAACCTGTAACTCAATTCCTTTAAGAATTATGGTATTGACGAATGAGCGGGCAGACGGACGGCGGAAATCAAAACTATACATTTTTGTGTCCGACAATTTGTTTGATGCGTTACAAACGGTATACTAAATCTAATATTACATATATTGTTCTCATATAGTGGATTATAAAAAGTCATTATATTGAAATAAAAAAAATAGCTGAAATAAATGCCGACTTTTTCATAATCATTTTATAAATAAGAGATGCAATAAAACCATAAATTGTATCTTTACTCTCTTCTCGTGGTTAATATTAAGTACTTATTTTACCATTTTAGAAAAAAGTAGCAAAAAGTTAAAACACCCACCAAACTCAGTTAAAAACTTATTTTAATAACAACATTTTATGCCACGTTCAGTCAACATTTTATGCCACAATGCGATACATTTCATAATATCTTCGATTCCATTTCGTAATGGTAAAAAAATAGGATAAGTATTAATCATATTAACCACTCGCAAAGCATGTTTTTTGTAATTATTTCAATTTATTTAAACTTTTAATGTAGTGCTTATAAGTATTAATCAAAATTAAATCTTCTTTTTCCATCAAAACGGTATCCATAGGCAGCTGAATTTTTCGTGTCGACTAATGCTGGATTCCGATGTTTGTAGAAACTTCCATGAGCATGAGATGGCCTTGATGAACCATTTGGTATGCCATCCATTTCTCGGGGATAAAAAGCTTCAAACATTCCCTCTGGCGGCAAAACTGATGCGATTTCCTTATCATTTGGGTCATATGGATAGCCCATTGCCAAAACAATCCATACTGAGAACAAACCCAGAACAGATATGCTACTCATTTTAGTAAATAATAACTTAGTTTCAACTGGTACCCAGAACTGGCCAAACTTTAGCAACTCTTCTTAACAAAACACTCTAAAGCACTGTGAAACATAATCAGATAGTGTACAAGAGACGTATATCGCGTGAAAAAACAACTTTCTCTGTTGTCTTAAGATGTGGTGTGGGCATGTGGGTATGAATTACTATACATTTAACAAAACACACAATGAACCACTGAAGTGGGTGGCGGCCAAAACTATTTTCCTTTATTGTTGCATTGCATGTTATGGATATATCACTCGATAAAACGCTGAAGTTAGCCGACGACGCAACTTTTCTAATTATGACCGTTAGATACTATAAGACCAAGTGAAATATTTCTCAATTTTTTTATGAATAAATATTATTTTTGAAATGAAATTTCAAATAAGTCCTCGATTTACCACATTTTTGGGTGCGTAAAATTTCGTGATTTTGCGTTGTATAGAAATGTCATATATCGAGGTCTTGTATTTTTATTGATATTTTTTTATACCCGTATGGTGAAACCAAAGGGTATATTAGATTTGCCTTACCGTTTGTAACGCCAAGATCCCGTCATCTCACAAAAAAAATGAATTACACCAGTGTGTTTAGAATGATAAAAAAAAATAAAAAAAATTTTTTAAAAAAAGCTTTTATTAAAAAAAATGCACTAAAAAGAAAAAAATAATTTTCTGGACGCTGTGTATCACAAATATAAAAGCTTTTAAAAAGCGAGATAAATGTTTATTTTATTGTTTTATGCTTTATCTCGCTTTTTAAAAGCTTTTATATTTGTGATACACAGCGTCCAGAAAATTATTTTTTTCTTTTTAGTGCATTTTTTTTAATAAAAGCTTTTTTTAAAAAAATTTTTTTATTTTTTTTTATTTTGTTCTTTTTAGTCTTCGAATATATAGTTTTACATTTGAGATGTCCTTACAGGCTTTTTAACTTGAGAATCGTATTCAGCGAACCCCAAAACCCGCAGAATATATTTTTTTCCGGAACAATTGAGAAAAAGGATAATCACGTTATCCTTACAGGACATTCCGTTATCCTTACAGACTTTTTAATGACAGATTCGGATTCAGCGACCCCAAAAACCCCAGAATAGATTTTTTTCCGGAAAATTTGGAGAAAAGGATAATCACGTTATCCTTACAGGACCTTCCGTTATCCTTACAGACTTTTTAATGACAGATTCGGATTCAGCGACCCCAAAAACCCCCAGGATAGAGTTTTTTCCGGAAAATTTGGAGAAAAGGATAATCACGTTATCCTTACAGGACCTTCCGTTATCCTTACAGACTTTTTGATGACAGATTCGGATTCAGCGACCCCAAAAACCCCAGAATAGATTTTTTTCCGGAAAATTTGGAGAAAAGGATAATCACGTTATCCTTACAGGACCTTCCGTTATCCTTACAGACTTTTTAATGACAGATTCGGATTCAGCGACCCCAAAAACCCCCAGAATAGATTTTTTTCCGGAAAATTTGGAGAAAAGGATAATCACGTTATCCTTACAGGACCTTCCGTTATCCTTACAGACTTTTTAATGACAGATTCGGATTCAGCGACTCCAAAAACCCCCAGGATAGATTTTTTTCCGGAAAATTTGGAGAAAAGGATAATCACGTTATCCTTACAGGACCTTCCGTTATCCTTACTGACTTTTTAATGACAGATTCGGATTTAGCGACCCCAAAAACCCCCAGGATAGATTTTTTTCCGGAAAATTTGGAGAAAAGGATAATCACGTTATCCTTACAGGACCTTCCGTTATCCTTATAAGGACGAAGTAGTGAAAATATTGTATTGTCATCGGACTTATATAAGTGTGCAAAATTTCAAGTCAATCGGACAAGTGGAAGTGGGTCAAAATTGGGTTGCAAGATTTGATCTGACAGACAAACAGACAAACAGACAAACAAACAGACAAGATAGCGAGCTAAATAAAAGCTTTTAATAAAAAAGTTGAATTTAGCATGTCCGTCCGTCTGTCCGTCCGTCCGTCTGTGGCGCGGATCGCGGGCGCACGGATTGAGCTAGAGACTTGAAATTTTGTGCAGATTCGTTTTTCGTGCAGATGCGAGGCCAAGTTCGTTAATAGGCAAAAATGGACTATTAGGGGGGGTACCCCCCATACGAATGAAATCGTATTTTGCGAATATCTCAAAAACGGTGCATCTTATCAAAAAAAGTCCAAGAACAAAAGTTTTTTAGGATATGATTCTACATAAAACTCCCATACATCAAAATCCGATTGGAATAAATTTTAAAAAATCTTATTGGAAAGTTTGACTTCAAAGTGGAATTTTGGTACAACTGTTCGAATTTTGATACGAATATCACCATACGGGTCTCCAATGATTGCCAGATTGGCAATTATAGCTTTTGTTATGTTTATGTATGTACATGATAAAGCTATTCTGAATAAGATTTCGCGGCTTTACATACGGTAGGGGAGAAGAGGGAGACTTCATCCTATTTTTTTCTTATGGCTATTACTTCTTTGTTATACTTTAAATATCCCACATTTCGCCAGAATGTGTCAAATTTTGTATGCTTTAATATTTCTGCAAAAAGGGTTTTTAATGACAAAGCGAAAAGTTTTACAAGGATCAAGTCTCTTGTAAAAGGATCTCCCTGTATAAATTAAATCGAGAGCAATTAAACAAAATAGTCTTTGGTCACTAATAACAATTCAATAAATCAATCCTCATAAAAAAGAATAAAAAATTTTCAAGAACATAAAGATATTTTTCTAAGGCCCAGTGTACACTTGCGATTTTTTATTCAATTTAAAAATTTATTCCGCGAATTCATCTATCGCAAAAAAAATTTCACTTAGAAAAAATTGGAGGTTTTATATGAAGAAATTCAAGTTCCGGCGTCTTTCGGGAATAAATTCTTGTCATGATGTAAACGTTTACGCAACATGAATACAAACAAAAAGTCAAAATTTTACCTCACAAAAAAAAACAGATGAAAATTTGAGCTATCGAATATTTCGAGATAGCATGAAAGGAAAGTTCAAGAGAATTAAACGTACATCGGTACTTCGAAACTTTTACAAACATAATCCCTAACTTATATACTCTGAATTTTCCTGATTTGTATAACGCAGCACTTGTCGTAAACCTACACTCATAAAAAAAATTTATTTCTTAAAACTGTTGTGTAAAGTCCTAAATCAACGAAATTTTTCTTCATATGACCGGAAATTTTATCGATACACTGTAGAAAATTTTTTTATATCTAGGGGACCATTTACCTTGTATCGTAAGGGTAAAATTACTCATAAACAGAATATATACTCACTTTTTAATCAGTCAAAAAACAAAAAATTTATACCCGTTTGCAGTTTTTGCGAAATAATTTTGGGGGGCTCCCGGCTTTTCCTATGATCAGCGACTATTTTTTTTTTGTTTGTTTCTGAATCCATTTGACTCCATAAAGCTAGGAAAAAATATGAAGATCCTAGCGAACCACGCCCATAAAGTAAAGTTTAGCTAAAACAAAATAGTGATTCTTACGTTAAAAAAATCAAAATAGAACTTAAAAAAACTCATGTTTTGTTCATTTAAAAAAAACACTACTCAACAAAAATGACATATCGTCGGCTAAAAGTGAAATTGTGCTAAGTCCATTATACCAAATTCGCCAGAAGAGCAACGAAAACATTGTTAAATTGTTTTAATTCTCTTTCAATAACACTGAAATTTCTTTATATGAGAAAAATTGGGCTCAGTTTTCTTTAAATGAGACTCTGTTTTCTTTAAATGAAAATTAAAATGATTTAACAAGGGTTTTTATTGCTCTTCTGTCAAATTTGGTATAATGGACTTAGCACAATTTCACGATACAGCCGCTGATTCTGAATCGGATTATATTTTGGGCAGATTCACTCTACTTCTGGAGATACGAAAAAGAAAATATTTTCAATACCAAAAAAGTTGCATACAATATTCTCTCTGGCCAAACAAAGTCCGATTTAGAAACAAAATATGATTATTACCCCAATATTTTGAATGATATTGTATGTAAGTGGCAGCTATGTGGAGATATACTTGTTAAACTTTTGTGGAAAACAGAAATTAAAATAAGGCAAAAAAAAAATAACGAAAAAACTAAATATTTTTCGGTTTTCGTTAAGTTTTTCGTTATTGTAACGGACTTAACTTTCTATGACGTTACAACGTATTTAGAAGAAAAGTCGGAAAATCAATTCATTTCGTTACTTTACGACTACATTTCCTAAAAAAGACAATAAAATAAAAAATTTCGAAACAAAATGTCGAACATTTTTTTCTTTAAAAAAGGACATCTGGTCGCGCGGCATGTTAATAAATAGGCGCATCAAATATGAGACATCGAAGAGAATTTATTCCGGAATCGTGTCTCCTCGACCATAAGGGATTAGTCTCCCTATACATTGGTGTGTAATTATAGTTTACTACAAGACAAAAGAAACACATGGTTATATATAAGTTGAAAACAAACACTACTGGAAAAAATATTGAGAGAACCTTACCTTAAAAAATATGTCAAAAAAATTTTGACTTGTCCAAAGCTATTAAATTAATGAAAAATTGTCCAAATCTATTAAATTAATGATATACCTGGAGCGCGTTCGTCGTTGCAAAATAGTCAGCTATAGTTGACTATTTGTGACTATCGGTCGTTCGTGAACGCCGTAGCTGACTACGTAGCTACAGCTCTGGTCGTTCGTGGATGCCAATAGTCGACTACGGTAGTTGACTATTTCTGACTATGCTCGGTGAGCAGAGTTAGAAATAGTCAAGCGTAGCTAACACACACATAGACAGTGTGTAAATCATGATTGATATATAAATGTCAAAATTCCCGCCTGAGTTCAGTTTTTAGGAACAGAAAAAGGAAAATGGACATGAAATTTTTTACGCAAATGAAAATTAATAACGATATGTTTTAAAAAATTGGGGTTTTTTGTTCATTCTTCAGTGTGTGTGTGAGCTGTCAAACGAAAAGCAACTACGACTATGACTATGGTCGTTCGTGGTGCACATGACTATAGTTAACTACGGCGAGCTATGACAGATTGACGTCATTAGCTATTGCTAGCTACGACTACGACTATCAATGCGTCGACGAACGCGCTCCAGAACTTTCAAAAAAAAAATAATACATATACTTCAAATTCAATTGTATAAATAATAACTTTATTATGAAAACTATTTTCTTTGTTCATACATTACAAAATGACTTTAGTTTGGAAAAACCATTCACTCAAGCATAATCCTGAAAGGACATGTTTGTTCAATAAAATTGCTTTAATTTCGACTTGCAAACGCTAAATACAATTTAATCTATTTTCAATAATTTTAAACTGAATAAAAATGGCTTTCAAATTTCGATCTGCACGTTGGTTTTGTAAATGGTGAGAACCAAGCAAGCGAAAATCGTCCGAAAACTGATTGAATGCTCTTCCATCGTGATTTTTTTACCCAACGTGCCTCTTCCTTTTTCAATTGTTCAATTCCCTAAAATCAGTGGAAAGAAATATGTTTATTATCAATTATAATTATTTTATTAATTTATTTACAGTCTCGTCATTCCAAATTGCGTTTAGCTGCGTAAATAACATAATCATGGTAAAAACGGCAAACAAAAGTGCCTCAAATGTTAGGAAGAGTAGTAAAAATACAGTCGCTGGTGGTGAATATGGCGAACAATCCCGCCATTCATGTTTAATGCATACAGCAAATTGGTTCACAACCAAAAACATGGAATGTGCAGAAATACTCGCTATATAAAACTATAAATCAAAATAACACAAACAATTTTGAATTAAAAGATTAAAGCCGAAAAAAAACCATTTACCGTGAACAGGACGAAAAATTTTTGATTATTTTCACCAACGCAATTGTTTACCCAAGGGCAATGATGATCCATTTTTCTTATACAGCGCTGACATACCGAGCAGTGATGTGCTCGATCTGGTTTTATGCTACAGCATTTTGGACACTTGAAAAACATTTCTCCTTCCCGAAATCCCAACTGCTGGATTATTTCTTTAGTTGCGTTCCCACGTGGAACTGCTCCCTGTAAAAAAAACGAGTTTTTTCAATCATTAAAGCATTAAATTTCAATTATTGAATACATTTTGTGTCAAAATTTGTATTTCCTGTTCAATTTTTTGGTTGAATTCAAATTTCATATTTTAATATGAAGTGATAAAATCATATAACTAGTTTTAATTAGCGCTTTGGGGAAAACAAAACTCACAAATATTGTACAAAAAAAAGCATTTTGGGAATAAAAATTCTCAAATTAAAGAATTACATGGGCGGATATACTTCCTATCTATACATAGCACACTGTCTTTTTTCGACCTTGCTGCTAATTTCTTCAGCGCCATGGAGCAAGTAAAATTGGTGCATCCCCTCAATTACGTTCGGATTGTGGAAAATGCGGGCAGCGAGGATTTTTCTTTAGTCACTCGAAAGGTTTTTCGTTTGAAAGGAAAGTTTGGAATTATTTCAGATTTTTCTAAACCAAATTTAAATATCAGTTGTGGTCAACACAAAACTTTCTTCTACAAAATCTACGACCCTGCGCAATTTACGCTAGAGCCCTGTCGCGTTGTCAACCTAAGACGACCTCCCAATAAATTCTTGGTTTATTCAAAAATATCAAAAACGTACAAAATTTGAGATAACTTGAGAACTGTAAAAGATATCAATTTACGGTAAATGGCAAAAATGTAGAAAATGTTAACATCTTTAATTATTCTTTTAACTGATTTGTCGAAAAACCGTTAGTTTGCAAATTATTCGCAAACATGATTTTTTACATATTAATGAAAATATCTCAATAACGGTAAAAGATAACGGATAACGGTAAGAAACAAAATTGTGCAGAATGCCATTCTCATTAATTCACTTCATACATTCAGTCGGCAAAAACCCGTTAGTTTTCGAGATAATCGCAAAAAACTCTTTTTTTTGGAAATAACGGTTTATCTCGATAACCGGTGGAGATATCGAGTTATAGCTAAAGACAAAAGTGTGGGAAATTTTATTTTCTCCAAGTTTTGTCACACTTAAGGCCACTAAAAAACGCGTAGTTTGGGAGTAAATCGAGAAAAACGAAATTGCGATTTTTGAAAAACCGCCATTTTGTGTACTTCCGGTTAACGGATTTCAACCAAAAGTTGATAGGATCGTCCCCTTTCAGGACCCAACATGCCTATAAAATTTCATGGCGCTAGCTCTATTAGTTTTTGAGAAATCTTGTACACAGACTGACAGACTGACAGACCGACAGACCGACAGACCGACAGACCGACAGACCGACAGACCGACAGACCGACAGACCGACAGACCGACAGACCGACAGACCGACAGACCGACAGACCGACAGACCGACAGACCGACAGACCGACAGACCGACAGACCGACAGACCGACAGACCGACAGACCGACAGACCGACAGACCGACAGACCGACAGACCGACAGACCGACAGACCGACAGACCGACAGACCGACAGACCGACAGACCGACAGACCGACAGACCGACAGACTGACAGACTGACAGACTGACAGACTGACAGACTGACAGACTGACAGACTGACAGACTGACAGACTGACAGACTGACAGACTGACAGACTGACAGACTGACAGACTGACAGACTGACAGACTGACAGACTGACAGACTGACAGACTGACAGACTGACAGACTGACAGACTGACAGACTGACAGACTGACAGACTGACAGACTGACAGACTGACAGACTGACAGACTGACAGACTGACAGACTGACAGACTGACAGACTGACAGACTGACAGACTGACAGACTGACAGACTGACAGACTGACAGACTGACAGACTGACAGACTGACAGACTGACAGACTGACAGACTGACAGACTGACAGACTGACAGACTGACAGACTGACAGACTGACAGACTGACAGACTGACAGACTGACAGACTGACAGACTGACAGACTGACAGACTGACAGACTGACAGACTGACAGACTGACAGACTGACAGACTGACAGACTGACAGACTGACAGACTGACAGACTGACAGACTGACAGACTGACAGACTGACAGACTGACAGACTGACAGACTGACAGACTGACAGACTGACAGACTGACAGACTGACAGACTGACAGACTGACAGACTGACAGACTGACAGACTGACAGACTGACAGACTGACAGACTGACAGACTGACAGACTGACAGACTGACAGACTGACAGACTGACAGACTGACAGACTGACAGACTGACAGACTGACAGACTGACAGACTGACAGACTGACAGACTGACAGACTGACAGACTGACAGACTGACAGACTGACAGACTGACAGACTGACAGACTGACAGACTGACAGACTGACAGACTGACAGACTGACAGACTGACAGACTGACAGACTGACAGACTGACAGACTGACAGACTGACAGACTGACAGACTGACAGACTGACAGACTGACAGACTGACAGACTGACAGACTGACAGACTGACAGACTGACAGACTGACAGACTGACAGACTGACAGACTGACAGACTGACAGACTGACAGACTGACAGACTGACAGACTGACAGACTGACAGACTGACAGACTGACAGACTGACAGACTGACAGACTGACAGACTGACAGACTGACAGACTGACAGACTGACAGACTGACAGACTGACAGACTGACAGACTGACAGACTGACAGACTGACAGACTGACAGACTGACAGACTGACAGACTGACAGACTGACAGACTGACAGACTGACAGACTGACAGACTGACAGACTGACAGACTGACAGACTGACAGACTGACAGACTGACAGACTGACAGACTGACAGACTGACAGACTGACAGACTGACAGACTGACAGACTGACAGACTGACAGACTGACAGACTGACAGACTGACAGACTGACAGACTGACAGACTGACAGACTGACAGACTGACAGACTGACAGACTGACAGACTGACAGACTGACAGACTGACAGACTGACAGACTGACAGACTGACAGACTGACAGACTGACAGACTGACAGACTGACAGACTGACAGACTGACAGACTGACAGACTGACAGACTGACAGACTGACAGACTGACAGACTGACAGACTGACAGACTGACAGACTGACAGACTGACAGACTGACAGACTGACAGACTGACAGACTGACAGACTGACAGACTGACAGACTGACAGACTGACAGACTGACAGACTGACAGACTGACAGACTGACAGACTGACAGACTGACAGACTGACAGACTGACAGACTGACAGACTGACAGACTGACAGACTGACAGACTGACAGACTGACAGACTGACAGACTGACAGACTGACAGACTGACAGACTGACAGACTGACAGACTGACAGACTGACAGACTGACAGACTGACAGACTGACAGACTGACAGACTGACAGACTGACAGACTGACAGACTGACAGACTGACAGACTGACAGACTGACAGACTGACAGACTGACAGACTGACAGACTGACAGACTGACAGACTGACAGACAGAAAGACATTTTTTAAATATGACTCTAATCGACTCAGGAGTGATCGGGAAATGTTTTTTAGGCAAAATTAAGAGGTCGAAATTGTTCATGAATACAATACTTTATTATACTCCGTAGAAGAAAGTAAAAATCCATAGCTCATAACCTGCTTGTCGTAGATGCATGGTATTTATATCAAAATTAAAGAAAAAATTCCTAAGGTTTTCACGAAAAATATTGTGAGAAGAAAATTCCCCGCAAAATGAAAACCGTATTCCAGTTTTTTCTCTAAATTTCTTTGTTAGATGTCAAAAAATTTGAAAAAATAAAATTTTTGATCATCTCTGATTGTAATTGGCAGAATGCACGATTGAAAATGCCTATTCAGTCGATTTTGACTCTAGGTTTAGGATAAAAACCAATATTTTCGCCATTGGTAGTAAATTAGGTGTTAGTCGCTTGCTTCGATTACCCAGAAAACACGCAATGATTCAAATTTCCATTTCAAATTCCTACGGCGCGTTCTTAAGACATAGTTTTTTCAAGAAGTTAAGCAAAACCTAAAAAAGCATTTCTTAATATAATACTACCCTCTTCCCTTATGCTAAAAATGATTCAAGTCTCGTACAATCCCCACGTACAACGAATACCCGAAATATGAGTAGTGGTTCTAAATATTAACAGAATTAAATGAGATAAGAAACAAGGATATAACATAGCAGACAGAAGTAGAAACGCTTCGCAACCAAATGTTATAAAAGTTTGAGTGATGCCATTATCCCCAAGGATGTTTAAAATTCACACAACGGAAGATTAAATCGATTCAATAAAGTTCATTGCAACTTTATATGGCAGTTTGTTATAAATTGACTGAATTTTGTATTCTAAAAATATATTACAGCTTAATAATTTGATTATTGTAGAATGTAAGCCCTAATAAACTCCAGACACAATCTACATTGTCCACCGTTATTGATTTCAGTAAATAATCAGCAACAAGTTGCTTTTCATATCATTGTTTCATTCACTTATTTTTAACTGATTCCATAGCCCTTTTTTCTCTACAATAGATTCTTTATGTGCCTATAGTAATCAGTTATGAAGCAAACAAAAAAATAGGCAAATTACAAATCAATAATGAGCTTAGAATCTTTCCGACAGAATATCAAATAAAGAAATACAATTAATCTTACCGGATCCGATAGCATCGTCCTTAAATGTGAAGCGAATGCAAGAAAAGCCAAACCTTGAAAAATTATCATATTTATCGTGCTAAATATGGGATAAGGGCTTGGCAATAGTATGACCCGAACAACAACGAATTCAGCAAATAAAATTAATAGCCACGTTAGAATAGCGCACACTACGCCGCATATGTCCTGAAAATATTGAAAATCTTATCTATTGTGGTATAAACAATTTATTATTCAAATTGGTTTCACAGAATTGGATTTTTAATTCAGAATTACCTTTACGCACCAAGCCTTTCCTCCACAGCATCTATTATGTTTATCAGCGCTCGATTGCAACGACACATAACTGTAGTCCATAATTCTATAATAATTTTATTTTTTCAGGATCAGGAAAAGCGTTGGCCTAGGAAAATCTAATTAGAAAGTTTGATTACATTATTCTTGAAGTCGAACCACTACTGCACACGCAAATTAGATTATTTTTGACTGTCAACAGTCAGTGTTGTCGCATACGTCCAACGCTTTCAAAACATCGTATCCGATTAATATATGACAGCAGTGTAGCGACATTTTAAACAAAATTGAAAAAAGCGAATAGAGTGCCTAAATGAGTTTACACACCGTATTATTCAAGGTCAAAACTCAGCGTGCATCTTTAAATGCATGTATCCGCTGCTAATCCGTGGTAGCAGAATTAAAAATTCGAAACGGAAGGTCCTGTAAGAATAACGCAAATGTCCCTTTTCTCATTTTGTTTCCGAAAAACTGGCTTTAGGGTGTTTTCGTGGTCGCTGATCACGAGTTGGATGTTGGAATTTCAAAATTCTAAACGGGAGGTCCTGTAAGGATAACAAAAATTTCTTTTTTCTAATTTTTCTCGAAAAAATTGCATTAAGGGCTTTTCGGGGTCGCTGATTACGAATCCGGCGTTTCAGATTCAATAACTCTAATGAAAGGTCCTGTAAGGATTACGTTGATATGAAAAAAAATGAATTTTTGTGATTGTATAACTAGGCTTTCCAGTCGAAATTTATACTAAAATCAAAACGCTGGTTTTTAACTTTTTTGCTACTCTACGAAATATTTCGTATTGTATTAGTGTTAAAACCTTGACAATTTAACTGACAATAAAATGTTTCGCTAAATTGTTTATTTCTGTTCATAAAATGTTAAATATTTTAAACGGTATCAATTAACTATATAGTAAAATTTTATTTTCATTTTATGAAGAGAAAATTTTATCATCATGTGATGGGACAGTTCGAATAATACAACCTTTACGTTTAGCTGTCAAAATGTACTAACTATAATAACTATAATAAAATATAATAACTGTCAAAATGTACATCGATCTTGAAACATCATATTCTTAAGGCTAGTGTACATGGTCCGACATTACCTTTAAGCTAACCTTCATTGTGTCATAACACATCATAACATAACATAAAATGTAATTTTATGGGAAATTACAGAATACGGCCCAATATCTGTTTTAAGTAAAATCAAAATACCCAACTCTGTTAGAGTAAAATTTTATTAGAGTATGAAACTTCCGATGAACAGCCAAGAAATCCAAGGGAAGCGAAAGGATTCTTTTCTGAACGCAGTGTTGGGTTAAAAATTTAATTGCAATTAAATTTAATTGTAGATTTGCAATTAAATTCATTGCAATTAATTTATTTTAATTGCAGAATACGATTAATTCAATTGCAAATCAATTTAACTGTAATTAAATGTTTAATCAATTAAATTAATTTCAATTAAATTTTTCATTAAAATTTAAATAACAAAGGCCTGTAAATAAAATGTACATGTAAAATTTCTAAAAAAAAATCTAACCATTTTCAATTAAGATTTAAACTTTTTGTGATTATTTGTTTTAAACGCTAATTGATGAAATGCGATTCCTTTTGTTCGGTATTTCATACACAAAGCCACAATGGTGTTAGCAATAGTTTCCTGGGGTAGATACTTAAAAAAACATTTTCGTCAGTTCAAATTTTGATTGAATCTTTAAGAGGTTTCGGTATGTAATTCCAAAAATCAATATATCGTCCCGAATTTTAAAATCACGTTTCTTCTGCTATTTGACGCAAAATGTTGCACGATCCTTATAAATTATTAATTCTTTTTCATTTTGCTTTTCCAGAACCGTTAATTAAAAGGTGTTAAAAAATTCGGGATTTTGATTATTTAAAGTTCATAAGATTTAATTGTTAATTGTACTAGTAATGATTGATCAAACAATTAATTAATTGTTAATTGTGAAAAATACAATTAATTAATTGTTAATTGTGAAAGATACAATTAACAATTAATTAATTGTCAATTGCAGAATTTACAATTACAATTGATTAATTGTTAATTGCAATTAAAAATAAAATTTTAATCGTTAATTGTTAATTGCTCTGACAATTACATTTTGCCCAACACTGTCTAAACGTAAACGGTCAGAGCTTGCACTGTGTTCAGCGTACAATCACAGATAAATGTAGCTTAACAGATAGAAATTTTCCTATGCGGTTTTCGACAGGTCCTTTTGGGGTTGATCGAATGAAATTATACTAGCCGACTTTTTTGATACCTCGTTTCAGCAACAGTTTGGAGGTTCGACACATATTTTTAATCGCCAAGTAATATACTATTTGAGGCAAAGTCTTCGCTCCAATTACTCCAGGGAATTGAGCGAAAAAACTAATATTTTTCCACTTGGATTTCATTTAAATTGCAAGGTAATTTTATAATGCCATTATTTCAGAATTCTACAAATTTTTGAGGATACTAGGAAGTTTCCTGCAGACTTTTGTCTTGTGACAACTGAATAGATCCCCATTCGTCATTTATAAGTCGCTGAAAATCTGCAACACAAAATTTTAAATATCAAACTTCAAATTAACCTGATATATACTAGTCAAAAATGAAATTACCTCAGTACCATAAGAATTTGATTGATTAGTTATAATGCGTTTCATCTGTTTGATCTGTTGCATCGAGATGCTAAATTGTTATCAAACATTTCTGCAAGGCGGGAACTAAATCGTTCTCTGAACTAGGGATGTCAAAAAAGAACCGGTTAAACAGGTTACCCGGTATTTTTGCTTCGGTTAACCAGTTTTTTCGGTGTTTTTATTTTGCACGGTTATACCCGGTGTTTTTTTTTTTGAAAGCCAAAAACCGTTCAAAAAACCGATCATTTTTTTACGGAGAAATAATTTTAAACCAATTTTCGTGCAACTGTTTTGTTATAAACATTTCTTTTTAGGTACTCTAAACCAAATACAATATTATATTGTGCCATTTATGGCCTCTTAATGGATGATATGGCACTTCACGTCTTTTGTTTGTATTATAGTGTATTTGTTGCGTCTAAGACCTAACCTACTTAATTTGAACAAAACGGGTTTTCGGTGTTTTAATAACCGGTTTTTTGGACCCGGTTTAAACCGAAGTCTTAAAAACCGGTTTAACCGAAAACCGGTTTTTTTAAAAAATTGACATCCCTACTCTGAACTGCATCAAACAACTTTTCAAAAATACTAGGCTTTTGTGAATGAAATCGTATTCGCGATATACTTGCATTAAAAATTCAAACTGCCATTCATGATTTTCGACATCTAAAACTAATTCAGTTGCCATTTTATAAAAGAAATTCAGAGAAAAAAATTGACCTCTAACAACAATAACTAAATTTCCAACTAAAAGTTAGCTGAGAAAATCGGTCATCTAAGTTAATGGCAGTTTAGTGACTACTAACTTTTCGTGAAACTGCTTTTAGCATGTAGAGCCCACTAACTCAAATTGAGGCGTTAAAAGCAAGAGTGGACCAAGCCACATAATCGAGTTTTTGAAGCTTTTCCACTTTGGTACTATTATTGACTGTAAATTTTTGGAAAAAAATTCGGTGGACTTTATTACTCAATGTTGAAATGTTCTTTTGTGCATCCAAACATTTTTATCTAAAAACTCACTCGCAATAGTGAAACCGGCTATAAACCTCTGATGAGAGGTTGACGTTTTGAAGGTTCTAATGCTATTCAAGACTGCGGGACCAACAAAAAGACTACATTATTGCAAATCAATGATTTTTTAATTACTTTTTATTTTTTAATTATTTTTAATGGGTTATATGTACATAAGAATTTTCTATTAAATTAAATAATAATATAAATAATCAAGACTGAGTAAATTAACATGTTTTACTTTCATTTATCAGTTTTTATTTCTCTCGTTGACTTCTTTTATTTTGTTTTGAACAGCTCGCAGTACTGTAAATTGAAGGTCGCAAATATCCGAAAAAGGAAGCTGGGCTTCATCCACCTGTTGCGCCAAAGAATGAAAAAACAATGTCATTGGTGTAGTTTTGGCGATTGCGTTGGTAGCAGCTTCCAATACTTTGGAAAATTGATCCTGCACTTGGCTTATTAATAATTCTTTTTCCAAGTTTTCTGAACTAATTCTTCTTTTCTTTGGCATCGAAGTGGATGAAGTCGGTGTTTCTGCAATATCTGGCATCGTGCTACTGAACTCTTCTTTGATATTAGCCAAATCGAACTCAAATAATTCAATTTCTGAATCATTTGCTTCTGACAATTGCAGCGGATCATAATTCCCTTCAGATCTAAAAATACAAAACTATTAAAAAAGTAGTTTTTGCAGTATAATTATGAAAATTTTAGTTATCTATCTATCGGAAAAAGGATAATAGCTGTATCTTTCTGGGACCTTCGCACCGAATTCAAAGAAATGTGATAACTGGACATTCTATTGTGACTGGAATGTGTAAGATTTCGGTATGATTTGGAAGTTTTAAAAATCAGATGCAAGATTTGACCCAAACATACAGACTTTAATGTGAAGTTCCATAAAAACCTTCACAACAGACAAATAACAAGGGAACTTATTACGGAAAATGTATCAGTACTTAATTGCAATACTTACTCTCGATGGTCCTTAACATCTTTTAAAAAAGATAAACTTTCTAAATATTTCCATTGCTTTAAGGTTTTCGTTCTGACGGAAGGTTGGTTTAGTTTCTTTGTTTCTCTGTAGAATTTATCTTTTAAAGTTCTCCACATTTTTTTGACATCTTTAACTATAAATTATATTCTTTTAAAAATCTATATATTTTAAATACATATTATATATTTAACAGTTTATAATTCAAAAATGAAGCAATACATACCATCAACTTTGATTTCGACTGCAAAATCTTGCCAAAGTGTTTCTTTTAAACTCATATATTTATAGTTATTATTTTGTTTATCATATAAGCAGGGATTTGCGTGAACAAAACTTATTAGTTGCTCCTCCATTTTCTTTAAAAATTAAAATTTTGATCCCTTCCCCGCACTGAAATGTCAAATAAATTAGATTCACAAATCCATTGATTGTATCAATTTTACCCCCCAATTCTAGGTAACAGATGGTAAGAGATATCTTAATTTATAATTAAGAGATTTTAAAAGATATTAGTATTCTGGGTAACAGATTTTGGCGAGTTTCGATTTTAGCAAATGAAGAGATTTACCACGATGTCTTCATCTGACAGCACTTACTCATAGACGTCAAATTTGGCTGTTTATTGACCTTCGATTTTTTCTGAAATCATAAAGTTTTCAAAACTATGGAAATTATCCAAAAAATTTTGTAAAAAAGACATTGCGGATTTTGAAAAACATGTGAATAGTTTTGTATCTGTTAAGAATAGCTTTCTACGGTATTCAGACCGTTTAAAATGAAAATGATATAAAAAATATTACGAAAAAATTGAATCGACAGTTTTTAAGATACACAATATCGTTTTTAAAAAATTGTGTAAAATTTCAGCAACGCGCAAACAAATTTATGGTTAAATAATGCATTGCACTCATATAAATATTTCATTTGATAGAAATGAAATTAATGAAATTGCAGGTATGCGTTGATGTTATTCCAGCCAATAAAAAAATCGTTTTTTGTGTCATTAAAGGTAAACAATTCCACGAAGACACAATATTTCATGAGTTTTCCAGAAATACTATAAAAAATCTGGTTATTGCAGCTTTTTTCCTCGTCCTCCATGCTATGTAACTTTTTCTACAATTTTCTCCAAAACGGAGAATTTAATCGAAAACCTGTGACGTAAAAAACGTTCAGAAAACAATTTTACACAACTTGTCTATACATAAAAAAATTGTTGGAGCCCTCCCCGACACTGATTTTTCGAGTTTTAAACGCAACACACGAGTTAAGAGGTCGTAAGAGGACATCGGCGAGGTCCTCTTAAATTAAAAAGTTTTTGAGGTTAGAACCGTCTGCTAACTTTTCCCCAGAATATGAAAACCGTTTACAAAAATTCACCACGAAAGTTAAGAGATTGACATCTCTTAACTATTATCAGGAATACCAATTTCTATTATATTTCCTCTAAAGTCCAGTTAGCAGTTAAGAGGCTCTTATCTATTATGCAGAATTGAGGGGTTAGTTTGTATGACAACTGAATAAACAACATTTTTGGTTGCATGCAACGAGCAAACACAAAATTGAAGCTTATGTAGGCGAAACATGGTGCAAGATTGCATCAACTAGGGCAGATACAAAATTTGGTTAGTGTGTAGTCGACCTAGTTTCACAGCGCGCATAACAATTTGAACATTGCGAAAACTTTGCAAATATTTATATGGTGTTCAAATTTTAATTAAAAAAGTGTGACTTCAAAAATAACAGCAAATACAACCGACGCGCTCAGTACGCTCTCTTGGCGCAGCGTGCTGTCTAAAAAAGTTTACTACATATATTTTGTATAACAGTGGTTACAATCAACTACATCTTTAAGCAATCGAACGCACTGGCCGACAAAAATAGAACTACTTTCATGTGGCGTCAAGCAGCGCCCATTGTGCTTTTTTGACTCGGTCCTTAATGCCAGGAGTCAAGAAAAACTGTTCAAGTCTGCTTTGGCCTCTTCTAAGACCGTGTCTCCACTTGGGATTTTTCATCGCAGAGATTTTTGATTGACCAATCAGAGCTCGAGTTGGGGGGTATGAAAAATCCCAGAGATAAATTTCATGAAATCAAACCTATAATATTTGTTGTTATATTTTTTTGGTTCTTGGTTTTGTTTTAAAGTTTTTTTTAAATGTTATAAAAAAATATAGCATTTTTAACCCATTCGGTATTTTGATGCCATATGGCAACGCAGTTAAAAGTTGCTAAAAAATTTGAATTGACTTATATTTATTTATTTTCAAACACTCTATTCTCATTCAATGCACCTTTTGATTAGTTGAGTAAAAATCTAGACTACAGTGAACGTATTTGTGGAAAATTAAAAATTTTTAATTTTTTTTTTAAGGAATACTGATAGTTTAAACATCATTAATTTGTATAGAGAGTATTTTTAACCCCCATAGAAAAAAAACATGTACCGAACTGGTTAAAGACATCACTTTGTTTAATACGATTATTTTAATACAATTTGATACAAATACACATGACTAAAATTACATAAGGTTGAGGAAAAATTATATTCTAATAATGCCTTGATCTACGTCGAATTTTCACAATTGCAGGATTTCTTGATCTTCCTCGTCATCCAATTCATCTTTTGCATTTGTCCATTTAGAACGCAGAGAAGCCAAAAATGGATCTGACGATAGAAGTAATATATTCATCAAATCTTCATTTTGGTTGATTCTATCGTTTTTTAAAAGCTTTTATTTAGCTCGCTATCTTGTCTGTTTGTTTGTCTGTCTGTTTGTCGGGGTCAAATCTTGCAATCAAATTTTGACCCACTTCCACTTGTCCGATTGACTTGAAATTTTGCACACTTATATAAGTCCGATGACAATACAATATTTTCACTACTTCGTCCTTGTAAGGATAACGGAAGGTCCTGTAAGGATATCGTGATTATCCTTTTCTCCAAATTTTCCGGAAAAAAATCTATTCTAGGGGTTTTTGGGGTCGCTGAATCCGAATCTGTCATTAAAAAGTCAGTAAGGATAACGGAAGGTCCTGTAAGGATAACGTGATTATCCCTTTCTCCAAATTTTCCGGAAAAAAATCTATTCTGGGGGTTTTTGGGGTCGCTGAATCCGAATCTGTCATTAAAAAGTCAGTAAGGATAACGGAAGGTCCTGTAAGGATAACGTGATTATCCTTTTCTCCAAATTTTCCGGAAAAAAATCTATTCTGGGGGTTTTTGGGGTCGCTGAATCCGAATCTGTCATTAAAAAGTCAGTAAGGATAACGGAAGGTCCTGTAAGGATAACGTGATTATCCTTTTCTCCAAATTTTCCGGAAAAAAATCTATTCTGGGGGTTTTTGGGGTCGCTGAATCCGAATCTGTCATTAAAAAGTCAGTAAGGATAACGGAAGGTCTTGTAAGGATAACGTGATTATCCCTTTCTCCAAATTTTCCGGAAAAAAATCTATTCTGGGGGTTTTTGGGGTCGCTGAATACGATTCTCAAGTTAAAAAGCCTGTGAGGACATCTCAAATGTAAGGATATATATTCGAAGACTAAAAAGAACAAAATAAAAAAAATAAAAAAAAATTTTTTTAAAAAAAGCTTTTATTAAAAAAGAATGCACTAAAAAGAAAAAAAAAAATTTCTGGACGCTGTGTATCACAAATATAAAAGCTTTTAAAAAGCGAGATAAAGCATAAAACAATAAAATAAAAATTTATCTCGCTTTTAAAAAGCTTTTATATTTGTGATACACAGCGTCCAGAAAATTTTTTTTTTCTTTTTAGTGCATTCTTTTTTAATAAAAGCTTTTTTTAAAAAAAAAATTTTTTATTTTTTTTTCTAGTATTGGTTAGTCTAAAATGTCTGTAGTCTTTATTTTTCGATTCCTGAGTTTCTTCTGAAAGCTCCCCAAGTAGTAAAATGCTATTTTCAATTATCAGCTTGCCATGGAAAAGCACTTTATGCATTGTTGCAGACATATTTCTCCAATTGTAATGTCTATTAACAAATTAGCTGTGGACTTGGCAACACAAGTTTAAGATATTTACATTTAATGGTGAATTTCTTAATATTCTGTTGTAACATATATACATATGTATATCTAAGATATTGATTTTTATTGCCCCAATTATTCGATCTTATACGAATTATAGGGGAAGGCAAAATAGCTTCATCATGCCAGAGCGATTACTATTTCGAAAATAAAAAAAAATTGAATTTTTACCAACTTTAATCCCATGGCGTTCGGAAATTAGTTGTCACACGAGTGTCCTTTTGGATTTCTAGGTTCCCAAGTATTCCCAACGCAATGACATAACCGAAATCCTTCAAAGGCAGAACTCATAATTTGTATTTTTGGCCGCCGAATAGCACTTTGGCTCTAACGTGCGGCGGTATAAAGATCCACGCTGCGTTGGTTCCGTTTTGACTTTTAGGTTCCGCGGTACTTTATTTCTCACTAATAAATTAATTTTAATGTGCTCACTAATAAATTAATTTTAATTTTTATTATAATTGTTTATTTATTTTCATTATCTTCGATTCATTTTTGTTTTAAGTTTACAACGTGCTTAATGTTTTTATTTTTATTTTTGCTGACCTACGAACATAAGCGTTCAAGTCTTTTTACACTGAAAATAACATAAACACGACATGCAATTTTTCCAATAAATAATTTATATAAGGCTCCTGAAGATGGTCACCATCGTGACCGAAACGTTGAGCAGTGTTGAAATATAAACAACAAAAGAAGGAAAAAAATTGATGCTTTTATTTAACACCTTGTAAAGCTAAAGTTGGACCGATTAGCCCGTCGAACACACCATAAATTAATTTTAATGTGCATCGAATTATTGAAAAAAAAGTTCAATAAAATTTAGTAAAATTTAGTCCAAAATTTGTATTGCGTCAACGAGTCGGAAAATTTTGAAAATAAGGCTCGAGTATTTGAAATATACTTACCCCAAAGTGAAACACATCTAAGATCTGAATACATGCAACTTTGTTTCATTTTTTGCCGGAAATAAACACGAACTGCCATGTTTTACGCGAGATAACACTTTTTTACTTTATTAATTTAAAACTAAGCAAGGTATAATACCAAAATAGCCATTTATTTCCAGTATAAAAATACCGTCTCATAAATAAAAACAAAAGTATAATTTACGTTTTAATAAAAATATAATTAGCGTTATTTCCTGTAGAAAATATTAGTATTCTATACGTGAATCGATCCAACAGTAAACAGTATTTAGAAAATTTTTTGCAAAAATATTTTTTCTTTAGGTTTTTGAAAATTACATAACAATGTTAAAAATGATGAACAAATACACTTAAAAATAATTATACTGGAGTGAGTTTAGCTGTGGGCTCTAGTATGGCAATAAGGCCCGCCAATGATGATAGAACCCCCAAAACCCCAATCATCCATGGACTCAGTCTGGTGTATCCCAACGCAGTCAACGGTATAAATGCATCACACAAATTTTTCACAGTATCAATTACCAGATCCTTGTGGTAGTACATATGGTTCGATATCAAAATTGCTAACTTTCTGTAGTCACAGTTATTTCCAATAACTGGTCTCGTAATATTTATCCTGGTGCCAAATCGATAAAGTTCTAATAAACGCAATATTTCATATGCATCTCTCGCTAAATTAATAATTATGGTTAATAACCAATATTTGTTTGAAATTGTCGTCCATTTCTTTGAGTCGACACGTTT
This sequence comes from Chrysopilus asiliformis, assembly GCA_964034945.1. NCBI lineage: Eukaryota > Metazoa > Arthropoda > Insecta > Diptera > Rhagionidae > Chrysopilus > Chrysopilus asiliformis. Next base: position 77,052,840 of record OZ035961.1, on the reverse strand, counting down.
AAATAGTCCAGTCCTGGAAAGCCAAATTATGTGATCGGAGAGAAGAAACAAGGCTTGAGATATTTTGCTGAGTGTTAATGTAATACGAATTACTAAATCCTCATAATGAATTGATTTCAAAGATCCATATAACACATCAAGGCATTTTCCAAAGCGAAGTACTGCAAACAAAAAAAAAATCATAAAATTAACAAGAAATAAAATTAACTAAATTTCGCTCCACCGATTTTCCGGGAAAACTGCAAATTAAATTTCCGGCCCATCTTTTCAAACCTTTGTATTTCGGGACAGTTTGATGTCGATGCATGATCTTTATATCAAAATGTAACAATGATACCCGAGCCTTCTTAAAAAGCCTTATGACAGTTAGATTTCATAAATTCTTTTCGATAAATAGTGAAACCTGTATAAATATGAGCTTGTACAAATCAGAAATTTGTCTAAGCCGAACGTTTTTCAAACGCCCGTGTGAGCATAATCGTGTTACAAAAGCCATGAATTTTTGCCACAAATCCGGGCGTTTTCCCGGATTGCTTCACCCAAACGGCGTTGCACTTGTAGCTTATACTCCTTGTTGATTGTTAGACGTTGTGACAAGAACTCACGGTGCACTATGCCGTTAAAATCTAAAAACGCCCTAGCGCATATCAGAATGAAGCAGCATTCGTTGCGGCAACAAAACTACCTTGGCAGCGAAATTGTTTTTGCTGACTTCCATCACGGAATGGAGCAGAACGAATCCGGAGTAAAATCAGTTTGACAGTCCTCGTTTGTTTGATTTCCTCGTGAAATTTTGTTAATCTATCTATTCGTTCATAAAATTTCTGCAGTAATTGAGAATTTGGATAAAATTATTGAAGTTATTAGCGTTCTGACTAGCGTTGCCAATATTCCAACCTGAAAAATATGAACTGCTCAAGCAGTGTCAGCAAAAATAGAAATAGCGCTAAAAAAGCAGCGAGAATATTTCGCTGCTTTTATTACGTCATAATTTTGCTCTTAGCCAATGGGAAACTTTTGCTGCCCGCTGGTCCGAAAACGCTGCTGATTTCTGATATGGGCTTAAATGTCCAGTTTGGCTAACAATGTACAGATACTTTTCAGACATGTTTACCAACATAACGAAAAAATCGCGCGAATCGGACTAATAAACCCTATGAAATTACAAAATTCCCGTTACTTTTTAAACACAATTCGTATATTTGTTTCTAAAAGTTTTGTTCGCGGCGTAACTTAAAAAAAAATACCACAGAATTCAATTATTTTGGGAAAGAAATCCAAAAATGAATTACAGATGTGGGTTTGGGACGGGAAAATAAGTTAATTCACATTTGTTTGTCCATATGAGAAAATCATCTCTCGAACAAATTCAAGAATGAAATCAAGTCGATGTCATGCAGTTCATTCTTTCGCCAATGAATGAATTCTAAAATTCTTCCAAAGAATATTCGCTTGAGAATGAATGAATTTCGAATATTCTCCGCACCCTGCATTTAATAGCCAGGCTTCGAAAGTTTCAAATTGGAGCCCTTTTCCGGAATAGGTTAGCCTTATTTATTTTCCGGTTTTTCCGGTCAAAAGATATTTTTTCTAATAAATAACTATAATTACATGGATTCACTTACATTTCCGAAATGAGCTCAACAAATATTCAAGTGTTTTAAATTGGTCGACAACATCTGGACGCGACTCTCGTTTTTCCAAAACATCCCAAACTGTTCGAGAGCAATACTGTGCAATCCTAAAACACAAGCGATGTTATGAACACATAAAATCGAGTCCACGTAGTCTTAAAACAAGCGAAGTATTGCTGCCAATGACAAAGTTAATTTTGACTAACAAATCATAACTCTTTTTAGTCGAACGAATTATTGTTAGTAATGAATTAGTGGCAACTTATTGGAAAGGGCCAATCAAGTCTACTACTAAAATTCGGCAGTTTTGAGACTACGTAGACTCGACTTTATGAGTGATCATTGGTAAGGCCCATTGAAATTTAGTTGTAGAAGTTTTACCTGGCCAATTTGTCACGGCCTGCTATTTGGTTATTAAGTGCTATCCATTTCTCCATTTTTCATTGCAAGCGCAGAAAATCGCAAAAAAAATATCTTTGTAGGGTCAGAGTACAAAATAACTTCCAACTTGACAGATAAACATTCCTGTTTTAAGGTATGTGCACATTGGCGCTGAAAACATATTTCAACCCAATGGAACTTTTGCCATTGATAACGCGTAACGTATCCGTCTTCAATGAAAAAGAAATAAGCTAGAACCTGAATCGTATGTCGATGCATCCGTCATGCGTGCGTCCGTCTGACAGTTCGATGCGGTGACAGTTGGGTACGGCAACGAATCTGGAGTTAATTTATTGTTTTGCACTTCTTCTATTAGTTTATCGTCGAGACAATTACTTTCAATTTGTTCCATACTTAAATTGCTTAAATCGTAAACAAACTGTTTTGCGAAATGACATTTCCGTGCGTTGCTGCATGTAAAAGTAGAAATTCGACCTACTCTATGCGGCTGCCGCATCGGAAAACGTATTATTAGGGGAGTACTCATAGCAGCCCGTTGATTCTACTCGAACTGTCAACCGGACGCACGCATGACGGACGCATCGACGTACGATTCAGGTTCTACCTATATATGGTCTAACAGCAAGATACTTCAATGACGCACTTTAGTTTCTCCTTTACTATAAAGCGGTTCCTACACGTTCAATCTTGCAGTCAATCATCGCATGCTGTGACAGCATTTTGAACGTCTATGGTGATGCTGTCATGCAAAATTCCATGATTGGGCCTTTCTACACGTGTATTCTTGCATCTGCGGATCGGGTTCTGATTGGTCAGTGACTAGTGGAGGGGGTTCTGCAAGTGATGAACGTTTGGGCGAAGTTCAAGAGTGACCAAAAGTTCTGCATGCACTAACACAAGTAAACAGCAATAAATTTTTTCCATGGGTGAAATTATGATTTCTCACACTACGATGCTTCTCTACTCACGTTCAAACCACAATGCCAATATTCGCACTGACACATATAAAACTGACAACATCTGGACGCGACTCTCGTTTTTCCAAAACATCCCAAACTGTAACTAATGAACCGACCGGGTTGTTGCTCTACAAATATTTCCAGGAGATCCAGGAGACAGTTGGAACTACAACAACATTAAAATACTTATTAAAAGTTACAACCCGAAAACCAACGAAAAATATCGTAAAATTCGAAATTTCATTTTTGAATGACCAAAATTTTTAAAGTTCCACATGACCAAAATTTTTAAAGTTACATATGTTCACTTAACTGTAGTTTCGGCTGTAGCCACAATCATATATTTAAGATTCTTTTTAGCTTTTTGTTATTTCAGATTATCTGGAGAGCCGCAAACATGACAACCATCCAACGCCATTCTTTTCACCCTAGTTTGCGCCATTTTTAAATTCCCTGCTGCGCCATTTTATATATTATTTTTTATAATTTATAAACAAATTTTTTATTGGTTTCAATGTTAAATAATAACAAAGAAAAGATATTGGTGCGGATCGTGGGATACGGCGTATCTGAGATTCACTTCACCCATTCGATTCACTTTACTTGACGCGGTATCATTGAATACGGCGTTTAACGAAACTTTCGTTAAGTTTTTTCTGTGTCTTTGCTAATTTTGACAGCTAAAAAAGATAGGTTTGTTGTTCTTTTCCTATAATAAGTTAAAAATGTACTATTTCAAATAAATTTTTTAAACTTACATCTTTGCCTTTTGTTCACCACTCAGATACGCAATGAAACTGGCGCGTATTTGAAAAGTCAAACGTGAATGATTCACAACTCCCTTCGAACGTTTTCAATGATCGAAAAACGAGAGATACGCACTCACGTGTCTGACGCCGTATTCCACGATCGGCACCATTGTTTGTTCACTTTCTTGAAAAAAAGGAAGGTGTCTTTCTCGTAGAGACTGTCAGAAGACGTGATCCGCCTACAACGATCGCCAATAGATATTTAAGTAAGAAATTTTAGTGAAAAGGAAACTAAAGAAACAATTTGATTGACCGTAATGTTACGTTTACGGGATGTGCCTTTCCGTTTGGTGAATTTCGGCATCTTGTACCTAAAAATCAAATTTCACTTGCAACACAACGAACAAATGTTTAATTCTAAAATGTTATAGGGCATTTTCATAAATATATTCGGAAGTTGCGCAAATTGCATAAAACATTTTCTTCCATCTCCCCGTAATACTTAGTTGTTCAGTAATTTGCGAAAGTAAACTAACTAAACGAATAACATATAACTGGGTTTATTATTATCAAAATCTTTTGTGTTATTTGCAGAACTTGCATTCATGAAAACGTCCATAGATGAAAAACAAATAAAAATCAAAATAAAATAAAATTACACGATAAAAACAACAAAACCATTTCAATTTACAGCAACTAAAATCTTAAACACAATCCGCCTGCTCACACAACTTGTATACAGAAATTAAAGGAAACACTGGGCAATCAAGTAAAATGAATTTCCAGAACCAGAACAACCCATAGGCCGATGTTACACGAGGCAACTTTAAGCGGCGACTTTTCTAAAGTATAGGCGAGAGAAGTGAGGGAAGCGGTGGCCTCTTCCAAATATTCAATACCACAAAGACAACATAAAAAGAGTTTAAATGTGAAATCTGTACTACAAGCAGCAAATACAACATAACATTTAGATTTTGATTTTCAAAAAAATAATGGAACATAGTTTAACATAACAAAATACCCTAAACAATGCTTAAATGTAGGCCGGATCTTATAACACAGTTTCTGTTCGGATGTCACCACAAACTATCGAGCATCATCGATTGCAAATTTGTTATCATGGCAGCAAGCCGATTTTCTAATTTGTACCCCTATAACCAAAATCCAAGACGTATCCACGTCAAAAATACTAAAGGTAAGATTAGACTATGCCAAATATTTGGCGTTTTTCGACTGCCAAACATGACAAATAGTGTGATCGCCAAATAAATTTTGCCAAATATTTGGCAAAAGCATATTTGGCAAAATTTTTGCCAAACACATATTTGACATTTTGCCAAATAGTGTGATCGGGTACGCCAAAAAAATGTGGCAAATTTTCCGTATTTGGCATGTTTGGCACTCTTGAAATTTCTAAAGTGGCAAACATGACAAACATTTTGCTTTTGACAGTACTCTGTGTCGTCCAGAGATTGTAAAATCGGTGTTGTTTTTTATCGCGATTTAAACAAAATGGAAAGTGTGGAAGTGCTGAGTGAAGTAGGAAATGTAGCGGAAGTTTCTAGGAATAAAATGGACAAGAAAAAAAGAGTGAGGGCAAAAGTTGTGGGCGAATGGAGCGAAATCATCGGCTGTCATACGAACAAAATTACGGTATAAGCTTGGGTGTCCGATACGTAATTCCTTAAGCAGCTTTATGTAGCAGCCATCCACGGCATAGAGACAAACAAGGTATGCTGTAAACTCAAATCTGACATTTCGTTGCTACGTCACTTGTGCCGATTAGTTCGTCAAGTGCAGAAGGAATTTTGTATTCTGGGTGGTTTTTTTTAAATTTGTGCGATCTAAATAAGATATTTGTAAATTAGTGGACTGATTGCATTAAATAGTGATCAATAAACATAAAAATTAATTAAAAAAAGTCGGCACAAATGACGTCACACCTGACTATCAAAAGTTTACAGCATACCTTGTTTGTCTGTATGCCGTGGCAGCCATCCGATTCCCTTTTTTGAACCCAATCTCTAACCCATACTCTTCTGCGACGAGTTTTTACCACTTCTTCGTCTTCCAGCAACAAATATGAAGCTCCAAAAACAGCGGCAATCGAAGCATAGTCCATTCTCTAATATTATTTTTGATGTTAAAATGCTATTTTAAATCATTTTAATGAAAATACTCACATGTCAAATAACTTAATTGCGATGGGCAATTCCGGCAAAGAAAACTTTTCCACAAATTCGGCAAACAGTGTAATACCCTGACAAACAAGTTTGTCGTATGTTTGGCTGTTTCGTGTTTGGCTTATATTTGGCCAGATGAAAATTCGCCAAATATTTGGCAAAAACAACTTAAGTGTAATACCCCTGGCAAATGCATGCGCCAAACACCATTATTTGCCAACGTTTCATATGCCAAATATTTGGCATAGTCTAATCTTACCTTAAGTCACACTACAATACTGCCTTAAAGATAAACAATCACTGGGATGTCATAAAAGTCAGTTTATTAATAGCGAAAACTCAATGACGCGTCAAATCCTGCGTAGGCTTTAACATTTCGACGCTTCAAAACCTGTGGTTTACTATGGGACGATTTATAATGTGGCTTCACCATGACGCTTCAAAGAGCCCTGACGCCTGGAGTAGACCTACTTTCTACCTTCAGACACATTGGTATTTTAAAATTTGAATGAAAACTGTGTTTTGTGAGTGATTTTTTGAAAAAGTGTGAGGGAAATGATGCACTTAGGGAAGCATTAATTAAAATATATATATATATATATATTTATGCAATCTAAAATCGAAATTGTATGAACATACGGAATAAGAAGACAAAACATTAGGTCGAAATAATTCAAATATATTTGTTGATCATTCTAGTGACTTTAAAACATGCTGCGGATCATCGTTGCTTTCATTTAAATAAAATATTTTATAAACCATCATCAATAGTTGTTTTTAATTCATATGCTTTGAGTGCAATTCCTGCAACAAATTCTATGTCTTACAAATGCTTTTTAATTCACACAAACTCTTTATTTCCATTTTATTTGAAATAGTGCAGTTTTTTAAAGAATTTCTTCTATTTAAATTTTTAAAGCAACACTTAAATTAATCGATTAGTAAAAAACAGTACTTTAATTAATCGTTTAAAACATTTTTCGTTCAAATCAGTGATATTGACCACAAAATTTAAAAATTTGAACGGATAATTTGAAAATTTCAACAGACATCACTTTCACGATGGCAACACTCTAGTATTATATAGTAACTCTAATAAAGATTAAGGATGAGAGAAAAGCACGATCTAGAAATAAACATTTCTAATTCACATCTTATAAAAAAATTTCGATTTTTTTACCACACAACAGCAATTTATTTTCTGAAGAATTCAAAACCTGAGTATGCGAGAGAGCAAGTACCCTAGTAGATCGTTCATGATGAACTCATCGATGAACTCATGATCGCGAAGTGATGATACTCATGATGAGTTTTGTTCTAGGCCTGGGAAATATACTCATCATTACTGCTCACTTATACACTCATTTGTAGCAATGAGTCTTTCGATGAGCTCTGCATGAGTCTCTCGATGAGTATCATGGCGACGTATTGATGATGCTCATGGGTAAACTCATTGGTAGCCGAATTGGCTACCTGATCAGTAATGCTACATTTACACGAATGACAAACTTGTCATTTTTTTCTTGTCATTATGTTAATTCCCGTGTAAATGGCATAATTTTTGTAATTTTTTCTGTCAGAAAATGTCAATCTCTCATAAAAGAATGAACTTGTCCATTCTTTTATGCCAGATTGTCATTCGTGCAAACGCAATATTAGTTATGACAAAAGTTGAATACTAAAGTTGTCATAACTAATATTGGGTTTGCACGAATGACAATCTGGCATAAAAGAATGGACAAGTTCATTCTTTTATGAGAGATTGACATTTTCTGACAGAAAAAATTACAAAAATTATGCCATTTACACGGGAATTAACATAATGACAAGAAAAAAATGACAAATTTGTCATTCGTGTAAATGTAGCATAAGCGTATTGATGAACTCATCAATACCAGAATTGATGAACTCGTGAATACCAGAATTGATGAATTCATTATTTTGATGAATTCACCAGAATTGAAACCTAAAATGGAAGAACTCAAACATACTAAAATTGATGAACTCATATTATTTGAACCTTCTGTCTTCAATTACACTTTAACTTAGAATGAAAATAAATAATCGTTTTCAAGCATTTCAGTTCCAGAGTTAACGGTAATATCGAACGAATTTCGGAAACAAATGAAGTGGGTTACGAATCGATGCCGAACGCATCGCCTCGTCGACATTACATGAGCACTCATCGAAGGCTCATCAGAAGTCAAATTCAAAGCGGTTAAAAGCATTTACTTTAAAGTTTTTTTTTTTAACAAATAATTCTGTATATACCCGCACCAACTCATTTTCGCTAAACATAACTGAAAAACCATGTTATTGTGTGCGTTTTTCCTTTGATAAAGTAGAGTACTGATGAGCAAAATCTACTAGGGTATTGCATCCTAACGAAGTCTTCTAAGTGAATGTATAGCACAGATGGGATTTGAATAACGCATTAGCTAAAAACTGAAAAATAACGGTAACTTAAAAACATGCCACAGAACTACATTTGATCAAATAGGAAAAAAACTTTTTTTTTTAAATAACGGTGTATCTCATTAACAGTTGGAGATATCGAGTTATAGCAAAAGACAAAAGTGTGGGAAATTTTATTTTCTCCAAGTTTTGTCATACTTAACACTACTAAAAAATGCGTGGTTTCGGGGTAAATTGAGAAAAACCAATTCGCGATTTCGCGAAAAGTCGCCATTTTGGATACTTCCAGTTAACGGATTTCCACCAAAAGTTGATAGGATCGTCCCATTCCAAGACTAAATATGCCTATAAAATTTCATGGCTCTAGCTCTATTCGTTTTCTTGTACACCTTGTACACAGACTGACAGACAGACTGACAGACAGAAAGACATTTTTGTAATATGACTTCAATCGACTAAGGAGTGACCGGGAAATGCTTTTGAGGCAAAATTAAGAGGTCGAAATTTTTCATGGATGCAATATTTTATTATACTTCGTAGAAGAAAGTAAACACACAAATTTATTTGTTTTTAATATTTATTCTAGCTGACACGGTCGAATTAAAATTTGAATCGTACAAAAATAATTTTGGTTGTCATGAAAGTTGTGAAATATGCAACTAAATATGCATTTATATGCAATAACAATTCATTCGCTTCTAAAGTTATTGATTCGGATGAATAAAAAACTCCCGGAGCCGAAATCATAATGAGAAGAAATATGCAAATGCATATTTTTGGCAGCCCTAGTGATTACCAATAAATCTCACCTCAAAATGTCAAAAAATTCTACAACTATTTTTGACGTGAAAACGAAGAGTGAGTTCATTTAGGCAAAATAAATGAAAGTCCAAACGGTTAGATTTAATGTTTGTTTTATTTGAGACTAATTGAACTTTCATTCTACACGTACACTGCCGGTCAAAAAAACTTGACCGATGATAAAAAAAAACCAATTTTTCGACTTTTCACTCATGTTTCATGTATTGTAAATGTTTTAATTCGACAATTTCTGAAAGAATGTACATAACTGAAGCTTATTCAACATTTTGAAATTATTATTCGATGAACATGATGAAAGAAATAAAAATGATCTAAAATATACAATTTAAACGCATTTTTCATCGAAGTAACCACCTTTTGCTCATTACACATGAACGGTCATACTCGTGATAATAACAAGGAATCAAATGATGAAAAATTGTCGTTGGCGATTGTTGACAGTACATAAACAATGATGCGTGATCGGGTGCGCTCGGCCGACTTGGGCGCGTTTCCTCGAGCCGAGGCGATTGCAGCCGAGAAAAGTCGATAATAGTCGAATATCGATCAATTCAAAATTGAAAATGTCTATTCTCTTATCATTCACCTTGAATGTATATAAAAAACCTTAACTTGCACATACAATGGGAGTGAAAAATCGATAAATTGGTTTTTTTATCATCGGTCAAGTTTTTTTGACCGGCAGTGTATATTGCTAAAAGAAAGTAACTGCCAGACAGATAAAAGCGGTTATAAATTTTAAAGCACCACACTCGGATGTAGAGAATCCTTTATATTGTTTATAATACAAAAAAATGTGACTACTTTGGTTGAATTCAGTTAAAATATGACAAAAAAGCAACCAAAAACAACTTTGATTTTTAAATTTCTCATATTCTGTAATTGATTTGTATTAAGTATGTACTAGATTTCACTTAGTAAATCACAATACCGGGTCATTCCAAAGTGAAGAGGAAATTAATAGGCGAAAAATCTCATGCGTGGCTTTTCTACCTCGTTTCAGATTGAAATCACAATACCTCTGTAATACTCACTTTAAATCTTGTACGATTAATAAATCAAGCTTTCAGTGATACTATATATTGGGTTTTTCCGTGGGGTGCGTCATGAGAAAATACAATATGTCTATCTTTATCATTTTTTATTAACACTAGATTGCCCAAGCAAGTCATTTTGACTGCTTTTTCATTTCAATCAGAAAAACAATTATGTAGGTATATAATGACACAATTTGTTAGAATTTTGTGACTTTTTGTACAACATATAAATGCGTTTATTAATAATTGTAGTTACCTCCACCCTCCTTCATTTCCGGTATATATATAAGTGTTATACCTTAATTGCCAAAAGCAGTCATTTTGACTGCTTGACTTCCTTGGGCAATCTAGTGTTAATATATCAATGTCAATTTTTTGTGTGTGAATTATGACTTTTTTACTTCAAAATCCACCATTTCGCTTTCATAGTCTGGTAACCCTATTTATTGGGCTAGGTTCTGCTCGACTGGTGGTAATGGTAATAATTAAAGATTTAAAAACAATAAAAAAAAATACAAATATTAATATTTTTTTACAAATATTTTTTTTACGCTGGAGGTAAAAAGTAACTTGAGATTTGTATCATATTTTATTCGCATTATTTATATAACTTAAGCCACTTTTAAGGGATCAGACAAGTCTATTAGATACAAGTAAAATCAGAATATTTTTGTATAAAAATGTCTTTAAAATAAAAAATCCTTAATAAAGGGTGGTTAAATTTTAAGGGCCGATGTTGAATGTGAACCACACCTAAACGTCAAGTTTTTTTCTGCATTTCATTTGACATTTCTCAATTTCAGACTAACTCAATTTGAACCATGGAAAGATACACAATCGAGCAACGCGTTAAAGTTATTCAGGCTTATTATGAAAATGGGCGTTCAAATCAAAATGCATATCGTGCACTTCGTGATTTTTTCGGTCAATTTAATCGTCCAAATGTGCGTACAATCGGAAAAATCGTGCAAAAATTTGAGCAAACCGGGTCTGTAGGAGATGTGAAAACACCAGTGCATGCTCGTACAGCTCGTACTGCAGAAAATATTGCTGCTGTTCGCGATAGTGTGGCTGAAGAGCCGTCCACCTCAACTCGTCGTCGTGCCCAACAATTGCACCTCCCACGCTCGTCGTTGATGAACATTATGCATAAAGACTTGCATTTACACGCTTACAAGGTGCAATTGACTCAAGAACTAAAGCCTCTTGACCATTTCAAGCGTCGTCAATGGTCAGAATGGTGGCAAGAAATGGCAACAGTGGATGATCAATTTTCGAAGAAAATCATCTTCAGTGATGAGGCACAGTTTCACCTCAGTGGATTCGTCAATAAGCAGAACAGCCGCATTTGGGCGAATGATAATCCAAGAGTGATTGTCGAAAAACCAATGCACCCACAAAGAGTGACTGTTTGGTGCGGTTTATGGGCTGGCGGCATCATCGGCACGATATGCATTTTGATTTGAACGCTCATTTTCATAATAAGCCTGAATAACTTTAACGCGTTGCTCGATTGTGTATCTTTCCATGGTTCAAATTGAGTTAGTCTGAAATTGAGAAATGTCAAATGAAATGCAGAAAAAAACTTGACGTTTAGGTGTGGTTCACATTCCACATCGGCCCTTAAAATTTAACCACCCTTTATAATAAATGTATGCGCTTTCATTTGTTGCTGTATAAAAAAGACTGAAAATACAATTTATTTGAATGAAGACTGGACAGTCCCCTTTATTTTAATTATTGTATAAAATTTCCTGACTGGATTGATTACTTTTCGGTCTAAATGACAAAGCTTCAAGCAAGATGAAGGTGACCTGCATTTTGTGTTCAAAACATGCCTAGTTTGTTTCATTGCCAAGGTTCTGCGGTGTAATTAGTATCATGTCATAGGTTTGCAATCAAATCATTTGGAAAATTACATATAATACACGAGTATGACAAAACACGTTGTAATTAAAATTGAACATTTTTATACACTATATGATATATCATATAGAAGTATATTAGATTTAGTATACGCATCGAACTAATCATCCGACACAAAAATGAACTACACCAGGGTGTTAGGGATGACAAAACCTTTTGATTTCCGCATGTCCGTCCTCCTGTCTGTCCGTCCGTGAAAACCATAACTTTGGAAAGGCTTGAGCTAGAGAATTGAAATTCTGTATGGTCACGTTTCTCGTAAATGACTAGGCTAAGTTCTTGAATGGACGAAACTGGACAATTTATCCCCCCCCCCCCTCCCCCTTCCCCAGACCCACCCTCCGTCATACAAACGAAAGAGTTTTTTGCAATTTTCTCGAAAACGGTGAGTTATATTGAAAAATTTATTAAGGTAAAATGTGTTTAGAATAAAATTGATCATAACCCTACCATACATCAAAATGTAATTGGACCACTCCTTTCTCCCTCTCCTATACAAATGGATTTTTATACCCGTATGGTGAAACCAAAGGGTATATTAACTTTGCCTTACCGTTTGTAACGCCAAGATCCCGTTATCACACACACAAATGAATTACACCAGTGAGTTTAGAATGATTTAAAAAAATCGATTTTTGCATGTCCGTCCGTCTGTCTGTCCGTCTGTCTGTCCGTCTGTCTGTCCGTCTGTCTGTCCGTCTGTCTGTCCGTCTGTCCGTCTGTCCGTCCGTCTGTCTGTGGCGCGGATTACGGGCGCACGGATTGAGCTAGAGACTTGAAATTTTGCGCAGATCCGTTTTTCGTAAAATGCGAGGCTAAGTTCGTTAATGGGTAAAAACGGACCATTAAGGGGGGTACCCCCCATACGAACGAAAACGATTTTTGCGAATATCTCAAAAACGGTGCATCTTATCAAAAAAGTCCAAGAACAAAAGTTATTCAGGATATTATTCTACATAAAACTTCCATACATCAAAATCCGATTGGAACAAATTTTAAAAAATCTTATTGGAAAGTTTGACTTCATAGTGGAATTTTGATAAAACTGTTCGCCATTGACTTAAATCACGATACGGGTTTTCAATAATTGCCAGATTGGCAATTATAGCTTTTGTTATGTTTTTTAAATAAACATGTCTGTCACCATATAAAGTATTTGACGATTGGTCTCTGGCAATTGTAGCTTTTCTTATGTTTAATAAGAACATTTAAAATTTTATTTTTTTTAATGATTAGATCTGTGTTAATTGTCAATATTTAAATATTCATTCGATGAAACAAGTTCTAACGTGCATTGATATATATTACATTACATAAAAAAGGAAAATGTTAATTTTCCGACTATGCGAGTTTTAATTTTATAATTGTGTCATAAGTGTAGGGGTAATCACTTGTCGATCACAATCCAAATCGCAACTTCAGTGGGAAAGGTCATTTTGTTCGAAGAGGATTGTAATACGCGTGTCCCAATTCTCAAATATCGATATCGGGAATTTAATTCCACTTTGTGCGTTTGTTTATAACAAAATGTTATCATTATTTTTGGTAACCGGCTTAGTGACAGTAATTGCACTCGTATTGTGGCGTTTTTCTTGGCAAATTTTTGTGAAAAACGTTAAAACGGTGAATGGTGATAGATTGGAAGATGTGGTACCTATTTTACCAGGCATCTTATTCTTTGGGAATAACTTTGATTTTTTGTCGTTAACTGCAGGTAAATAACTAAAATAATTAAAATTTAATACAAATATTTTAATTGTGTTTATATCATACAACTTTCTCTTCAATCTCAAGGAGCGTTAAAATCGTCGTTATACCGAATATGAATTTTAAATGTACAATACAACGATTCAAACCTTCGATGGTTTAACATTATTAACAATGCCTCAATTTTTCTGAGGTGGCGCTTTAACCAACTTTTTATGACAATTGGAAATTTGCTGCGTCAAATCCAGACCTTAAAAAGGATAACATATGGAGTTACGTTTCTCTGACGACTGTGTGAAGCTTTCAATTTCTTCACAGATATTTACATCCTAAAATATATAAAAAACATAATACTTCAGGCGCAAAAATTGGTGGCGAAAATACGAAAATAGATTTTGAAAAAATTATGCGTGGATCGTATTTTCGCCACAAATTTTTGCGCCTGAAGTATTATGTTTTTTACATTTAATACAGTAAAAGTATTTTTTTTTAAATTTTTATAAAATAAAGCATTTTTTGCAAAATTTCAGATAAAAGTTAAAAAAATTGCCGAGTTACAGGGTTTAGTAGTTCTTTTTAAAACTTAAATAGATGATTTTTTATGCAAATTTCCAACTTTTTTCTAATTAGTCCTTTGGATTACTTTCTAATTTTAAGACAAAGTTTTTGATACAATATATAAAAATATTACTTTTAGTTTTTATACTGTACATAAAAATTATATAGTAGTGTTATTAGATTTAGTATAACTGTTTATAACGCATCGAACCAATTGTCCGTAAACACCATAGCTTTCGAAAGGATTAAGCTAGAGCCTTGAAATTTTTTACAATTGTGTTTCTCGTCAATAGTAAGGCTAAGTTCTTGAACGGACAAAATCGCACCGTTCCTTCTTCTCTCCCCATACAAAGAAAATAGTTTTTTTGTAATTTCCTCGAAACGGTGCATCGTATCGTGAAATCAAAGCCACACAAAACCAGCAAGAAATTTTGCGCTGCGACTATTTCTGGGTTTAGAGTCAACAGCATGCTGAGAAATTGTTTTACGAAATATGTACACGACGACTTTTTTAAAAGGGTTTTCTGGAGCAGGAATATACCAAAGATTACTAAAGAGAAGAAACAACAGAAACTATCCCTCGAGATCTTTCATTACAAGTCATCCTACCCCCTTCCAAAAACTCATACAATTTTTGAAAAATAGTTTGACAAGGGATGGAAAAAGGGTCGATTACCCTATTATTTGACTTCAAATGCAAAGAAGGACCTTTGGTTTTAATGGGACTTTCAAAATATGAGAAACATAGTGGAGAGGAGGGAGGGGGGTTCCCCTCTAAACCGTTTTTCCGCTGATACGTGTCGTTTAGTTTTCGGTCTAACATATTCAAAAATCATCAAAATCGGCGTGTTCGGGTTAGCGGCCTTCCCTTGTCAGTAATGATTTGTTGTCTAAGAAATGCAAATTTTTCTGTTTTCTAAATGCACAATCTTGTCCCGGACTGACACAAAATAAACATGGTCACTCTAAGGTTAAAGGATCACCTTCATAATCTAAAAAACGGAAGCAATTTTAAATTTTTTTTACACAATTAAATTTTGTTTTCCAGACACTGTATTTCAAAAATTGCGTGAATACGCTAAAAGATTTGGATATAATTCATACCTTTTGCATGCATTTAGACTGCCGTATTACTGCGTAGTAACACCGGAAGATGCAGAAAAGTTTCTATCAAGCCAGCAAATTATACAAAAAGGGTTTAGTTACACTACTTTACAGACATTTCTAGGAACAGGACTTTTAACTGGAACTGGTAAAGTGCTATAAATTTACAGTAATTAAAAAAATGTTAGAATTGTTTTTTCAGGTAAAAAGTGGCACTCGCGTCGAAAATTATTAACACCAGCTTATCATTTTAATATTTTGGAAAAATTTCTAGACATATTCAAGTATAATTTTTTTACTTTAAAATTTCACTTGTAATAGTTTTTACTAAATTTTTTAGGGATGAAAGTTTAAAATTCGTAAGATCAATAAATGATTCATTCCTTCATGGAGAAACTTCTTTGCGAAATATCATTCCACGGTTTACATTGAATAATATTTGCGGTAAAGTATAAAAAATCCTTCAACAATTTAAAACACCGTAGTTTTTTTTAGAAACGGCCTTGGGAGTAAAATTGGATGATTTAAAGGAAGGAGACGAATATCGGCATAATGTGAATACAATTGAAGATTTTATTGTTCGGAGACAAGTGAATGTTTGGCTTCATGACAATTTTATGTATCAAATATTTAGCGAAAAGTCAAATTATGAAAAGTTTGTTGCAAAAGTCCACGACTTTTCGAACACAATTATCAAAAACCGAAGATCACAGTTTGTTTTTGTAGATGATCAAATTATAAATAAAGACATGTAGTAGTTCGCTTTTTTCAGAAAACCTAATTTTAAATTAAATTATTTCCAGTGATGAGCCAAAAAAGAAACGTTATGCAATGTTGGATACACTTTTGGCCGCTGAAGCAAAAGGATTAAATATTGACCATGCTGGAATTTGCGAGGAAGTCGACACTTTTATGTTTGAGGGCTACGATACGACATCAGCTGCAATTATGTTTATTTTATTTATGTTGGCTAGACATCCGGATGTACAACAGAAAGTATTTGATGAGATTAAGGAAATTACCAGTAGTTATGTGACTGCCAATATCGAAACTAATCTAATTCAGTGTAAAACTTTCAGATAACATTGATTCAATGAGGATTTCAGATTTTAATAAAACACAATATTTGGATTGCGTTATTAAAGAAACACTGAGACTCTACCCTTCAGTTCCATTAATAATGAGGGAGCTAGATAAGGACTACACTATCGGTGAGCTTTTTTTTTAAAAAAAACTACAAAATTATTCTGTAGCGCAAATTGAAGGTATACGAGTATGATACTTGTTTGATAATTTAAACTAACACCAGCACCGGCGTTTTAAGTGTTAAACATTACGCGGATAGATGCAACTATATAAACTCTGGCTGTATTATTTCAATGGTTGGATGTAATGTCTATTTCATACGCAAGGCAGTTTGGCATAGATTTGATAAAATCATTTACTATAACAGGCCAACGGGTTTCTTATTTTTTCATCAAAACCTACTGTTTTAATTGACCTGCAAGCAGCATGGCGAAACTTGCCCTGCGTATGAATTAGACGCTTGGATGTATCGTAGCTTCAATCGAAGCATAAAACCTGCATATTAGTGATGGGCGGGTAGAGAGTATTCGTTACTAAAGAATTCGCAATCAAACGAATAATTTTCCACACTCGATGTTTTTCACAAAACGTGACTGAAATCAAGCAAATAATAAACACGCCAAAAATACATATCGAAAAACAACACCCAAAGCAGAATTTTTTAAAATTTTCTTTCTTATATTCATATTATACAGCAAGGAAAATGAAGTTATTGAAATCTCATTGTGAAAGATGAGTATGAGCGAATTTCTATCACATTGGGGGCTCTAGTCACAAATTAAACCGACAGGAATCCCGTGTAAATGGCATATTTTTTGTAATTTTTTCTGAATGCCTTCATGACGCGAATAATAAGCCGTTAACTGACGTCATAAAAAATGTTTTTTGTTACTCCGCAGGCAATATGATTTTTCCGAAAACAACACAAATTCTTATTCATATATTCGATATTCAGCGACATCCAGACCATTATCCAGAACCAGAGAAGTTTATCCCCGAGCGATTCCTACCAGAAAACTCAATTGGACGCCATCCTTTCGCTTATGTTCCGTTTAGTGCTGGACCTCGTAATTGCATTGGTAATATTCTTATTTTATAATTGTACTAATTTAGTTATTTTCCCATATTTTTTTAAGGTCAAAAGTTTGCACTATTGGAGATAAAGGTATTGATTTTGCAAACAATAATAAACTATCAATTGCAGCCAGTAACCAAATTGGAAGACGTAAAGCTAATTGCGGGACTAGTGCTTCGAACGAAAGAACCAATTAAAATCAAATTCACAAAGAGAAACTGTGATATTTTCTAGATAATTTGAAACTATTTAAAGTACATTCGAATATCGAATTACGCAATGCTCGATTTGTACAAATGGTCAAAATACGGACAAGAATAAATCTTTCTTCTTACTTATAAATAAAAGTAGCATGTTTTTTTTCAGACATACGATTGTTGCAATTTCGCGATTTATGCTACATTTACACGAATGACAAATTTGTCATTTTTTTCTTGTCATTATGTTAATTCCCGTGTAAATGGCATAATTTTTGTAATTTTTTCTGTCAGAAAATGTCAATCTCTCATAAAAGAATGAACTTGTCCATTCTTTTATGCCAGATTGTCATTCGTACAAACGCAATATTAGTTATGACAAAAGTTGAATACTAAAGTTGTCATAACTAATATTGCGTTTGCACGAATGACAATCTGGCATAAAAGAATGGACAAGTTCATTCTTTTATGAGAGATTGACATTTTCTTACAGAAAAAATTACAAAAATTATGCCATTTACACGGGAATTAACATAATGACAAGAAAAAAATGACAAATTTGTCATTCGTGTAAATGTAGCATTATGCAAAGGGCTTTAATTTTATCTTGTGCGTAAATAGAGATTCGAAAATATCTTATTTGTGAAATAATTATTTTAATCGGTTAATTCACTTTCTACGATAATTTATTTTTCTCTTTCAGACTTTCGTACCGAAAGTTATAAAAGAAACAAGAAATATAGGTCAATATAGTTCGTACTGAAAATGTTCGATTTTTTCCTCAACCTTGTGGTTAAAATCACCAATATCGTTTAGTGCATATTGAAAACTCCATTATTAGTTTGTTTTTTGGAATTTTACCGCTATTTTTTACCCTTTACCTTTTCCTGATACGAAAAAATATTTGCTGATGAATTTTAATAATTTAGGAACATTGAGTTTTTAATAGAACTGGTGTATTGGTATTACGCCGTCTGAGGGAGATGTCACACTGGCCAAACAGCTCCTGCAGCTGACTGATCCCGACATCAGGTCGGCCAGCTGCAGGAACTGATCCGATCAGTTGACGTGGCACACTGAACTGAGAACAGCTGACCTCAAACGTCAAAATGTCGGACTCGGAGGAAGAACTTCTCCTTATTTCTCTGCTAAAAAAACTGAATATGTGCAATCGTACAAGCATCTACCTTTTTCTACAGCTCGTACGATTGTTGTGTTTAATTTCTCCTCTTCAATGGACATCGTATTTATTTTCGCTTGTTCAAAAGTTTATTAGTTAACCCTCATACTGTCATCGGGTCATTTCTGACCCAAATTCGATTTTAATTAAAAGTGTCTTCTCAACTACATGAAAAATGTTTGTATGGTGTAGGCTCAGTGAACAAATTTCTTTTGAATACCGAAAACAATAATCTATTTGTTCATATTTTAATCCATTGAATAGCACTGATAATTGTGACGGGTGTAGTCTTCATGGGTCATAAATGATCCTAGTGTAAAAAAGCATGGATTGCTGCCGATAGTTCTTCAAATTTTTGTTTGAATTTTCAAATTTATTTAGGAAATTCCAGCAACGATTTCCAAATCCGGAAAAAGAACAGCCAGTGGGCGAAAGCGCTGTGATTTGT
Organism: Chrysopilus asiliformis; assembly: GCA_964034945.1. Lineage (NCBI taxonomy): Eukaryota > Metazoa > Arthropoda > Insecta > Diptera > Rhagionidae > Chrysopilus > Chrysopilus asiliformis. Next base: position 77,033,358 of record OZ035961.1, on the reverse strand, counting down.
GTCCATCAAAAAAAGAGAAAAAAACTTTCACGTGTTGCTGGGTTTGTAAACAAAATGTTTGCCCAGAACACCGTACAACAGCTCATTACTGCCTGAAACATTCTAATTAATTTTTATTTCTCTATAGCGCAAAAATTTTTTGTAGTTCCACTCAAAGTGTAATAAAAATAAATTTATTTAAGAGAAAACCTATTTTCATGTGAAAATATGTAGAGGGTCATTCTTGACCCACGAAGACATCATACGTTAGTTTTCTTAAGGACAGTATGAGCGTTAAACAGACTTGTCAAAATTTTATGATGCCCCCAACTAGTAATTATTTTAAAGTCAACATTATATGAAGTAGAGAGCCTATAACCTAGAGAGTGGCCATGCTATTTTAATATATTGTGCTACTGATGACAATTATTACCGCCAGACGAAAAAAATATTGAAAAATATCATTTTATTTTATTTAATCTAACAATAATGACATTAGAAACTACCCGACATGTTCCTGATAGCAGCTACATTTAGGTCAGTTCAAAAAAGTCAGCTCTGTGTCCCAGACATGTAACTACACATTTTTTGCAGTGTGCCATGCGCCATTGGATTACATGTGCAACTGATGTCGGGATCAGTCAGCTGTAGCAGCTGATGGCCAGTGTGACATCTCGCTGAGAGTTATAAACCGAATCTCTATTCAAGGTCACAACTGCAGGCCACAGCTGAAAATGTCGAACAAACTTTGAAATTCAATTCCCAAATTAAATATCGTTCGATTTTCATTTTTTTTTATTTGAATGAAAAGCAACGATAACTTCCCTTTTTATACACTTTCTATTAAGTTGAAGTGTCGCGACCTACCTACCTGGCTGGCTATTGTGTCTATCTCTGGAATCTTTGGAACCTTATATCTCCGAAACTATGCAACCTAGGAAGATGAAATTTTGTGACCTTGCGTAGTTCCGGCGACAGTTCAATATTTTTACTACTCCATCCGTGTAAGGATAATGGTATGTCCTGTAAGAATAACGCAAATATCCTTTTTCCCATTTTTTCCGGTAAAAAATGGAATCAGGGGGTTTTCGGGGTCGCTGATCACGAATTCGGTGTTAGATTTTCAAAATTCAAAACGGAAGGTCCTGTAAGGATAACGCAAATATCCTTTTTCCCAGTTTTTCCGGGAAAAACTGGCATCAGGGGGTTTTCGGGGTCGCTGATCACGAATTCGGTGTTAGATTTTCAAAATTCAAAACGGAAGGTCCTGTAAGGATAACGCAAATATCCTTTTTCCCATTTTTTCCGGGAAAAACTGACATCAGGGGGTTTTCGGGGTCGCTGATCACGAATTCGGTGTTAGATTTTCAAAATTCAAAACGGAAGGTCCTGTAAGGATAACGCAAATATCCTTTTTCCCATTTTTTCCGAGAAAAACTGGCATCAGGGGGTTTTCGGGGTCGCTGATCACGAATTCGGTGTTAGATTTTCAAAATTCAAAACGGAAGGTCCTGTAAGGATAACGCAAATATCCTTTTTCCCATTTTTTCCGGGAAAAACTGACATCAGGGGGTTTTCGGGGTCGCTGATCACGAATTCGGTGTTAGATTTTCAAAATTCAAAACGGAAGGTCCTGTAAGGACGACGCACATATCCTTTTCCAATTTTTTCCGGGAAAAAATGGCATTAGGGGGTTTTTGGGGTCGCTGAATCCGATTCTGGCATTTAAAATTCTGTAAGGATAGCGGAATGTCCTGCAAAGATAACGTGAGTTTCCTTTTGCTCAAATTTCCCGCGAAAGATCTTTTCTGGAGGTTTTTGGTAGGCTAATTCAAGACTAAAAAGTATAAAATAAAAAAAACACTTTAAAAAAAAAAATTTATAACCTTATACTAAGTTCAGACCGACACAAAATCACGTAATTTTGAAGATTTTCGTAATTTTGAACGAAATCTTGCTCGAAATCACGAGATTTCCAGTACATTAACCTGTTTTCAAAAATCACTAAAAGTATGCAATTTCCACAAAATTAGGAACGAAATCAAGCAAAAACAATGAATTCAACCCTGCATCACTCATTCAGCTCTCTTGAGTACATCAGTTTTGACATTTGTGATGCATTGGAAAAATGGAAATATAAGAAAAAGAAGCCGTGTTCCGCACGCGAAAAGGATATATTAGTAAACAACCTACGCGGGGGAAAAAAAATTGACTTGTTTTTGATGTGATTAGATATGAAATGGAAAATAATTGTTTATTTTCATTACAGATAATTTCCATTGTCGTCTAAAGTGTCTAATTCTGTTTGCACATATTTGATCGATGTTTGGAATTGTATTATTCATCATATTACTAAAATTCATAGTAATCCTACACTAAAATTCATACCAATCCTGTAGTTGAAATGTCAAATCTAACCTCTGTGTGAACACTTTGGTTTAATATCTAAATCATTTCGCAAAATTACGTGATTTTGCGTCAGTCTGAACTTAGTATTATACACTTTCAAAATGCACTAAAAAGTAAAAAACAAGTTTAAAGTTTCACAAGAAATGTTTTTTATAAATTGCGTGTTGTTGTGAAAATATAAAGTGTGTGACGTTGCATTTGCTCTTGAATCTGTAATAGCGGTTTCATACTGTGCAACGCAGCACACTTTATATTTTCACAACAACACGCAATTTATAAAAAACATTTCTTGTGAAACTTTAAACTTGTTTTTTACTTTTTAGTGCATTTTGAAAGTGTATAAGGTTATAAAACTTGTTTTTTAAAGTGTTTTTTTTTTTACCATTATGTATCTTAAAAGTCGAACTGAGGAGACTCGATAGCTCGAACTTTGGATTCAAACAATATTTTATGGCTCTTATTTTTTTTATTTTTAACGGAATATTGTACAGTATATATCGATTCCGCCATCTTCTATCTCAAATTGAACGCTCAAATATCAACAATTCCAAGGAAAGAAAGAAACAAATCTGTTCAGAAAAATTGAACGTTAATTTTGGAATTGAAATGCTAATGCCACTAATAGTCGGTCCGTATCCGCTATCTTTTACCGTTATTGAAATACAGAAGAATCTGGTTATTATGACTCCGTCTATAATTATCAATCGTTTATTATGTCGTAATTGGAGCAAGAAGTTTGGTTCTCATACAAACTTCTATGGAATTGAGTTCGCTTATAGTGACTTCACTTATATTGACAAATACGTCAATTTTTGATAAAATTTATTACAAATTCGAATCACAGTTTTAGAGCATTCTCTATTCTGGAGTCGAAGACTGTCTACGTTATTTAATATAATTTTTTTAGAAAAAAAATAGAGCAAAAAGGATAGGCCATTTGAATAAGCCATAAGCCGTTTATAATGACGGACATTAGCAATTATTCATTTTTTCCACTCTTGCTCTTTTTCATAACTCGCCGCTTCTTTCCCAACGACGCGCCGTGTGCCTCGTTTTTGGTTTTAAGCCCCAGTGACCAGTTATTAGTTTAATGATACGTATTGATTAGTGTTACTTGCCGCCCTTCAATGTCATTATAAGCGAACTCTACTGTATTTTCATTAAAAGGTAAGAGAAAAAAATTGGAATTGCTTGCAAACTAACGGTTTTTCGAATAAATTAAAGATACTAAAAATCTCTACATTTTTTTCTTTTACCATAATATATATTTTAAGTTATCGAGATATTTTAGATTTTGTAAAATAAAAATTCATAGTTTTATATTAACTATATTTTTTTCGTTGAGTTATAGTGTCAATTGTGCAGAAACGCAGATTTTTGAGAAATTCATGTGTTGTTCACATCAGATATTTTGTTCAATATTGCATAAGGGTATAAAGAAATGAAGCGAGTTGCTTTACTGTATGAGGGATTTGATTGTTTTCTTGTAATTAATTATACATAGAATACGAATTCGAGGCGTTTTATAGTAAGTTGAAACCAATTTTATTTTTCAAATTTACATTACAGATAGTAAAATTTTGCAAATATGGTTTTGAAGTACAAGACATCAATTGAAGACATTTTAATGGGAAGACATGAAATGAGGGAGATTTATGTTTATTTATTTATTTAGAATGGCTATCTCTACACGGAGAAAAAAATTATGATTCCCCCAATCATAAAATGCAGCCAGCATAATTATGTTTGGGGGATTCTTATTACAATTATGTTTGGCTGAAATTTCCCTGTGGGATATTTGTGCCATTACAATTATGATTGCAGACACTATGATTCCAATCATATTATGTTCAAAGCTGACAAGATGTTTTGATTACATTATGTTTAGCACTACAACAATATTGTTAAATAACCCAACCATATCATGTTTGCAGCAACTAGAATGTAATTACAAAAACTAAACATAATATGGTTGCCTCAAACAAAAATATTGATTGTATTAACCATAATTATAATTGCTGGAATAAAAATGTGATTCGACTTTCCAATTATAATTTGATTAGCCCAAGCAAATATTGCTTGTGCTAACCATAAATATAATGGGCCATATGAATAAAAATTCGTATTTCTGAGGAAAGTGAGTGCACTCTAACGGCCAATTTATTCACTAGGAGTTAAATCGCCTTAACTCCCTTAACTCACCTTTTACATGGAAAATAACACTAGCTAACTCCCTTAACTCACTAACTCGGCTTAACTCCTAGTGAATAAATTAGGGGTAAGTGAGTAAAGTTGCTTGAGTAAAGTTCGAGTTTCGTATGAATAAAAGTTAACTCTACTCCATGGAGTACACTCTTGCGATGTTTTGTGTTTTCTGAGTGCACTCATTGCAGTTTGACGTTTTTTGATTTATTTCGAATCGATTCAAAAAATTAAAAATGTTTTCGTTTGTCAACGATTTAGTTTTCGAGTCGTCTGATTCAGAATCAAATAAAAATTATGAAATTCGAAGAAAAAGGAAAGTATATAGGGCAAGAAATTTGGATGTTGAAGAAAATTTTCGAGAATTACCCGGCCCTTACACGCGTCTGTAGAGCTGACACAGTCGTTGACACAGACTCGTGTAAATGCACTGACTGCCAGTTCGCTAAATGTATTTTAATTCGTTGTCAGTAATTTGACATTTGAAGTCTGTGCTACTGACAGACCTTACAGTCGCGTGTAAAGGCTGGGTTATACAGATTCGATGTGGATAATTTCAATCGCATTGTTGAAATTTCAATCGCATTGGTGAAAAAAACTTTTTCACGCTCCAAACAAACGTAAACAAAAGATAATTGTCAAATGTTTCCTTGATAAATCGAAAAAAAATTTGAAAAAATATGCTGAGTGTGCCCAACAGCACACTCAAATCAGACTGGACTTTACTTAGCTTTACTCAAGCAAAAACAGTTTTTATTCATACCAAATTGGTGCATATTACACTCCACTCACCAATTCGATGTTTTTTTGAGGGAACTGAGTAAAGTACAGCTGAGTGGAGATTTTTTATTCATACCAAACTGAGTGCACTCGCAAAAAACTGAGTGCACTCGAGTAGAGTGTTTATTATTCATACGGCCCAATATTAGCAACAAAATCAAATAAACCAAACACCAAATTTTGTAATATTGTATTTATTGATTAAAAATGTGTGTAACAATTATTATTATATACAAAGATTAAAATTAATATTATTTTTACACCCAATTTACAAAGCTTATATTTTGTTTGTTTTTACATATATAAGACACATTTTTGCTTTTCATGGATTGTAATTATTCCAAAAACTGCTTCTTGTAGAAACCTCCATACGTGGTCACAGGTTGACGGAAATTTTATATCTATCGCCATCATATACAGGAACAAATTCTCTAAGGCTTCCAAAGGGTCCTCATACTTAAAATTGAATCCAGCGATTCTGAATTCTCCGTACGTTATTTCATTCTTTTCTACAAGAAATTTTAACTGCAAGTCCTTTTCTTTATCTTCGCTTGAAGCTAATGCAATCTATATAAAAACAAATCTTTATTATTTGATGTTACAAAGATAAACCGTTGTAATGTGTGGTTGAAAATGTAAGTAGTCCAGCCCAAAAATTCGAAATTTTTCAATTTTACTTTTTATTTTATTAGGTGGCTAGGACGTGTTTCGTTCTTAACGCTTTAAAAAAATGTTACCTCGTAAATTTTTATGAAACTTTCTTGGATTTTTTCTTTTTGTCGCACAGATCCTTTTTCCGTTATCATTGAAATATTTACCTGCGTGAGGTAATAAATATGGAAGTACTTGAAGTGTCTGTGCCGCCTTTTGTCCTAATGAAATGCAAAAAGTTATTTTTTTCATTATGAAGTTGTTAAATAATACTCACTATTATCAGTTAGGGAATGTATATTTTTCACCAACGTTATAACATAGCTATCACGTAAAACGGTAGCTTTTTCAAGTACCTTAGTCGAAAGTTCTAACCAGGTATTTACGTTTTTTAATTCACCTTTAAAATGCACGATATAAAAATTACTCAAAATAACTTTTCGTCTTACGATTTGACATTTGCCATTTTTTGAAATTGTTTCAATTTCAAGTGTTACTTTTCTTTTTGGATTTTTTTTTTGAAAAGTGGTGGAATATAATTGAACATAATATGTTTAATTTAATAAAAATATGATCTGAGGGATCATATTTTCAATATGGCCGCTATCGAGATGTTCGCATTTAGTCAAACATAATTATGTTCAGGTACGTGATTAAGAATAATATGGTGACATGCAAACACATTTTTATTCATTCCAATCAAATAGTGGTTAGATATTATTGTCCTCCCAATTACATTATAATTTTTAAAATTTCCCTTGTCGGGGAACATAATTATGATTGGAACATAACAAAAGCTATAATTGCCAATCTGGCAATCATTGGAGACCCGTATGGTGATATTCGTATCAAAATTCGAACAGTTGTACCAAAATTCCACTTTGAAGTCAAACTTTCCAATAAGATTTTTTAAAATTTATTCCAATCGGATTTTGATGTATGGGAGTTTTATGTAGAATCATATCCTAAATAACTTTTGTTCTTGCACTTTTTTGATAAGATGCACCGTTTTTGAGATATTCGCAAAAATCGGTTTCGTTCGTATGGGGGGTATCCCCCCTTAATGATCCATTTTTGCCAATGAACGAACTTAGCCTCGCATTTTACGAAAAACGAATCTGCGCAAAATTTCAAGTCTCTAGCTCAATCCGTGCGCCCGCAATCCGCGCCACAGACGGACAGACAGACGGACGGACGGACGGACGGACGGACAGACGGACGGACGGACGGACAGACGGACGGATGGACGGACGGACATGCTAAATTCAACTTTTTTTATCATTCTAAACACACTGGTGTAATTCATTTTTATGTGTGATGACGGGATCTTGGCGTTACAAACGGTAAGGCAAAGTTAATATACCCTTTGGTTTCACCATACGGGTATAAAAACTAAACATAATACTAATTGGAATTCATCGTCTGATAACATTTTGATTCGTCTGATTATATTTTGATTCCCCCAATAATTCTTATAGTACTCCCAATGATATTCAACCAAAATTTTTTCTCCGTGTAGTCGAGATTTTGAATAAAAAAGAGGAAACTAAGAGAAAAGTGCTGAAAAAATTATGTGATAATTGTCATTCCACTCCTTTAATATACGAATAATACTGAAAAATATTTCCAGAAATAAAAGAAATGCCAATGGCCGGTAAATTGTGATATGGATTCAGAGATTATTTTAGTACACAATTACCGATTTTTAATATTTCGCATTCGTCGATAAGCTACGATTATTTAGAGTAAAAAGAATGATATAACACATGGATCAATAAGTCCCGAGACTAACAATGAAAACAACATTTTTTTTGCCAAATTTTTTTTTATTCATCAATATAATCACCTTTTAGGGTGATACAATCGTTCCAACGCTTTTCCAATTTTTCAATACCATGTTTATAAAAAAAATTATCTTTCGCTTCAAAATAAGCTTCAGTTTCAGCGATGACCTCCTCATTTGAGCCAAATCTTTTTCCCTGGAGCATTTTTTTAAGATCAGCAAAGAGCCAGTAGTCACTGGGGGCTAAATCTGGCGAGTATGGGGGGTGGGGAAGCAGATGAAAGCCCAATTCGTTCAATTTTGCCATTGTTTTCATCGACTTGTGGCAGGGTGCATTGTCTTGGTGAAAAAGGATTTTTTTTCTCTGCATGTGCGGTCGTTTTTTTGCGATTTCCTCCTTCAAACGCACCAGCAAGTCAATATAATAATCACTGTTGATCGATTTACCTTTTTCGAGGTAGTCAATGAAAATCACGCCATGCGTATCCCAAAAAACTGACGCCATGACTTTGCCAGCTGACTGCTGCGTTTTCGGACGCTTCGGACGGCTTTCGCCAGCTGTGCGCCACTCAGATGACTGCCGCTTCGACTCTGGAGTGTAGTGATGTATCCATGTTTCGTCCATGGACACGTAACGACGCAAGAAATCTTTTTTATTGCGAGTAAATAGCGATAAACAGCTTTCTGAATCATCGACTCGTTGCTGTTTTTGTTCCATCGAAAGCAATCGCGGCACCCACTTGGAAAAAACCTTTTTCATGCTCAATTTTTCATGAAGGATAGTAAATGCACTTCCATATGATATCTGTGTTATCTCAGCAATCTCACGGAGCTTCACTTTACGATCTTTCATTATAATTTTTGTCACTTCACTCACATTTTCCGGTGTAACGGCTTCCACAGGTCTACCCGAGCGTTCCGCGTCATTTGTGTCGGTACGACCACGTTTAAACTCGGCAAACCACCGACAAATCGTTGCTTTTGATGGACAAGAGTCCGGGTAACATTTTTTAATCCATTGTTTCGCTTGCACGGTGTTTTTACCCATTAAAAAACAATGTTTTATCAGAACACGAAACTCGGTTTTTTCCATTTTTTAAACAAACTACAAAACGACTTTACTCCAACCTCGATAACTCAGCTGTTTCTGGTCCGATCGACTTAAAATTTTGACACGTTTCAAGCAAAGGTTAGTACTCTAGAAAGACGTGGTTACTGGTTTACTACGAGCGTCATCTCTGGGTTAGTCTCGGGACTTATTGATCCATGTGTTACATACATACAGTCTGTTAATCGAGATCCCCTCTATAACAGCCAAACACGAACTCTACGATAAGAAATTAATTCAGTATTTAGTAAATTATGAGAGAAGTCCAGTGCAAAAAGTTATCTCTTTACCTATGCACGTAGTGGTCAGTAGAAATATTGCTAATTTTATAAATTATAAACATTAACGTAGAAAACTTGTCATTCATTCATTTAATATTTTCACAAAAACTTTTAGTGAAATACAAAATGCTTCCTTGGTATATTATCATTTCGACTGTGATATTTTTGTTGGTGATATATTTCATTTTTTCGAAAATTTTTGCTGAAAAAGTGAGAACAGTGAGTGGTGCCAGATTAGAAGAAGTAGTCCCGATTGTTCCGAAAGTTTTCTTGTTTGGCAACAAGTTTGATTTTTTCTCTCTAAATGCAGGTATGTATATAAAATACATGTCAATAAGTTTAGTGGTAGTTTAAAAACATCAGAAAAGCTACAATTGCCAGGGGTTAATTCGCAAATCTATATGTATAAAATCGTTTAACCTGATTGACTGACTGACTGACTGACTAACTCATCACCGCCCAGCCCAAACCCCTGAAGCTAGAAACTTGAAACTTTCACAGTATGTCCCAACCATCACGTAGGCGCTCACTAAGGCGGGGTTTTCCGAAATTTTACCGCTAAGGGGATAAACGGGGGGTAAAGGGGGTTTGGGTGTTTTTAAACCGTGATTTTCGCCATGAATCCTGCTCAATAAAAGACTGAAAAGTTTTACTCGGAGGTTTTCGGGGTCGCTGATCACAAATTCGGTGTTAGATTTTCAAAATTCGAAACGGAAGGTCCTGTAAGGATGACGCAAATATCCTTTTCCCCATTTTTCCCGGGGAAAATGGCATTAGGGGGTTTTCGGGGTCGCTAATCACGAATCTGGTGTTAGACTAATTCACAACGGAGAGTCCTGCAAGGATAAGATTTTTCTCAAAAGTTTTTAAGTTCTTTCCGGTTTTCTTCGTATTCTAAAACTTATACAAAAAACTTAATCCGGCAACGACTGGTATGCAAGCTAGTACTCTATATAAGAACAGAGGAACATTTTATTTTAAACAAATCCAATGAAATGTTGATGTATGCAAAATCATATTCGAAACACATTTTGTCTTTATAATTTTTTCCATACAACTCACTGTTTTTGAGAAAATAGCTCTTTGATTTGTATAGGGTAGGGGGAATAAATGTTCCGATTTACGCATTCAAGAACTTAGCTATTTACGAGAAACGAAACTGTAAACATTTTCAAATATCTAGCTCAATCCTTTCAAAAGTTATGGTGTTCACAAACAGACGTACAGACGGAAATCAAAAGGTTTTGTCATCCCAAAAACCCTGGTGTACTTCAGTTTTGTGTTTGACAATTGATTCGATACGTTACAAATGGTATACTAAATCTAATTTACTCGTAAATATGATTCTCATATGAGTATAAACCCTTTTTGTTATGCGATATTGAAATATCTTATGATTGTTACATTTAAATAATGCATTTGTTATAGTTTCGTAAATGAAGTTTTTGTTATAGTTTAGTAAATAAATAGGTTCGAAAAAAAAATATTGTTATCGTTTCGTCAATAAGAGATAAAACATAAAAAAAATGAATAGATTAAAATAAAGTACAAAACCACTTTCTTCTAGAGTCACTATTTCATAGACTACGAGAGAATGCTAAAAAATATAAAAAATCGTTTCTACTGCATTCTTTTATATTACCGGTCTACAACATAATTAAAGCTGAAGACGCTGAAATTCTTTTAAGCAGTCAACAGATTCTACAAAAAGGAGCTCTCTATCGGTGTTTACATTCATTTTTGGGAACCGGGCTTCTAACTGGAACTGGTAAATTGTTACAAACAGATTCAAGCACTTTTTTAAGATTTTCTTTTTAAATTCAATAGGTAAAAAATGGTTTTTTCGTCGAAGGTTATTAACACCGGCATTTCACTTCAACATTTTGCAAAAGTTTTTAGATATATTCAAGTATTATTCTAGACTCTGAATTAAAATTTTATAACATATATATGTATATTGATTTTTTAGAGACGAAAGTGCAAAATTCGTAGAAGTCATCAACGATTCCTATGCCAATAAAGAGATTTCACTAAGAAATATTGTTCCACGGTTTACTTTAAATAACATTTGTGGTAAGTTTTTTCATAAAAATGTCATAATATATTATTTTATAATTTGAATGATTTTTAGAGACGGCTTTAGGCGTGAAATTGGATGATTCAAAAGAAGGGGATGAATATCGACAAAACATCAATGCTATTGAGGATTTGGTTATTAAAAGGCAACTAAATTTTTGGCTGTTAAAAGATTTTATGTACAAATTATTCGGCGAAAAATCAATTTACGATCAGTTTGTGAAGAAAGCTCATGATTTTTCTAGTAATATTATCAAAAAGCGACGATCAAAATTTGTTCTTGAAGATGATCAGACAACGCCAGAGTTTTTGTATGTTGAAAAATTTAAAAAAAATCAAATTAATTAATTTGGTTACCCACAGATATGAAAGTAAAAGAAAACGTTTCGCAATGTTGGATACACTTTTAGCAGCCGAATCCAAAGGAGAGAACATCAGCCACAGAGGCATATGTGAAGAGGTGGACACTTTTATGTTTGAAGGATATGACACCACTTCAGTTGGAGTTACATTCAGCTTATTGATGTTAGCAACCCATGCTAATCTCCAACAAAAAGTATTTGAGGAAATTAAAAATATTTTAGGTACAATGTTTGTATCTTTAAAATTTGTATATATATTTATTGTCAGAAGTTTTTAGATGGTCGAGACCTCCCATTCCTAACAATTGTGGACTTTAACCAAATGAAATATTTAGAATGCTTTATCAAGGAGACATTCCGACTTTATCCACCAGTTCCACTAATTTCCAGAGAATTGGATAAAGAATATACTATAGGTTAGTTATTAATTTGTTTCTCGATAATTTATAGATTATAGATAAAAAAAACATAACAAAAGCTATAATTGCCAATCTGGCAATCATTGGAAACCCGTATGGTGATATTCGTATCAAAATTCGAACAGCTGTACCAAAATTTCACTTGGAAGTCAAACTTTCCAATAAGATTTTTTAAAATTTATTCCAATCGGATTTTGATGTATGGAAGTTTTATGTAGAATCATATCCTAAATAACTTTTGTTCTTGCACTTTTTTGATAGGATGCACCGTTTTTGAGATATTCACAAAAAACGATTTCGTTCGTATGGGGAGTACCCCCCCTAATAGTCCATTTTTGACCATTAACGAACTTAGCCTCGCCCGCAATCCGCGCCACAGACAGACAGACGGACAGACAGACAGACAGACAGACAGACGGACGGACGGACGGACATGCAAAATTCAACTTTTTTTTTATCATTCTAAACACACTGGTGTAATTCATTTTTGTGCGTGATGACGGGATCTTGGCGTTACAAACGGTAAGGCAAAGTTAGTATACCCTTTGGTTTCACCATACGGGTATAAAAAAGGAAAATCATGGAATACTCGAAAAATTTCAAATATAGTTGTCTTTAGGACAATTTAGTTAAGAACGATTGTGTCGAAAACAAATCGAACCACTTTACAAGAATTGTTTTTCCATGATCACAAATGTATTCTAGCAGCAATAATTTAAGAAAAAAATATAAACAGATTTATAATGTGCCTTTATTAGTAACTTTAATTGATTACCTATTTATGTCCAGGAAATCTAATATTTGGAAAAGGTTCTCAAGCAGTTGTGCATATTTTCGATATACATCGGGATCCAGAACATTATCCGGAGCCTGAAAAGTTCATTCCGGAACGCTTCCTGCCAGAGAATTCCGTTGGGCGCCATCCTTTCGCTTATCTTCCATTCAGTGCTGGACCTCGCAATTGCATTGGTATTTTTCTCTTTAAATATAATAAAACTTATAATTTGTTTTTTCTTTTTATAGGTCAAAAATTTGCTCTCCTAGAAATCAAAGTTTTGCTATCGAATATTTTGATGAACTACGAATTGCATCCGGTAACTAAAATAGAAGAAGTAACGCTAATCGCTGGACTAGTACTTAGAAGTAAGGAGCCAATTAAGATAAAATTTGTGAAAAGAATAAAGCTGTAAATATTTTGTTAGCAATTGTCGTTAGAAAAGTATATTTTTTTATTCATTGCGGAGTTTTTTTTCCAAGCAAAAAATTGTCTTTTGTATAAAATTTTTCATATCGTAATACAAGACCAAGCATTTTCCCAAGCCCCCCGTAAACTGAGGCAGTTCGAACTAATTCTTTGTAGTAGTGCAATACCAAAATTGAAATTTCGTGTCTAATATATATATATTAAATTTCACCTCTAATATGTCAAAAATTTATTGAACCGCGCTTTTTTGAAAATTCTATTCGAACAGCGTTTTCTATCCTATAAACAAAAGTCATCCATCGCTTGTGAAATAATTTTTCTTGTTCAATTTGCTTATAAAATACAGTAATCCCTCCAACTGCGCGGTAGATACGTTCCACAAAAAGAGCGCGCACACCGAAACCGCGCACTGTGAATCCTACTTTGTATTAAATTTTTGGGGTTAGGAACATGTTTTTTTAAACGAAAATTATAAAAAAATCGCGCAGCTGCGAAATTTTTACCGCGCAGTTCGAAATTTTGGTATTAAAAACTTAACCGCGCAGTTGCGAAACCGCGCAGTTGCGAAACCGCGCAGTCGGAGGGATTACTGTATATTAAAATCGTTATTTTAAATTTCATTAGACTCAAAAATTTTCATGAAAAATTTTTTCTATCCATCCTTTTTGGGCTTTTGCGGTAACAAGCAAAACATCAAGAATTTTATTTTCATGTCAATCGTTCTACACCAAGAGAAAAATTTTATCAGATTCATAAAAATCCTGCTGTTAAATTTTAATAAATTGTTTTTATGAAATCAACAAACCTTTTTCACTGTGACAAAATTTTACCACACAGATTGATAAAACTTTTCGCTTAGTGTAGAATTGACTCATATAATAGTCTTGATCAATATACACATATCCCGTAGTGCTTTTGATTTTCTTGTGTAAATCCCGTCCTAGGGAACCGATTTTAATGCGGCGGTAGGTTATTAACAACAAGGCGACGAGGAAGACCCAATCTCAGATGGGAAGACGGTGTTGACCAGGACGCGAAGCGAATTGGGTTGCAAAACTGGAGGACATCGGCACGTGACTGGGACCTCTGGCGGGAGACATTGCGGCAGGCCGAGACCGGAAACCGGTTGTAGTGCCGAGAGAGAGAGAGAGAGAGAGGGAGAGAGAGAGAGAGAGAGAGAGACAGAGAGAGAGAGAGAGAGAGAGAGAGAGAGAGAGAGAGAGAGAGAGAGACAGAGAGAGAGACAGAGAGAGAGGAGAAATTACCGTTGTAAACCCATCTCCTGCTATCTCTTCAACGTTTGGAGCAAGTTGACCGCAGTTTTCGACATTAACTTATATTTACTAGAATCAAAGCCGGTTCTATGACCACTAATCGTAACCTTAGTAGGAATTCCGTAAGATTAGAAGCGACTGTTGATTCGATGAAATTTCAAGTTGATCGCTTTACGTAATTTGGGTAAAAATAAATCTTCTAAACATATACCGCAGAGCATTATTTTTTCTGCCGCATATGTCATCAAAATGATTCGATGCTGCTTTGGACTAATTAAACAAGTTTTGCTCGCATCGCATGAGAATCAGTTATTTTTATTATAATAATAGTGAAGCTGACCAACTATGATGCGGGGTAAAGCAAGTAAAATTATTCACATTCATCGGAAAACCAACCACAACCAAAAGTTTCGTTCATATCGAAAACATTTATTTATAAACAATGTTATTATCATTAAATCCGATTTCAACAACAATGATAAGAGCCGAAGTCGACGTCAGTCGGAGTAATAGACCATAAAGATGATTCTCAGTCGTTACAAGCAAAAAATAAAATACGTCGTTATATAGGATTACAGTGCAAAAAAATGTTTCGCCTATTTTTTACGGTTTTATATTTGAATAGTAAAATTTAAGCCGTCAAACTTATATGATTGAATTGAAAACTGCTTAAAATTTGTCAAAAAATGCCTTCTCTATATTTGATTTTGGGACTGATCGCTCTAATTTTATTAGTTATGCGTTTCCTATTGCCGCAAATTTTTGTCGAAAGTGTTAAAACAGTGAATGGAGCTAAATTAGTAGATGTGGTGCCTATTAAACCAGGAGTATTCCTATTTGGAAACAATTTCGATTTTTTAACACTAAACGCAGGTAATTTATTTAAATGTATTAAGGGAAAGTGTTATACTAAACTTAAAATGGCATTAAAATTGATGAATACATCAAGCATACTTGAATTGAAGATCTCTGAATATTGATTTATTTAGTTTACAATTACATTGTACTTTGTTATAACTGTTTTGATATCATCGTAATGTGACTAACATTCACCCCGATTGCGAGTGTCGTATCGTTTTCGACAAGAGTCGTTTTACGTGTTTTGTTGTTGGTAGAAAAGCAATAACCACAACAAGTAAAACGATTTTTGATGAAAATCGCACGACTATCAGAATCGAGGTGAGAACTTATATTTAAATTTATTTTTGTAGAAACGCTCTTCTCTACGTTACGCGAAAATGCTAGAAATTTTAGGAGATCATATTTAATGCATTCCTTCAAGTTACCTGTTTACAACATAATAAAAGCTGAGGACGCTGAACTTCTCCTGACAAGTCAGCAGATCCTGCAAAAGGGCGCTATTTACTTGTGCTTACACTCATTTCTGGGAACTGGTCTTCTAACTGGAACTGGTAAGATTTTTTATTCGGTTTTTTTCTTTTCAAAGAAATTTTATTTTCAATTTTTTTTTCGACAGGTAAGAAATGGTTTTTTCGCCGGAAATTATTAACACCCGCTTTCCACTTCAATATTTTACAGAGTTTCTTAGACATATTTAAGTAATTTTAATTGTTATTCTAGATTTTTTTTGAAATAATTGACGTGTGATGTTTTAGAGAGGAGAGTTCCAAATTTGTAAAATTGATAAACACTTCGTATTTAAATCAAAGTATTTCGTTAAGGGATATCGTTCCACGGTTTACTTTAAATAATATTTGTGGTAACTTGTAGAATGTAACAAATTGAAAAAAAAAAAACTGAATTTAAAATTGCTATTTCAGAGACAGCTTTGGGCGTAAAATTAGACCACTCAAAGGAGGGAGATGAATATCGACATAATATAAATACAATTGAAGACATGGTCATTAAAAGACAGGTTAATGTATGGTTATTTGAAGACTCAATGTATAAAATATTTGGAGAGAAGACACTTTACGATCAATTTGTGAAGAAAGCACATGATTTCTCCAGTAATATTATCAAAAAGAGAAGATCGAATTTTGTTCTTGAAGTTGAGAAAATCACTGAAGAAAATATGTAATTTCTTTTTAACGAAAAAAATAAGTTCTGAATGATTTGCAACACGATTCGCATAGGTATGAAACAAAGAAAAAACGTTTTGCAATGTTAGATACACTTTTGGCAGCCGGAGCGAGAGCGGAGAAAATCAGCCATAAGGGAATTTGTGAGGAGGTCAACACTTTTATGTTTGAAGGCTATGATACCACTTCAGTTGCAGTGACATTCAGTTTATTGATGTTAGCTACACATCAAAATATCCAACAAAAAGCATTTGATGAGATTAAAGAGATTACTGGTATAGCTTTATTAATAAAATTTTTATTGAAAACAACTTTGATTTTTTAGATGATATCCTTTCGTTAACGATTTTGGATTTTAATAAAATGAAATATTTGGAATGTTTCATTAAGGAAACCCTGAGACTTTATCCATCTGTTCCACTCATTTCAAGAGAGTTCAATAAGCACTCCACTCTTGGTAAGTACAGAAATGTTGTGCAACGGCGTATTTATGTAGTTTGGACCGCGCAATGGGGGAGGATTTTCGATACTTTGGAATCCTTCGGAAATCGATTCTCCAGAAAAAATTTTCGACTGTGTCATATTCATAATAGAGATGGGCAACTTTGAGCTAAAAGTGGACCAAAAGTTGATTTGCATCTCGAGTTGAGTTAAGCGTAATCTCCATACACTCAATTTTTTCATCTGTTAAAAGTATGGGATGCACCTATGCAAAGACCACTTGAACCAAAAGGGAGAAAACAATCATCCTACAAAATTTTATCGTCTTCTGAAGTTTTAAAAAGTTCTAATTTCTACAACAGATTTACGATCAACAACTGATTAACTTCTTCGTCTGATTTCTCGCATGTTCATCTGCAAATGCATATTGTCACAATAACCTTACACGAGACCTCACACATAAGCAAAATTCCAGCAAAATGTGATTGGAGATTCATTTGTATATTATTGGGTTAATGCGGAAATCAGTATAAAATGGAAGAGGAAAGTTCATAATTTCTTTGTTCTTTCTAAAATCACGTCCCATAAAAAAACGTTGATTTGCAAAAAAAAAAAAAAAAAAAAAACAAAAGCTATAATTGCCAATCTGGCAATCATTGGAGACCTGTATGGTGATATTCGTATCAAAATTCGAACAGTTGTACCAAAATTCCACTTTGAAGTTAAACTTTCCAATAAGATTTTTTAAAACTTGTTCCAATCGGATTTTGATGTATGGAAGTTTTATGTAGAATCATATCCTAAATAACTTTTGTTCTTGCACTTTTTTGATAAGATGTACCTTTTTTTGAGATATTCGCAAAAAACGTTTTCGTTCGTATGGGGGGTACCCCCCCGAATGGTCCATTTTTGCCCATGAACGAACTTAGCCTCGCATTTTACGAAAAACAGATCTGCGCAAAATTTCAAGTCTATAGCTCAATCCGTGCGCCCGCAATCCGCACCACAGACGGAGGGACAGACAGACGGACGGACATGCAAAAATCAATTTTTTTAGTCATTCTAAACTCACTGGTGTAATTCATTTTTGTGTGTGATAAGGAGATCTGGGCGTTACAAACGGTAAGGCAAATTTAATATACCCTTTGGTTTCACCATACGGGTATAAAAACTAGATGAGTAATGATTTTTAGATATTGGTGCCAATAACTCGATTTATCCCTTACATATCATTACAAAATTTGTTTTTAACCATTGAACCATTTCTGATTCATGGTTTTCTCGACCTTTTAGCAATGAAAAATCCTATTGGAATTTCTCGGCTTATAGGTCTGCAAAAACAAAAAATAAACAAAAATATTATATTAAACCATACCAGAAACAGACTCTTGATGGGTTTTCAGGGCAGACATCCCTGATATATTGGGGGGAAATTGGATGTGAAAACATCCACAAAAATAATATAATATTTTTGTTATATTATTTTTTGTTTTTGCAGACCTATATGTCGAGAAATTCCAATAGGATTATCATCACAAAAGTTTGCGAGAAAATTGTCGAATAATTTCGTTGATTTTTGTTTTTCGCGATTTACTTCGAAACTAAGCGAAACTTGATAGTCCCATAATGACTAGTCCTACCAATTCTTTTTGAACAAAAAGAGAATATTTCATTTCCAATAAAGGATAAAAAAAGTAAATTTGCGCTGTATGTGTGTGTACACATTTTTAAATAATAATAACTCTCCGTATTTCGATATAGACTTGATGATAATTTAAAAATATTTTTCATTTTTAGGAAATTTGATATTTCCAAAGTACTCACAGGCAGTTGTACATATTTTCGATATACACCGAGATCCAGAACATTATGCAGAGCCAGAAAAGTTTATCCCAGAACGTTTCCTGCCAGAGAATTCCGTTGGTCGCCATCCTTTCGCTTATCTTCCGTTCAGTGCTGGACCTCGCAATTGCATTGGTATTTTTCTCTTTAAATATTATAAAACTTATAATTTTTTTTTCTTTTTATAGGTCAAAAATTCGCTCTCTTAGAAATCAAAGTATTACTATCGAATATTTTGATGAACTACGAATTGCATCCGGTAACTAAAATAGAAGAAGTGACGTTAATCGCTGGGCTAGTACTTAGAACTAAAAACCCAATTAAAATCAAATTTATGAAAAGAGAAATGGGACACAAGTTTAGCAAATAATTGTATGAATGAAATAAATCGAAGACTATTAAACATGAAACTAAATTCTTTTGCGAGTCCATGAAAACTATTTTAAAAATTTAATATTGTAATGATATCAGAAATGAATTGTTTGATTGCCATAGTTAAAAAATTTGATCATAGTTAAAAAATTTATTTAAATAAAATAGATTTTTCTTATATTATAATCCCTTCAAAAACTATGTTTTAAAGTGATTCGATTTAATTATGTCGCATTCCCATTCCCTGTTGCATTTGCTGCTGCTGGAGCTGTTGTTGATGCATTTGTTGAAGTTGTTGCTGTTGGAGTTGTTGCTGTTGCAATTGAAATTGTTGCTGCTGAATTTGTTGTTGCTGGAGTTGATGTTGCAATTGTTGTTGTTGTAATTGCTGTTGTTGCTGCTGCTGTTGTTGAAGTTGTTGTTGCTGAATCTGTTGAATTTGTTGGGGCTGCATTTGTTGCGGCTGAGGCTGCTGTTGCGCTTGTTGTTGTTGTTGTGGCGGTTGTTGTTGCTGGGGCTGTTGTTGTTGTTGCTGCTGGGGTTGTATAGGCTGTTGAGGTGGTGGTGGTGGGGGCTGAGGCTGTGGTGTTGCTTGTTGGATATTCTGTTCACTGAAAGTTAACAAATCAAAGTATATGAAAATATATTTGTTGAAATTTTTTGCAGGATGAAATTTTAACACAAAATGTCGTAACTGTATCTAGTGTGAACAAATAAAACCCAAGAAGAAAATTTTTCATTGTGCACTAAAACAGAATTCAAATTGCGCAATCAAACAAGAAAAATAAAAATAAGAACCATTTGTAAAAGGTGAAATTTCTAAATATGTTTTCCAGTCAACTTAGACCCTTCGCGCACATACGAATTTCAGAACAACTACGATGAGAAATAATGCCTTCAGTTATTTTTCGACCAGTTTTAAAATAAACCAAATGGCAAGATAAATTTTAGTAAAATAATGCATCTATTTATCAACTTGATGTGTGTTGCGCTATATTTTTTTTTCAAGGCACGAGTTTTTATTTCACATTGCGCTATTAGTGTGTCCGAATGACATTAATATCATATTTAACTGAAGAATTATTTTGAAAAAATACAAAAAAACAGACTCGTAATATCAAATTACTATTCCATTAAATTGATTAGTAAATTTGTTGATGGCAAAAAAAGCCGCATAGCAACAAATTTTAATTCAAACAAAAGATGGCACATGATCAAAATGAATTAAAAGGAAAGAATAATATAAAAGGAAATAAAGTATCAACACAGCGGAAATTAAGACAAAGAAATTCTCTAAGAACAAAAATCCTTTCATTTCGCTTATCTTCCGTTCAAAAAAAAATTTTTTGTCTTGACAAAAATTTCGTTGGCTCCCCACGGGGCTAATTTTAATAATCCTGTTATTAGACAGAGTTTTTTTTAGTATTTTTAAATATATATGTGAATCCCTACCGAGTGAACGAGTAAAAAAAATTGTCTCAAACTTTTCATATTTGGCCTAAAAGCGTGTTAAAAATTCAAAGCGCGTTCAACATCAGACCTCTATCTCATTCCTAGTCTGAGTTATTTTTTTTTTGTGATTGCACTTTAGCAGAAAATTGCGATTCTCGAAGGATTTAAAAGTGGTGTAACTACTGCAAACAAAAATCTGAAATTTCGCATTTTTGACAAACTAAAATGTATGGAGGGTAATGTATCCTTGGTAAGCCAAATTTGAAAGAAAGCCGAGACAATTTTTTTTCTGATTCACTTTGTATGGATTCACCCATATGTATGTGGAAATGACTATTTGACGATACTGTACTGGCGGACGTAGAAGGACCCAGCAACCGACTAAAGTGTCTTTGACCAACAAAATTGTAAAACATTTTAGTTTATAAAAATTGTTTAATGACGCCATACCTGTTTTTTACTTTTCTGTGCTATAAAGAAAAAGTATTCTATTCATAAAGGAAACCGACTCGAGAATTGTAACAGATAGAAACTTTCTGATCAGTACGAAATCTGTTTCAGGCAAAGTTATAAGAATGTCCGTGCATCTGTCTGGCGGTCTGTCCGTTTTATTTATCTTAAATAACTCGAGAACGCGTTGAGCTAGCGACTTGAAATTTTTTATAAACAATTTGTACAAAAATTGTAATTTTCTATCCACTTTTAGTAAAGTAACGTTAGCTATAACGGGTACTCTCCATACATTTTCTTTTCTTATAGTTTTTAGAAAAATTTCAGTCCACAAAGTCTAAAATTAGATAACGTAGTTTATGAGTAGCAGAAAATCCTTACACTTTTTCAGATCCTATTTCTTCGACGTTAAGATGAGTTATGAATCGCAATCGCATCTGAAGTGCCGGCCTCAAACGTTTTATCACAGCTTCTGATTCATTTTTGATTATGTTCCCCACGTGGATGTATTTTATGTGATATCTGAAAGAATATTTTTTATTAACTTCACAGAAAAAATAAACAAATCAAACAAAAAACTGCTTACAGAAAATCACAAATCGGATCCATATATTCCAGCTGCCCTTTTTCATGGTTTTTGTCCACAACTTCCAGCAATTCGTACAACAAAATTGCAATTTCGGCCACTGAATTCGCCTTTTCATGATCGATCCGTTGCAAAAATGGTCCAACCAAATGGCAAAGATAAATAAACTGGTGTTCAGTTTTTACCAATGGTTTGATTTTGTCCTTAATATATCTACCCGAAACGCTTAAGTTATTTCGAAAAAATCACTAGTAAATAAAGTAAACTTACTGAGTTAATGTAGCCAATTTCCAGCAGCCCATGTGATGGAAGATGGAATGAGATACAGCCAATATGACGGCGTAGCTCTTCTCAAGCATTGCCTCGCGAACGGTTTTAAAATTAAACAATTCAAATGCCGAAAATCTGTAGCTCCACTCTTTCATCTTTGGGCTATTTAAGACCTCTTGCAAACGATCGTAGATAACACTCCAGTAAGTCTCTGGGAGGGCAGCCATTACCGTTCCGACTGAATTGATGTAGTTGTGAATTTCATTTTGGGGAATTACTGGATAGCCCTTGACCACAACATCGATTATGTTATTGGCTACAACTTGAGGGGACACCGGGAGACTTAGTAACTCTACACATGTTACGTAAAGTGCATGGCTGGGTGGATTAGGAAATTCATTGAATCGCCAGTCAGTTGTGTAAAAGTAGTTCTTGCCACTTATCGCTAGAAAAAAAAAACAACAATAATACAACACTCTTTCAGATTTATTAACCGCTTTAAAAAATCACTTAATTTTAAGTAGAAGTTATTTGTTTAAATTATGTGACAATCAATTAATCGGCTTAGTTTACTAATTTCGACCAATCTTCACCAGAAGAACGTATGGATCAGTGGTAAAGTGCCCGCAATAACAAACACGCAAATAGAAATACAACAAAATGCACGGACATGGATAAAATCCCGATTGCGACTTGATTTCTTTTTTTTGCCCATTTTTTGATATTTCTATGTTTTTTTATTCGAAATATGTAAAGTACCTAATGAATAAATATAATGAATAAATATAATTGCATCCTTAAATTCAGTAAAAATAGTGAATTAAAAGTGTTTTAATAAACTACTTTGAAAATGCTTTGCCCAAATTACTTTGCAAAGTAGTTTCAAAAAAGTACTTTAAGCGTGGGACATGGGTATTTAAAAACAAAATAAAAAAAACCACTGTAGTTTCAAAGTAGTTTGTAAAACTACCAGGAAGGCACTTTTAAAGCACTTTTTTCCTGCATTATAATTATTCCAGTGCAAAATTTCAGCCATATTGGACCAGCCGTTCAGCTGTTATGCCAGATGTCCAAATATTCTACAAATGAGAAACTGATTGTAAAGGCGAACAAAACCGCAAAAAGTCTTCTCAGTTGTTTAACCCTTAGAGGCACAGAAAAATAGCAAATATTTTCACCCTTGCGGCACTCGAAAAAAAATTTTTTTTAATTTTTTTTAGTGGTACCATTTTAAAGTATCATACGGCAATGAAAGACGGTTGAATTGGTGGTTTTGATACCACCGTGCAGTATTTGTTACAAAAAAGGTGGTACATCGCGTGTACCACCAAGCCTTTAAGGGTTAAGGTACATTTAGGCGAAAACATTTTTGAAATTGATGGCTTATTGGTCGTAGTGGAATATTTTTGTTTTTCTCAAAACCATTTCAATTCGAGTACCAGATTGCTCACGGTGAACGATTGAACAAAAATAAATTAATTTTTAATTGAAATAATGGGAATCGGAAAAATTTGATATGAAAACATAACAAAAGCTATAATTGCCAATCTGGCAATTATTGAAAACCCGTATGGTGATTTAAGTGAACAGCGAACAGTTGTATCAAAATTCCACTTTGAAGTCAAATTTTCCAATAAGATTTTTTAAAATTTATTCCAATCGGATTTTCATGTATGGGAGTTTTATGTAGAATCATATCCTAAATAACTTTTGTTCTTGGACTTTTTTGAGAAAATTCACCGTTTTTGAGATATTCAGAAAAAAAGTTTTCGTTCGTATGGGGGGTACCCCCCCTAATGGTCCATTTTTGCCCATTAACGAACTTAGCCTCACATTTTACGAAAAACGGATCTGTGCAAAATTTCAAGTCTCTAGCTCAATCCGTGCGCCCGCAATCCGCGCCACAGACAGACGGACGGACGGACGGACGGACAGACGGACGGACGGACATGCTAAATTCGACTTTTTTTTATCATTCTAAACACAATGGTGTAATTCATTTTTTTGTGTGATAACGGGATCTTGGCGTTACAAACGGTAAGGCAAATCTAATATACCCTTTGGTTTCACCATACGGGTATAAAAATCTATTGGTTGGATCAACGTAAGAGGGAGTGCGAAGGATGCGGATAGGGTGGAAGTAGGAAAAACCCGCATCCAAATCATTTGGTCCGGACATACAGACACATATTTTATATAGTAGATACTCACTGTCTACAAGTCTTCGCATTAATGCTAAATAATAAGAAAGCTCTGGATTCCATAGGATTTCCGAGTTCTGCAAATAGACCTGATATTGCTCAGTTAGCGCCCAATTCGCTGGTCTAACGTCAATCAAAGCTCCAGTTACTGCACTCACCTAGAATAAACGAGAAAAGTTTTAAATACTCGTTTGGCATAATAACTATTATTATATATTGAACACCGCTTCATGTAAACAGGTCTAATTACACGTTCAAATCACCAAGAAAAATGTTGCGATAAAGCGGATTCTGCAATAAAGTGGGAAGCCGAAAATATGCTAATTTCCATGTCAAATTCTTCAATGAGAAAAATTCTATTAATTTTACTTTTCCCATCTTAAAAAGTATTATATAGAATTCAATACTAGAAAGGTCCCGTAAAACCCATGAATCAGAAATGATTCAATGGCTAAACACAAAATAAAAAGATTTATACGATTTTGTAAAAACCGGTATCTCGAATCGAAAAGAAAATCAAATCAACCGGGGCTTTTCGAAATTATGAATGCAAGTTTTAATTGTTTAGAAATATAAGGCCCTATCACAGAATCCGATACGAATGGTTCGGATCGTAGTCTCAATGTTGTTGTTAGTGTTTTATACCAACAACAACATTGAGTTTACGATCCGAACCATTCGTATCGGATTCTGTGATAGGGCCTATAATAAAAATGCCTCTCTCGTTAGCTACTTAAAGACATGAGAATAAAAGAATAAAATAATAAAAAAATTCAAAATATTGAACATAAACTTGTACTTTACGATTATGAAAAATTTCTTGTCAATAATTCTTATTTAACGTTATTCTTATCGATTTCATCCATGTTTTGATACCCAAACTACGAAATTATAATGTGTTTTCGTGTATTATTTTTAATTTGAGAAATTTATATATTTTGAATCGAATAAAAAATTAGTGGTATTTTTGTATAAAAAATTCTGTAGTAAAATAGTGGTGCTGCCACAATATTTACAATTTTCTGCATTAACCTGGATAGACCTAAATTGCTCTTAACTCACAAAAGTCAGAATTGTTAATTCTGACAAGTTAGGAACACAGCATTTGCCTTTTAACAGCTTTATGAAAATTATTTAATTTGTGTAACCTACAAATTTCCAAACGTTAGTATCCTTCGAAAAAAGCATTACACTATGCAAGCACAAACGCTTCTGTAAATTTCCTTTGGTAACTTCAAAAACCACTTCAAAAACCGAAACCATAATAAATGTCTCCGTTTTTGTAATATTCCCCCACAAAGAATTCAATTCAAAATAAACTTCGATTAACTTACCAGCCTCTTTTTCAACGACGGTCTTTCTCGCAAAATCTTCTCATAAAAATGCAAAGTATTGTACAAATAAGTAATTGGCCGATCTAAACAATTAGCGTGAAGAATTATTATTGCATGGTAGGACGGTTTAAAATTTTATTAATGTGTTACCATGAAACTTGTAGAGGCATCCCAAATGACCGAGAATAATTTCTAGAATGGAGTGCACTGGCTGAATGGGAAGTTCAATGAATCGATGAATGACAATATCCAGCACTGGAAGAAATCGAAGGCAAACATTGCCAAAATAAACCGGAAGTGGTGGATGCGAAGCTGATTCATCCGGTGCGAACTTCTCAGGGAATTTTTGATGAAATGCCAAATGTTTCTCGTGCCTAAATAAATAATCACTGTAGAATATTTAATGCCCATTAATTTTAAATTAACAACACTACCAATTGCTTTGTTTCCAATGATCAGGTGAATTATCTTTGGCAAATTCTAAAATCCGATTTCGTAATTCTGACGCCTTTAGTAATAAAAGTTGAATGATAAGGAAGCAAACTTGCGCCTCGCTGCCTTCTTGTGTCCGTAGAGCTAAACACAAAACTACTCTGTCAATCGTCACCACATTATATTTCCAAATCATATTATTTATCGTATCCACATATTTATGAATGTAGTTCTTTCCAGCTGAATTCGCAACTTCGTATACCAAATAATCGCAAAGTTTGCGAAGATGAGCTGAAAGAGCCCGAGCGCTGATTCCTTCGAGGATTCTTTAAAGAGAAAACACAATTAATTTCCTCAAGATACAATAAATTTTCCAAAAACTCAATTTACTTGTAAGCGACTGGACTGATTGTGTCTGTTTCCCAAAGCATCTTGAATAACAAACATAGAAAAAGTGGAGTTGTATTCGGTCGAATGAAATGCGCTATAATATCATTCTCATTCGACATTGAAATCCAATTTCTGTACTCTTCGTCAACGGATTTTTTTAATAGTTGTTTGTTTTCGATTGGAGTGTTATTTTGTGTGAAGAATTCATTGAGGGCTGCAGGAAAGCACGCCAGAGAATGTGTTGCCCAGGAATGTGGGGTATTTTGTTGAATGTTTGTTAAAAGATCCTTACACCATGTTTGTAAGTCGTTACCTAGAAGTTCGTTTATTAAAAATTTCATCTCGCAGTTGGAAAAATTAAATGCTACCAGATCCAGTTATATGCATTGATCTTGCAAGAGTCAAGATAAGAACTCGATTTAATTCTTCACTTTCTCCTGACGCGACTGAACCAGGTGTTTTCTCATTAAAATATCGCGAGAGTTGGGGTTGAACTTCAGCTGATCCGAGGCCGGTGATTAGACGCAGAGCTGTTGATTCAAAACTAAAAGCATTTTTAAGTTAGGCGGTTTTCAAACATGATCAAATTTTTTGGTACTTACCACAAGTTTAGCTGCATTTTATTCGTCTGAGGAACCGATGCTAGTGAATGCAAATGGGATAGTAGTTGAACCCGATAGTGGGTTGGGATGTGGTGTAATCTATAGGAGAACATTTCTAAAAGAGTATGCAGAATTCCCCAGGCGTGTTGTTTAAAGACGGCCGGTAGTAAAGTGCCTTAAAAGTGCAAGAAAAAAATTAATATTTGGAAAGAAAAATTTACGAATAATCGTGTGTGTGATATTAGATTGTCTTTAATTTGCAAGAAATTTAGCCAAAACAAATTTTCCGTATATTAATTAAATAAAAAGATAAAGGTAGATAATAACGTTCGTTTTTGTAATTTTTCGGTTTTTAGACATCCGTTTTTTGTAGTTTTTCTTATAGATATCACTAGTGAAAAACCCTCTTATTAGATAATCACAAAATGGTAAAATCTATGAAATAACTGTATATCTCAAGATATAGTTCCAGTAAAAAGCCAAAACGTGGGAAATTTTATCATGTTAAACTTTGGTCTGTTGAATGAAGATCAATAAAAATTCTTTAAACTCACCTAAAAAGCCCTTTATTCCCAATGATTCAATTTCTGTATACACCAAAAGTCTGGAATACGTTTCCACAAGTGCCGGTGCCATATTCGGCATATTAGCAACTGAACTTTTCGTTTGTGCCAGCTTCATAACTTGAGTCACAACACTGAAAAATAATGTGAATAATAAAAGTTTTAATAAACAATTAGTTATGCCACTTACTTATGTATCAAAGACATTTTGCTGTGAACAGTCAAGCTATCAAGGACAACAACGGAAAACGGAACGGTCGGCATTTGCGTATTACCAGCTGGACCAATTCCAGATGTATTCTTCTGATTTCCATGTAAATTGTCAACAAGAAGTGCCATCGGACGGGAAAAATACTCCTGATTTGTTGAGTATGCGTTGCAAAGTAAAACTATCCGAAAATCTGTCCCAACAGTTATTGGCAATGACGTCACTAAATGTTGAAGGAATCTACGAAAAAAAAATGTTTTCAAACCTTTTTTTTATTACTAAAGAAATCTAAATTTTACTCTTGATGATTCCTAAGCGCGATGGGTAATGGACGAGTGATGGTGACATTTTCTAGACGGGATTTCTTCATTAAATGAATCCAAATGCAAATCGGTGCCATCTAAAATATAAATCAATTTAATCGC
The DNA here is from genome assembly GCA_964034945.1 of Chrysopilus asiliformis. Taxonomy (NCBI): domain Eukaryota; kingdom Metazoa; phylum Arthropoda; class Insecta; order Diptera; family Rhagionidae; genus Chrysopilus; species Chrysopilus asiliformis. The sequence goes on along the minus strand of OZ035961.1, from coordinate 77,005,220 downwards.
ATTAAATAAAAGTAAAACTATTGGATTTTACGTGTCTTAAGCAAGAAGCCTTGTTGCAATCCGGTACTGGTAACGGCTCTTGCTCAGGGTACAGAATGTCAAACAGTTTAAACATTGGTAGAAAATTCGAGAGCTGAAATATTGCAGAAAATTTTTATTTAATCAAATTTTTCATACTGGAATTGAGGATACCTACCGGATTTTTTTGAATGCTACCCGAGATAAATTGGAGTAAAATCCACATGAGTTGATCTCTGCCTTTGCGAAGATCACGTTTGGCTAACTATAATAAACAAAACAAAAATTAAACGAAAAAGTCATTTCCTCGTCATATCTTGAATGAGAATTGTTCGGTCTATAATATGATTTTTATGTCAAAATGCAATTAAACTGTCTGAAGTTAAAAAAACACTAAAAAGAATTCCCACAAAATTTCTTTTCCTACTTATTGAATTTAATGAATTTTTACTTTCATCTGCTATAGAGGAAAAGTATTGTATCCATGACCAAGGCCGACTCGAAAACGGGGCAGATAGAAACTTTCTGGTCAGTACTTTATTATTTGTGACATGATCGGCTATCGCAGAGAAGTCCATAATTGAAAACAAGACAACAAAAACATAAAACGAAACAAAAGAAAAACAGCATATTTTCTATTCAAATGTTTCAGTTGGCAAATGTTCTGAAATCCCGGAGTAAAGTTTATTTTATTTTTAATTTTAAAGCTAGAACCTGAATCGTACGTCGATGCGTCCGTCACGTTGACAGTTCGAGTCACAGAACTATATAACATAGAACAACTGTCACCATACAAAGCTCTGCTGAAAAATGGTCCCAAAAGTATTTCCCTCTTTATCGTACTTGAACGCATCCACTGAACTGTATAAGGTCGCGAATTTCAAATTTAGTTTGCCGCGAAATTCAAATTTCACATGTTTGAGCCTAACTTTAGGCGCAAACAAATAACTTTAGTCGCCAACACCATTCCGAAAGTTCCGAAAGTCTATTTTCCTTTGACAGCTCAAGGTTTAAACGAGAGGACTATATTTATTTTCATACGGTTATCTTGCTCTTACTTGACTCGTTTTGATTCACTGAACTGTATTGAAATGGGACCATTTGAGACAGCAAATCGAGCGATCTAGTATATCTATGGTTCGAGTAAAATCAACGGGCTGCTCCCCTAATAATACGTTTTCCGATGCGGCAACCGCATAGAGTAGGTCGACTTTCTACTTTTACATGCGGCAACGCACGGAAATGTCATTTCGCAAAAAAGTTTGTTTACGATTTAAGCAATTTAAGTATGGAACAAATTGAAAGTAATTGTTTCGACGATAAACTAATAGAAGAAGTGCAAAACAATGAGTTAACTCCAGATTCGTTGCCGTACCCAACTGTCACCGCATAAAGGTAGAACCTGAATCGTACGTCGATGCGTCCGTCATGCGTCCGTCACGTTGACAGTTCGAGTAGAATCAACGGGCTGCAACGGGCTGCTATCAACGGGGTACTCCCCTAATAATACGTTTTCCAATGCGGCGACCGCATAGAGTAGGTCGAATTTTTACTTTTACATGCGGCAACACACGGAAATGTCATTTCGCAAAAAAGTTTGTTTACGATTTAAGCAATTTAAGTATGGAACAAATTGAAAGTAATTTTTATACATATTCACCCCTTTTCTGCCTTAATTTTTTAGATATTTACTCGATCCGCACTCGATAGTTAATTTCGGTGTTCTGGAATACGCAACGTTTCGTTTGAGTTCAATCGGAAGTAATGCCTCGCAACGTATTCGATTTTGTTGTTCTACTACTCAATGACGCCTTCGAAGTTAGAACTGCCCGCTGCAATTTTCTCGCGTTTGGTGTTGGCCGTGATTAACAAAATACAAATTTGGCAAATATTTTTTCAATTTTATGAATCATTATTAATAAAGTGTTTTATCCAAATAGGAGTGGAATTAAAAGATCAACAAATACTTCACAGTTCAACCTATTAATCGACAAAATGATTCTTTGATTCATTTTCTCATTTATTATGTTCAAAACATATCGAAAATCTGTTTTGCTCAGCCGAAAATTCTTCCTGATACTCAGAACAAGAAAAACTAATAAAATGTATTCCAAATTCCTACTTGTTCTGTATACTTACACGTCTTCACTTAACTACATTATTTTCGAATAATTTCTTCTTTTTTTTCATTAATAAATACATTGGGAGCGTTAAATCCATTTGATTGGTTTTTGACTTGCATTAAAATTTCTAATAACCAAGAAATAAACACATACAGCTGATTTTTATACCCGTATGGTGAAACCAAAGGGTATATTAACTTTGCCTTACCGTTTGTAACGCCAAGATCCCGTCATCACACATAAAAATGAATTACACCAGTGTATTTAGAATGATAAAAAAAAATAAAAAAAAAAATTTAAAAAAAAAGCTTTTATTAAAAAAGAATGCACTAAAAAGAAAAAAAATAATTTTCTGGACGCTGTGTATCACAAATATAAAAGCTTTTTAAAAGCGAGATAAATTTTTATTTTATTGTTTTATGCTTTATCTCGCTTTTTAAAAGCTTTTATATTTGTGATACACAGCGCCCAGAAAATTATTTTTTTCTTTTTAGTACATTTATTTTAATAAAAGCTTTTTGTTCTTTTTAGTCTTCGAATATATATCCTTACATTTGAGATGTCCTTACAGGCTTTTTAACTTGAGAATCGTATTCAGCGAACCCCAAAACCCGCAGAATATATTTTTCCCGGAACAATTGAGAAAAAGGATAATCACGTTATCCCTACAGGACCTTCCGTTGTCCTTACAGACTTTTTAACTTGAGAATCGTATTCAGCGACCTCAAAAACCCCCAGAATAGATTTTTTTCCGGAAAATTTGGAGAAAAGGATAATCACGTTATCCTTACAGGACCTCCCGTTATCCTTACAGACTTTTTAATGACAGATTCGGATTCAGCGACCTCAAAAACCCCCAGAATAGATTTTTTTCCGGAAAATTTGGAGAAAAGGATAATCACGTTATCCTTACAGGACCTTCCGTTATCCTTACAGACTTTTTAATGACAGATTCGGATTCAGCGACCCCAAAAACCCCCAGAATAGATTTTTTCCGGAAAATTTGGAGAAAAGGATAATCACGTTATCCTTACAGGACCTTCCGTTATCCTTACAAGGACGAAGTAGTGAAAAAATTGTATTGTCATCGGACTTATATAAGTGTGCAAAATTTCAAGTCAATCGGACAAGTGGAAGTGGGTCAAAATTGGGTTGCAAGATTTGATCTGACAGACAGACAGACAGACAAACAGACACGAAGGCAAGCTAAATAAAAGCTTTTAATAATTAATTTCTGCATGTCCGTCCGTCTGTCCGTCTGTCTGTCTGTCTGTGGCGCGGATTGCGAGCGCACGGATTGAACTTGAAATTTTGCACAGATCCGTTTTTCGTCAAGTGTGAGGCTAAGTTCGTTGTTGGGCAAAAATGGACCATTAGGGGGGGGGGGGGGGGGGGGGGGGGGGGGGGGGGGTAAAAAGGTTCATTGTTGAAAATGTCGCTTCGAAGATATCGAAAAGTGTGTTTGACAATTGAACAAAAGGGACAGATCATCTTATTATTTTACAAGAACACAACACCTCTAATATATGAACTTTTAGATTGTCTGAAATCATTAGTTTATATAATCGAGACTTCGGTGCATATATCAAATCCAGTTTAGGTACTCTTATCTAATTTTCATATATATGATGTACAAAAAGCCAAAGTTACATTTAGTGCACCCCCCAAAATACTCACCTTATCCGTTAGTGCAATAATAACATGCATAAAGTTAACCATTTGGAAAAGAACGAAATAAATCAACTGAGATGAGAGGTGCAGCCAAAGCCATTGATTAGGGGTTATCGTTTCATCGCTTGAACTTCCATCGGATGAATCGTTTTCGGTTCGTTCCATTGCCGAAATAATCAGCCAAACTAATTGTTCCTCTAATGCAATGCATCTTTGTTTTTGCTGAAAATAAAAATAACAGAATTACCACAAAATTTCGCGAATGAAATCAAATGCCTTACTTGTTTCTGTAAATTCAGCATCGTTGAAATGATTTCCTTTGAATAAGGTTGATCCAGAACATATCGCAATAAAGTCGTTTGTGGTTCCATTAATTCCGGTTCGTATGGTAAAATTCCTTTAAAATTAAACTTGAGTGTTGTATGATCTAACTTCCAGGAATTCATCAAATGATCAGCATAGCCAAAATGTTCGATAATTGGCATCATATGAGAGTGTCCAATAATCGAAACCATTTGCGCTATATTTCGGAAATCCTCAACGAAGTCCGTCATAAGTTTGTTTATTTTCTATTATAAAAAAAAATTAAAACTCGAGTTTTTAATAACGCCTGTCATTTTACCCAATGCGATTGAGATGACTTCATAATTTCATTTGCTATGAAATAGGCTGGCAGGAGACAATTATCCCGATCAAAAATGAAGCGAATTACGTCTTCTAAGACAAGCAGTTGTGGCAATATGCTCACATTTATGTTGTTTGGAAAGGTTTGAGCTTTATCTCGACATGCCTTTAATAAATAATCGTGAATTACTGAATTGCTTTCATAGAATTAGAATGTTTTTACTTTCATGATCTCTCGCACTCCCTTATAATCGACACTTGTGATCACTTTCTTTACCAATTTAAAACTTTCTATCCAAAAGTTTTTATTTTGGTACACAAGCTTCTCACACGTTAAAATTTTGTCACATAAAACTCTGAAAACCAATAGTTTTCATTTACAAACTGGTTCGAAACTTTCGAAAAAATCTGTGGTCACAAGGAAAAACCGCTTAAGTCGAGTTATGTAGTTTTAAAGGTTGGTGAATATTTGAATTCTCCATTTCAGTTCTATATTCTGTCAAAATTTGGTTTTCATGCTGTACCCCTCTGAGGAATGGCAGAGCAAAAACCATATAACCTAAGTCAGTTTTGCTTGCAAAAACAAAAATAATCAAAACTTTAAACCCAAATTACTCAAAACACGCTTTTTCGACTTAAGCAGTTTTTCCTTGTGACCACAGAAATGTTTTTCACCTAGCTTGCAGCAAGTTGGATGACACGAGTTTGTGAAGTGTGCTCAGAAGAGTCCTTAACTGACTGAGGCTCGCGTTGGCTGCTCGCAGAAGATATTGTTTCAATACCAAATCTTTACTGTCCGGTGGTAAACTACTAAATCCATTTACTGAAACTCAGATTATAATAATTTTTTTTTATTTACAGAAATTCTTACTGATTTTTGAAGAAAAATTCTCGCTTTTATCAGCGTCGAGCGCATTTTTATGAACAATTACACACAGGAAAGCCTCCTCAATGGGCTCCACTTTCTAAAATTAAGAAAACATCATAAGGACACAATAATAAGTAGTTCTAGGTTAATCTCAAAACCTTACCAGAAGGTCATTCACAGTCTCAATTATTTGCGCCTCCATGTTTCGCGTTTTGTAAAAGGTGAAAAATATAGCAGAAAATATACTTTTGGGTGATTAATTTAGAAATTACTTTTCATTTTCTTACACTTTGCACAATGGACTAATTTTGAAAAATAAAAATCTATTAATTTTCACAAATATTACAAAAAACAAAAACTAATCCACTTTGTTTACAAAATTGCTGTCAAAAAGAATGCCGCCGCCAGGATTGTCGTTTGTTTAGTTTTACAGACTGGTATAAATCTCTGGTATAAAATTTCACATCAAGCTTTTACAACTGAAAATATTGATCAAAAGTTAAACCAATTTAGAGTACCTTCCCTGCGGAAATTTCAAAGTACTATAAACGAAAGTACTTTAAAACTGCTTTGAAATGTACTTTTAACCGACCTTTCAGTATATTAGGTCTGTTCGATATAAGTCCTGCACTTACTCCGAGTATTTTCACTTTACTCCACAAAAGTGCGCATTTTCTTACTCTGAATTTGTTTTTATCGAACAACTTGGAGTAAATTCAGAGTAAGTCACTAACTCTATTTTATGAGTTTATAATTATAGATTACTAAATATAACAAATAAAACCCGAAACTACTCAACAATATATATTGGAAATAATTTATGATGCCTTTTGTTGCATTTCTTCTTCCAAACACTGTAAAAGAGAGGTTATGTCTGACAAATATCAACTGCCAAAAGTTTACTCCAGCTAAAAACAAGAGTAAGTCCGGAGTAAGTTCGGAGTAAGTCCAGGACTCATATCGAACAGAAAAGAGTAAAAAATTTTACGCCGAGTAAGTCCAGGACTCATATCGAACAGACCTATTTTTTAACTTCTTGAAAGAAATCATATTCAAAAGTACTTTTTCACATCATATTTATATTAGAAGCACTACGATCTAGTAAGTGGACATCAGCACTTAATTATTAACTCTTTGGTCGAATTTGTGTAATATATTACACAAAAATTTCACGTCAGTTTTTATGTACTTTATGTAGTAATAACCTTGTATTAAAAAATTTTTTGTGCTTGCAATAGTTCAAAATATAGCACGAAAGGTTAACTCCAATTAGTCAGTTAGAACAGCTTTTTTATACCCGTATGGTGAAACCAAAGGGTATATTAACTTTGCCTTACCGTTTGTAACGCCAAGATCCCATCATCACACACAAAAATGAAAGTCTGTGGCGCGGATTGCGGGCGCACGGATTGAGCTAGAGACTTGAAATTTTGCGCAGATCCGTTTTTCGTAAAATGCGAGGCTAAGTTCGTTAATGGGCAAAAATGGACCATTAGGGGGGTACCCCCCATACGAACGAAAACGGTTGTTGTGAATATCTCGAAAACGGTGCATCTTATCAAAAAAGTCTAAAAACAAAAGTTATTTAGGATATGATTCTACATAAAACTCCCATACATCAAAATCCGATTGGAATAAATTTTAAAAAATCTTTTTGGAAAGTTTGACTTCAAACTGGAATTTTGGTACAACTGTTCGAATTTTGATACGAATATCACCATACGGGTTTTCAATAATTGCCAGATTGGCAATTATAGTTTTTGTTATGTTCTCCAAATTAGAAGTCTGTAAACCATTTTTGCATTTATTAAAAACACTACGAATTTTCATGTTTTTTTTAACGGATTTTAGTTATTTTAGCAATTGTTTGTAACAATGAATCACACTTTCAAAGTTTTTCGCGCGCGTTTTTCAGCATGGCGACCATTTTTACACATTCCATTGTCCACTCTCTAGATCTAGATGATAGGCTCTCTTATTCAAATTAATTTAAAAACTACTTCGTGGAAAGTAGTTAAAGTATCTTAGACTATGATTACACACGGACTGAATAAACCGACTGCTTGAACTTCTTGTGGAACAAATGAAAACTGGGCCATTCTTATTTTTAGAAAACTGGGCCATTAAGCTTGTCCCACAATAACGCGCAAAGCGGCGCGGCGCGGTGACAGATGGTAGTAGAAACTATAGGTTTATATGAGTTGGTTTATAATTGCACGGTGACCAAACGCGGCAGCCGCGCGGCACCGCGAAGAGTAGGTCTAGTTTCTACTTTCAGACGCGGTTGGAAGCGGTGACAGTTGTTTATGTTTTCTGAGTGTTGAAAATGAAACGGAAAAATTAATAATCTTCAAATTTTCTGCGAGAACACTATGAGAACACTAATAGAGCCGCAACCGCGCCGCGTAATTTCGGTTTGACTGCGGCTGCCGCCCTGCCGCTCTGAGCTAACCGCGCCGCGCCGCTGCCGCACCGCGCCAATTGTGGGACAAGCTTTAAAGGGTAGAATTTTTCATAAATAAATATAGCACACGTAAATAAAAACTATTCGAGATGCGCACGCTTTGGCGTCTACAAACCGAATGATTTTTTCGAAGCAAGTGGGAATAGGTAGCCAATCACACGTCGTTCCTATTACACTCGAACTGAAATTTTTAGTTTTCGTTCGTCTTTTCGTATCATCATTCCCACTCCGTCTCTTGCCCAACACGCCAATGACTGTGTTTACATTAGCACTCATTTTGAGGCGGCACGTCATTCCTCATTTCTCTGTCGTGTGCACACGGTTCGCTTCATCTTCATTCGCTAAACCGGTTTCATCAACAAAACTAAACGAAACAGGTCTCAACAACCAGACTCAAACCGGTTTGCGACTGAAAATTTTAAGTGAATCTAAATTTTAAGTAACTCCCTGCATTGAGGGCAAAGGCCATATTTTGTGCGTTATCGCCATAATTTCGAGATCCGAAACAAAATACTATTTCGTTTCAACACATATTTCAATTTAGAGATATTAGACATTCGGGTGGTTATTCCAACACAGTAATTGTAATCTAATTTCATTCTGGAGAAAATTTGTACTTCAAATCAAATGTTTTCCTTGATTTTTCATAGCGGAAGTGTTTTAATGTACGAAAAACAACAAGAGTGATAATTCATTCTAGCCTTAAAAACCGGATTTTCACCTATTGGAAAACTTAGGAAGTTCGGCCATCTGACGGAATTTTTTGTCAAAATTGCACAAGAAAATTTACTGTGGATGTGGACTAAGAGGATGTGTAGATGAGAACGTTCCGCAGTACTTCGCAGTAGGTTTTTCATGGATCGGGAACGCGGCTAATATTGCTTTGGAATGTATTTTTTTCAGTGCAATTTTTAACCGCTTTAAAAAAAAGCACCGCTTTAAAAAGCATTCAAAGTAAAAAACTACTTTAAAATATTTCGATGGAAAGTAGTTTCCATGAAAGTCCATTTGGAAAAAAATATTTTCTTCGTTTTTCAGATTTCTTAAATATATTTTCAATAGAAATATTTTAAATTGCAAATCAGTAGAAGTTCTTTGTTTAAATTATGTAATAATCAATTAAATCGGTAAATTGACGGTCATCTTTGAATTTTGGCTTAGTTTACTAATTTCTACAAAATTTCACCAGAAGAAAATACAATTTTTTCATTTTTTGATATTTTTATGTTTTTTTTATTCGACATATGGAAATTCGACATATGGTGCGAATTGCATCCTTTCCGAATTAAAAAGTTAACTTACTTTACTTCTATTCCATTACTTCTATTTTCGGATTTGCAACAAATTTAAAATTTTCCTTTCGTGAATAAAAAAAATCTCTATCGTGATAATATTATTTTATTTATTTTGCAAACAATATTTTCTAAATCAACTATCAATAAGCTAAATTCATTATAATTCGTATATAATCGATACATGTTACGATTGATGATCCTAAAACTAAACAACGATCAAAATAATTTCTTAAAAGTTTTTTATGCAATCCATTGGGCTTCAATAATAATATTTGATTCATCGTCGAAATTAAATTGCATTTATCCGGAATTTTGAATCTGAAATGTCTAAAAAAGTCTGTTAAAGTTAATTTGCGACGACGACAGTTTAAATATATTTTTAAATTATAATTGTAAATTTTTCATACTGTAATTTTGTAAAAATTATTTAAGTATAAAAATGTCATTATGCCATAAAAATTTTCACAGTTAAAAAATGTTTGAATTTAAATAAAAATAACACACCAGGGGTGCGTTCCTTTATTCCCGAGTAAAGTAAAGGTTGGGTTTGTCAAAGTTAGAACAGCTGATTGCCGAAGTTGAAATTTTACCGACGTTAACTCTGATTAAAAGAACGCGATTTGGTTAACTTTGACAGCAGTGATGTGCACAACAATACATTTAAAAAAATAGAATTCTTCTGGATGTCGTATTTTTCATTTACAAGGACCACAATAAAATACTCCATTATTCTGCACAAAACTCATTCGAAACTACGAGACGAATTGACAGTTGATTGACAGTTGTAACCATCTCGGTTAACTTTATCGCGTTCTTAAATTACAATTAAAGTTAACTTTCTCCAACTCAGCTCTCGAGCAGAGTTGAGAAAAGTAACTTTGACAGCTTAACTTTGGCATTTAGGAACGGCAGTAAAGTTTACTGAGCGTTAACCGTAGGCATTTAAGAACGCATTTCTCTGCGGTTAACCACGGTTAATAAAAAAACGCACCCCAGAACAGCCATTTTGCTGCGAAAGATTTTCACTGTTTTTAGGATAATGGCCAGATTGGTTCTAATTTTTAAGAAAAGCCTAAAAAAAGATTTTTTTTTCGAAAAAATTCTGAATCAGAATCTGGAAAAAAATTTGGATTCAACGTATGGGATCCGCTTGGAACCATATAAAATTCTATTCTAAAGTACAAATTTCCATTCTAAGAAAATCTTAACGAAATAAACTACATCGTGTAAACCAGGTCTAGCGAAACAAGCTTGCTATCCCAGTTACTCACATTGTAAAAAATGAAAACGAAATTGTAGCCCATCAGGCAAATGAATAACCGAACTCACTCAGAATTCGACTGCCGAGTAATACAGTCCAAATTTTATAATAAATTTATATTTAAATAAAGTAAATAGTTTTATTTAAATCCGTGGCTTCAACAATTGGTGACCCCGACGACAGCATTCAAGGAGATTTGCAGTTGGAGGATCGTTTTGTTTGAGCCGGAAATTTCTGAATATTTTTTTTTCATCGGACGCTGTTGCAGTGCCACGCAATTTTTTTCATTGCCGCCGTTTTTGAGATTTTTTTTGCATCTTCTGTGACATCGAGCCGAATTTTCAATTGCCGCCTTTTTATTTAGAGAGGAGTTATTTTGCTGTCGGCAAGATTTCTCATCATTTATTTCCTGCAAGATTTCTCATCATTTATATTGGAAATCAATTTTTCATCGTTTTGGCTTCGAAAAGGATTTTCGACGAAGTTCATGCAATAGTTCCTGCTTGAACCGTTATTTTTTTGGAGACGGCGATATTGTTATCGACTTCTACTGATCGGCTAGCAGTATTTCGACGAACAATAAATACATTAGCAATTAAAGTTCGAGAACAATCTACTGCAAACAAAAGACGACATCGGCTAACAAACAAAAGACGACATCGGTTACAGTTGCAGACAGAAACTGTGTCGAATTCTTTGCAAAACCAGACAAAAAGAAGAGGAACAACTGCATCAACTTTAAATTTTCGAAATACAGGCAAAACTTTTATTTTAAATTTAAAATCTTGAAAATTTAATTTAATTAAAAAAAATTTTTTCGTGAAACTTACACATAATCTATTTTAAATTATCTAAAATCAATATTACAAATTATAATATTAACTTTTCTAGACTAAGTTAAGTGTTAAGGTAAAATTTGATTTCTACTTTACTTTATAAAGATTTATTCGTGTAAAGCAAGCTCGTTTTAAAATTCCACTAAACTGGTTAGCACTTAAAGTACAATGTCTACTAAGGATGAAAATTCGATTATCCCGGATGATAATACGAATCCTAACAATAGGATACAAAATCCTGCCGGTAACTCAGTACAGAATACTTCTGGAAATTTAAGACAAAATATAGATAATGCTATTTCCAGCAGTATTTTGGAGAATACCGTCACACTACCTTCCTTATGGGATGATAATTTGTCTTTATGGTTCGCTCAGGTTGAAGCTACATTTAATCTTAAAAGAATTACATCCGATCGGACAAGATTTTTTCACGTAGTCGCGTCCCTCAAACAGGAATTAGCTAATTTGGTGGAGGACATAATTCTCTCACCCCCGATTGAAAATTTATATGAGACGTTAAAAAACACCTTGATAGAAAGAACAAGTAAAACTGAACAAAAACGAATTGAAGGTCTTATCAAGACAATTGATATGGGTAACCAAAGCCCTTCTTCCTTTCATAGACACCTTTGTCGAATCGCCGGAACTTCAAACGCGATCACCAAAGATTTGATCAAGAAAATTTGGATTTCCAGACTTCCCGCCCATATTAGTGCCATAATAACTGCGTTCGAAGATCAACCAATCGAAAACCTTTATAATATGGCGGATAAAATCTGGGACATGAACAATGGTCCAAAACCACCTTTCTGCTCAGCGATTGAACAACCGTCTCAATCACAAACAAACCATTTCGACTTAAAAGAATTAACTTCTTCAATCGACGAACTTATCAAATCTCGACTCGGGAAATTTGAAAATAAACGCGGAAGAAATAGGTCCAGGTCTCGAAATTCCCGATCTACATTTCATAGATCCCCTCGAAATAGATCACAATCTCGTCCAAATAATAGCAATTTGTGTTGGTATCATTTTAAATTCGGGAATCGGGCGCGTAAATGTAATAAGGATAATTGTCCATCTAAAAACCAGATCTCAAATAATAATTCGGGAAACTAAATCATCCCGCCGTATCTGCGGCAAACGACGGGACAACACTTTCAAGCCGCCTATTTATCTGGTGCCCAAAATATCAGACCCACTTCCTTGTAGATACAGGCGCAGACGTATCAGTCATTCCTTCAAGATTTTTTCCTCGTTTGCGACCTGATGATCACTATGTCTTAACTGCTGCGAACGGATCGATTATTCGAACATTCGGTACAAAATATTTGAGTCTCGACCTTGGTCTTAAAAGAGAATTTCGTCATATGGGATCCGCTTGGAACCATATAAAATTCTATTCTAAAGTACAAATTTCCATTCTAAGAAAATCTTAACGAAATAAACTACATCGTGTAAACCAGGTCTAGCGAAACAAGCTTGCTATCCCAGTTACTCACATTGTAAAAAATGAAAACGAAATTGTAGCCCATCAGGCAAATGAATAACCGAACTCACTCAGAATTCGACTGCCGAGTAATACAGTCCAAATTTTATAATAAATTTATATTTAAATAAAGTAAATAGTTTTATTTAAATCCGTGGCTTCAACAAACGATAGTAACTTATACTAAAATGATTGAAATATCCGCGGTAAAAAAAAATCAGTTTCTATGGAATTTTTTTTGGGGTGGACTAGATAAAATGGCTTTTCTCAGGCCATCAGGATGGCACTTGAACCTGCTCCAGAAGTTGTGCTTAAGTTGGTATTTTGCTCTTGCAAAGGAATTTAATCGACTTCGCATAAAAAGTGGTGTCAAATGTTCACCGCTATGTAAAGTTATAATAACAGTCCAACTATCCATTCCGAAGATGCGGACTACCTTTTGTATTGTGTTGATGAAGCTATTGTTGATAATGATGACAATTATTAATTATATTAGTTATGCATGATTAATTAAAAACATAACAAAAGCTATAATTGCCAATCTGGCAATCATTGGAGACCCGTATGGTGATATTCGTATCAAAATTCGAACAGTTATACCAAAATTCCAATTTAAAGTCAAACCTTCCAATAAGATTTTTTAAAATTTATTCCAATCGGATTTTGATGTATGGGAGTTTTATGTAGAATCATATCCTAAATAACTTTTGTTCTTGCACTTTTTTGATAAGATGCACCGTTTTTGAGATATTCACAAAAAACGATTTCATTCGTATGGGGGGTACCCCCCCTAATGGTCCATTTTTGCCCATTAACGAACTTAGCCTCGCATTTTACGAAAAACGGATCTGCGACAAATTTCAAGTCTCTAGCTCAATCCGTGCGCCCGCAATCCGCGCCACAGACAGACAGACGGACAGACGGACAGACAGACAGACGGACAGACGGACAGACAGACGGACGGACATGCAAAAATTAAATATTTTTATCATTCTAAACACACTGGTGTAATTCATTTTTTTGTGCGATGACGGGATCTTGGCGTTACAAACGGTAAGGCAAAGTTAATATACCCTTTGGTTTCACCATACGGATATAAAAAACAGTATTACTTAAGCACCTTTTTTTGTAATTTGTTTTAATCGATTCAAAATTTCCTCCGACCCAATTTGGAGGAATTTTTTTTTAGGGGAAAACCTATTTATCCTGTACTATAATACAAAGATGCTAATATGTACAATAAACAATGAAGTAATCGTTAAAATTAGAAGATTGGTTTAACATATCCACTTAAAATTTATGTATTACGGAAACTAATATTTTACTGGCTTTATCAAAAAAAAATTGATTGCATTTTAAACGTATCTAGGGGCACGATAGTGCACCCGCTAAGTTCAGCGCAATTATAAAATACGTTCCAATTGTCCAAAATTTGGTAAAAGAAATGACCATGGGTTTAATTTTAACTTATAGAATGTTATTGTGATCAATGGTTATTATAATGATTTTATTTTAACTTTTCAAATTCTATTCCAAGAAACTTGACAACCTTTGATTTGGATTTTGAGAACAGTTAAAAACTTATTTAAGAAATAAAATTTCGAAGTTTTTAGAAACTCCGTTGTTCACTTAATATCACTCTACTCAAAAATGTTAAGTCTCATGGTTTAAAACTTGATACTGACCAAGGTGTTTAACACAATAATATTCGTTTAGGTAAGCACTCGTTCGAACCTTTTCAGGTAGAGCATCGTCGTCGCGTTATCGTCGTCGCGTTAGCGGAAAATCTAATTAAATTGTTTGTTAGAATATTACCGCGTTAGAAGCCAGATACATTTTCATGTTTTCGAGATATAATGCCCGTACCTTGTATCTCTCTGAATTGAGATTTGAAATACTGCCCATTTCATTTATCACGGAAAAACTCACGGGAAAATTATCACATTTTGTACCAAAATCGCTATACTACTGTGTGTAAAAGTTATCTATATAGATCTATGGGAGTCTTGCGGACTCCAAAGTCGCTAGTCTGCTCCGCAGGACATTTGGTATTATGAGAGTCTGCTTGCTTTCAACAAGTGCGGACGATGTAATGACATGCGATGCTACGCGATGAGCTGTTAAACCGGACTTTTTGCTAACCTTGTTTGTTAATTTTTTGGAATTAAAATCTTGACGAGTTTTGGGGTTTTCCTTCGTAATAATAAAAAGCGAACAAGATGAGAGGAACTCTCTTAAGGGTACTTCAAATCCGTTGGAGCTTCCAAGTTCGATTCAAATACATTCAATGGAGTTAAGAAATATTTAAAAATGAACAAAAGATTTTAAAATATTTAAAAATGAACAAAAAGATTCGAAATGTGTCACTGGAAAAGATGAGTCCGCACCCAAAACGCTGGTCCTGCGGACTAATATAATACCAAAACAGTCCGCAGTGGCAGATTTTCCGCAGTACGAGCGACTTTCATAATAGGGGTAATAATAACGTGACATCTAAACAACGTTCAATGGATCGCTTCTAATAATTTATGCACATTAATTACCTTTCAATAACAAATTGTATTAATCCCAAATAGAACAATGTTATTAGGCATGGATAAGCAATTGGGATGAGCACAATTCCAATAACAATTAACGTATAAATTACTTTGAGAAATGTCGGAAATGGTAGCGGTTGCATCCAAATATTTGTTAAGTGTATTCTAAATGGATCCACAAAAAAATTCACTTTGCTTGTTAGTGGCAAAAACTTCCACTATAATTAACAAAACAAAATATTAGAATTGTATTCGAAAAACAATATTATTTTGAAAAATATAAATATAGACCTGTTTTCTTTTATATAACGGCATGAACTGGGGCTTCATTTTTTAAAAAAAACTTGAGAATTTGAGATTATGTTTAAGTATAAAATTTGACAGTCTTTACAAAGTTTACAAACGCATTTCGTATAATACTCCAAACAACCTTTGATTTGGATATTTTTAAATTTAACGCGAATTCGATTATTTTCTCTTTTTACTGTTTTTTTTTAAGCAACACTGATTCGAAATAGTAATTTTAAGTAAATTAATAAAACTCTTTTGTGTTATTTTGGTTCAAATTTTCAATCGTACGAAACAATTTCACAAAAATCGCAAAACTACAATCTTCAAATAGATTTTAAATTTAGTGAAGCTGCGAGTAGGAAATTTCGTCCTCTTGATATGCGAGTTATCGAGGTTCGACTGTATTATTATTTGGAATAACCAAAAACATACTTTTTAGTGTTTTAATGTACAGTTATATCGCTGTGAAACTGCTTTTAGTTGAAAATCTCGGCGATAAATATACCTGGAAGGTAGGGGGGGGGGGGCGATTCCGGAGACTCTACAATGACAAGGTCTATGAGAGATATCAGGACGTGCCCGTAGTCAAGCTTATAAGGGGCCTATTGCGGTTATCGATCGATCATCGTTGACCGGAACGATCGAAAAACAATTTGGTATTGCGTAAGGTTCATCGTGATTTTTTTAGTGTTTGACGTCTTCACCGGACGATCCAACAAAGATCATCGTTCCCAACTGAACGATTTTATCGTTCGCGAACGATAAAATCGATATCGCAATACTGATTTTTCGATCGTTCCGGTCAACGATCGATTGACGAAGCTCACAATAGGGGCCTAAGACTCAGACTTCGGTGGGCTGGTCACGTGACTCCGGTGGGCTGGTCATGAGTGAAAGTGACCCGGCTTGGAAAGTCTTCTGCAGTAGGCTATTAACAAGGCGAGGAGGAAGACCCAACCTCAGATGGCAAGACGGCGTTGACCGGTACACGAAGAGAATTGGGATGCAAAATTGAAGAACATCGGCACGTGACCGGGACCTCTGGCGAGAGGCATTGCGGCAGGCCAAGACCGGAAACCGGTTGTAGAGCCGAAAGATATATAGAGAGAGAGAGAGAGAGAGAGAGAAAGAAAAAGAGAGAGAGAGAGAGAGAGAGAGAGAAAGAAAAAGAGAGAGAGAAAGAAAAAGAGAGAGAGAGAGAGAGAGAGAGAGAGAGAGAGAATATAAGAAATAGGCACTGGCTAAAAAATTAAAACGATCGGTAAAATCTTATATACCAATTTTTATTGTTTACTTTTAAAATATACATTTGAACAGATTTCTTTTATTTTTTAACACAATTTCATTTACATTAATTTTTAATAAAAATTGCTTTTATACAATTTTTACTGCTATAAGAAATTCTTGTTTGACATAAAACAATTACGAAAAATAGCAAAATTTTAAAGATTCATTTTAAAGATGATAAATTAATTACAATTTTTTTTATTGCTTTTTTGGTTCACTATTGAAATTTGTAAAAGATATGATGAAGAAGTCGGTTAAAAAGAGATTATAAGATTTAAAATATTTTTTACGATTATTCGTTATTTTACGATTTTTATTGTATTTTTTTAAATAATTTTTTCATTAAATAATTTCATGTTTTTATTAAACATTTCATTACCGTATAATTAGAATTGCTTTTCGAAAATTATTTTAAATTTCATAAAATTCCTCTTCCTAAATGTAATAAAATTAATTATAACGTCGTTATTACTTAAATTATGATTTAAAAACCTCAAGACTTCTTTTTGAATTCGCCACAAAAAATATAATTTAATTACGATATATATATTTATACATATATAATTGGTATTGTACATATTTTAGCAATAGTTATTATTTTTGCGGCAAATAAATTTCGGCGATAAATGAAAAAAAAAACTATTTATCAGTTATAAGTTCGTATTTTTAATGTCAATTATTGCAATTTGTTTTGTTGGGTTGGTTTTATCTTTATTAATTTTTGTTTGTTTGTTAAATATTTATGCATGCTACAAGTCTCTACTGTCTGTTATAGAGAATTGAGTGCCTTTCATTTTTGTTAACAAAGTTTATTGTTTTTCAATTAATTCTGTTATGATGATTTTATAACAAATTAAAGAAACAAAAGAAAATATAATAAAATGTGAATATTTTGTTAATAAATTAACAAAATATCTAATTTGTTGTTTGACAAGCAACTTTATCATATGAAAATTCGTGGCTCATTTTTTTTAATACTGTGGATGATAAATTTTTTAAACACTGAATCTGTCGGTTTGTATTGTATACAAATATTTTTCTGAATTGAATTTTGAATTCTAGTTTTTGTATTGGGAACATCATCAGAAATTCTCGCCAAATGCGAGAATTGTGAGATCCCAGAAGAAAACCACATTTTACACGAGGAAATTTTAATTTCATTTTTAATTCAATCATTTTGATTTCTTTAAAAAAAAAATACTAAAAATGACTCATGCACTCTATGATCTTCGATGAAAAGCAGTTTGAAAAAAAAACTTTAAAAACTAATTCGACAGAATCAGTTCAGTGCTTGCTGTATTCGTGCTTGCAATTTAAAGTAAAAAATATAAGAGAAAATAATAAAAAAAAATTAAATAATTAAAAAACATTTATATAATAAATGGACGGCATTCAGATTATTATTGATTGATTGTTGGCTTCATTTTTTTATTACTTCTTTTTGTTTTCTTTATTTTACATCATTTATTATAACTTTTGAGCAAAGAAATTTCATTTTGAGCTATTTTTTGTTACGTATTATTTCATTTTACTTTTAATTTTAATAAACAACAATTTTCAGCTTTGCCTTTGTCAGTCGTGAAAGTTTTTTCTGTTAAACCTGAATTAGGTCCAGTGCAACTGTGGCACTGTGTTATCACCGTGAAGGTTCATGTTTGTTTCGGGCTCAGGGGAGTGACGAAGCCCTCGTCAGACAGAGTAGTGTCAACTCCTCCTGCTCTCTATTACAGAAATTGTTTTATTGGATGGATCATAGGAACTTACAAGAAGTTTATATATTCACCATCTGATTTAATTACACTACTCTGTCTGACGAGGGCTTCGTCACTCCCCTGAGCCCGAAACAAACATGAACCTTCACGGTGATAACACAGTGCCACAGTTGCACTGGACCTAATTCAGGTTTAACAGAAAAAACTTTCACGACTGACAAAGGCAAAGCTAAAACAAAACAAATGTTCATTTCATTTGAACCACAGTCGAAAACCATTTGCATTGTCAATGCAAAAAAATACACAACAATTTTCAACTTCTTTCGTTATTGCTTTAAATTGTAATTAACCATGAAATGGCATAACAGTTTTTCTTTATAAAAAAAAAATAAGAAAAAAGCAAAATAAAAAAATGTCACAATATTTATGCCATTCAGATTAAATGAGATCTTTTTAATGCGGACACTCCGAAAGAAGAATAACAAAAGCATTTTTTTTTCTTATTCAAATAACTTTCTTTTTAATTGTATTTTTGTTGTTTTCATTTTATTGTATTTTTGTTGTTTTCAATTTTTATGAAAGACTTATTACTTCTTTATGTTCTTTTTTACATTTAATAACAGACAGCATATGACCCTTAATTCCTTGTTCTATTTCAATTTTTTTCACGTTCAAAAATATTCCGCGACGAATAAAAGAATTCAAGAAAAAGATTGAGGTTAATTCTATTCAAAAAACTACACATTAACGTATCATAAAAAAGTTTAATGTTTCTAGTTCCAATAGCTATAAATAAATTCCCATAACATTTTTGATAAGTTTCTACGATTTTGACAGCTAAACAAACTTAATTTTGAGCCAGATTAAGCCTCTCAATTACACCACTAACTAAAGTTTTATTGGTTTTCTTATCTAAACTTATCCAGCACTTGCCAGACAGAAGTATAACATGTGGTACAAAAACATCACCTCGAAAAAGGATGCGCCAAACTCACACACAGTTACCCAGTTAAGTGTTTACACTGGTTGAGACGAAAATATTTCACTAACCAGTAAAAGGTGTCCAATACAGAGATAAAAATTGCGTGCTTACCTCCTAGTAGTGTATATGAGGCTTCATATGATCTTAGCCATTATTTGATAGTTTCGGGGTAAAATTGATTTTTAAATTTCAAATTGGACTATTTTTTTTTCTCTTAAGATGTGGACACATTATCAGCCATGCTAAATAATTTTCTAATTTTGGTTGACAGTTATTTAATCCTTGATCATGTAACAAGGGCGGTGCAAAATCTTGGTTTTCGGGGTCCTGAAATCTATCTCCTAAAAAGTCTTCAAATTTTCGATTTCTTGGTTCTTAAATTTGCGATCATAGAAAAATAACAAATTTGTCAATTTTTAGGGAGGCTCCAAATAAAATCATTGAGCCTCGAATTTCGCAGTTACGCCTCTTTCTATGACGATAAAAAAAATGTATTCTATAAACTGAAGACAAAAAATATTAATAACTTGTGAAATTACTTTCAGCATGGCCTGTATATATCAAAATTCACATAAATATCAATTTGAATGGCAGAAAAAGCTGAATATGGCTATGGTTAAATTCTGTTCTCTGTATTATGAATAAATCTCTAACGATAAACATCTAATAAGTATATTTTAATAATTTTACTTCGTATTTATAGATTTCTTTAATTTAAACATGTAGTAATATTTTTGTAGTAGTAGTAATATTTAATAAAAGTAATATTATTAATTTTCATAAGTTCCATAATAGCTGCTTTAATCTTATTGCTACAATTAATTGATAAAATGATTTGAGAATTTCCTATTCGAAAAATTCATGTCTGTACTTCATTCATAATTTCTAAAAATTCGTTATCATTACTGATGGTTTAATGATGGTGAAAATTCCCAAAGATAAATGCTGATAAATTGCTTTTTGTGTTAAGAGTTTCAGTCCTTTAGTTGATTTTATTCACCATTTATAACCTGATTGCCGAATGATAAACAATTTTTAGTCGTTTTTTGTTATTTGCTTTCTTTACTTTAACTATTTTTTATTGGTAATTCGTTTAAAATGAATTTAACCGGAATGTATGATTCGTATTTTATTATTTCGTCTTTAATGGTTACTCAGTTTGTTGTAGTCGTTTTTGAATATGGTAAATACTTTTATTTTTTTTTAGGAACAGAAAATATAGTTGTGAGTGTTGCATTATTTTTGGTTCGTTGAAAGTGCTTAAAGATTTTTTCCCCGACTATTTGATACTTTTGGACATCCTACGTACGAGTAAAGTCTGAGTTAGAATAGCCCAGCAGCATCAGGGGCAAAAAAATGTCTTCATTAGTCGCGATCCAAACTCATGTGCAAACTACTTACAAGTCCTCGAAAGTAGACTTTTTGTTACTCATGACATCATAGTCACAGCGACGTTTCTGATTCATCTGTAAGGCCAAATTTAAACGCTCAAAGTTTTTTATCAAATAAATTGGATGACCAAAACTGCATCGAGACGATCCAAAAAATTCGTCAAAGTTTCTGCTTGGTTTTTATACCGAAGAAAATTGTCGGTAGCAATAGAGCTAAATTTCTTAGCGACGGTAGCTGTAACAAGTGTAATTATAGGCAAACCAAAAAGGAAATAAAATCGAAAAAAAAAATTTCGTACAAAAAAACAATATTTTTTTGTGTAAAAATGGTTTAACAAAGTAAAAATCAAAAATCAAGTGATACACAACCATTTCTAGTATCAGATTCTCAACAAAAAAATTAAAACGTCGAAAAAAAGTTCAAATTTTGATTTAATCAAATGTTTCAAATTTATTTGACATCAAATAATTTTGACAAATAAATTTGATCATGTAAATGGCCACTAATCCCAAATTTGTTAATTCTGTTGTGCAGAAATTTTGATCGCTGGTTTTGTGAATCTTTATTTAGAAAGAAAAAAATTTCGTGTTTAAATAACACAAACATAAAAACTTTTACTTGTATCCTTTTGTATTAATAGCGCAACTTTGAAAAATTGATAAAAAGTCAATTCAAGTATTTTTCTGTTACAGTTCTTCACTGACTTGATTTTAATTCCGTAGTGTTTGTAATCATTAAGTAAATACACATATTTTTCATTCTCGTTTCTAATTAACATTGAAACTTTTCTACTGCTAGAAACTCCCAAATCATTTTGAATAGTTTTTTTTATGTTCGTTACGACTACGGGTCTTCTACTAAAAAAATAAACTACAATTCAATTTAATCAATTTAAAATTAACCTAAATTATTTCTTGAATACCTTTTCTCAACTACCTCAATAATAATATCTAATTAATAATGAAATATAATCATAGTAATTAAAGATAAATCATCATAAAACACGAAAATAATAATCATAATTGACGAACCACGAAATAATAATTTTTTTAACAATAAAATTGAAAAATTTAAAAAAAAAAATCACTAACATAAAAACAAAAAGGGACAAAAACATTAGACGTAAAAGTAGTGAATTTTTTTTATATTTTTTTTTATTATTTAAAGATTCATAGTTTTTCGTATGGATTTTTGGTGTTCATCGCATGGTAATACGATTAGAATTCTATTTTGATGAATATTGCTTTTAGTATCCCCCTTTGGTGCTTCTAATCGGTTTGATAAGGGACTGTTATGCTGTCTATTTTTTGAATCTTAAAAGTTGAATCTTATATTTATTTTGATGTTTTATATTGCAACATGCTCCGGATAGCAATAATAGTAAGTTTGTTTATTGCTTCCCATATTCTTTTACATATCGAAGAATTTTAAAATATGGCTAGCCGTTAAAAAACATTATAATTCCATTCTAATAAGATCTGTCAATTTGTTTGTTTTTCGATGTCGATATGTTTGAATTCGAAACTGTTATAAGGCACTTAGATATCTTTGAATTTTTTTAATGAACAAAGCTAGAAAAATTTAGAAAAATATTAATAAACGTTTGCAGTCCCGCTGCAAATTTTTAATGAAAACGCAACTAAGGAGTAAGCACTCCCAAGCAAGCACTATCGCCAAGGTTGGCATAAATGCTGCTTGAGCAGAAGGGGTTCATAGCAAAATTGGTAACATTTATAAATTTTAAAGCAAACAAAACAGATCGACAGATCCTTATTAAAATCTTAACAAAGGTGTTGTTGTTGTTGTTACAATTTAAGTCTTTTTAAAACGAAACAAGAGTACGTAAAAATTGAAAAACAAAATTACAATAAAACTATTAGATTGGGATAAAGAAAAAAAAATGTATATAGTTGCAAAGTAAAACTGAATACATTTGTAAAATATGAAGTATTTAAAGATGTTTGATTTTATTCTTAATACGTAAATATATATATTTTAAAAAAATTACTTTGTTTGTTTTAATTAAGTAACCAATAATAACCTGACAATAATAAGAATAATATTATATTGTAAATTTTCTATATACTTAAATAAGAAAAAAGAAATTTCACATGTATTTCTTAATAATTTCGTCGTTTGTATTTTGTTCCATAATATAAAAGATATTTGAAACAAAATATTAAAAATATTGTTAGAAATTTCCTTTTTCATGCAACTTTATGTCTTAAAATAACGATTATACGTTTTAACTTAACATTTATCTTAATGGCTTATGTTAATAACTAAAAAAAAAAACTAATCATTACGAAAAAAATGATAAAGTTACAAAACATATAAACATATATTTTTTCTATCGATATTGATTTAATCGTGCAGTAGATAAAATTTTCGTGAATAATTTTAAAAAATTGAATGTTTTATATGTTTCACCTTAACATTTTTTCTACTTATTACTCTGTTCACTCCTTTTTCAATATTTTGTTTTTTTCTTTACTCATAAGTAATATTTATCTCATATTTGTAATATAAATTTGCAACTAGTAAAAATATATAACTTGTGTGGACCACCAGGGTCAAACACGATATTTTTTTTATATATTGCATTTGATTTAAGGTCACGCGATTTCTTTTTTGTTTTTGTTAAAAAGATTTTATTATTTTCACTTTAATAAAAACAAATTTTATATGATTTAGACATGATAATGATAGTGATATAAATTTTCATCTAAATTTTTTTTTAAAGAAAAATAAAAAAGGCACTTAGTTTCATTTTTTTAACAATAAAAATAAGGCACCAATAGTTAAAAACAATAAATTATACATAAAATATTATGTTTTAGAATTTTTAATCTTCTTTTGATTAAACTCGTTACTAATTTGTAAATGTGAGCCTTTATTCGTTTAAAATTTTTTCAATTTTTATATTTTCTTTCGAATTTGTTTTGTTATTTGTTTCTTTCATATTTTTGTATGATCATGATTTATTTTATAAAAAAAAAATTAAAATAATAAACATAAAATCATAATATAAAAAATTAACTTAAATCTTATACCAATTTAAATTATCGGGTTTCGTTGTTACGGGATTTATCAGACTTTGAACATCATTTAGCATTTCACTACATAAGGCATCGCCAAGCTGAAATAGAAAACAAATTTGACGTTAGACAATAATTACAAAATATTAGAATATGGATCCGTTGTTATCGAGTTAAAGTACAAAAATTGCAGAAATAATATTCTTATAAATTTTTGAGAAAAAGTGTTATCGTTTTGTTTCGAACAGCTAGGTTTCAAGTGTGTCAAAATTCATTTAGCCCCTGTAAGGTCAACGAAAATATCTTTTTTAGCCCCTGTAAGGTTAACGAAAATATATTTCTTTCGGCAAAAATACATTAAGGAGTTTTAGGAGCCGCTGATCACGAATCTGATATTCAAATTTCGATATTTTGGTCTCAAGTACCTCCCAAGTAACGCAATTGGTAATCGGCGACCGCACTAAGTCTGGCCGCCTTATATTCGGTCGAGATGTCCACTTCACTACCTATTAAAATTCCTCAAAGACGTTTTTTCCAATAAGGCGTATCGTCTGAACGAAAAGAAGACCGAGCGCCCTCAAATTAAACCTTAATGGAAGTATCGCCCAATAAGACCTGAAAATAACTTAACGTCTTATATAAGGCATTGAGACCGTGTGACGCCTTCATGACTCTTATGGCGTATGGCAGACAATACGTCCATTTTCGGTCTATAAGGGCGTCAATCCCTTATCTAAATCAAGCTGACGCCTTATAGGGCGTAATTTCTACTGTAGAATTCCAATTGAACAAGACAGAAAACCAAGTGCGAGAAGTTTGTCCTCTGATTAGAGAGGAAGCCTGGATATGGGGCTTATTAAGAGAGTAATTTTGTTATTTGTCTCACTTTGTCTCAAGTTCTTTTGTCTCACTAAAACAGGTGAAATTTTTATTATCTCTAAAAAAATATTTTGGCGCCCTAACAGACTTGAATTCCACTAGACGCCCTTTTAGGCGTATTTGAAGGTATTCACGCCCTCCCATTAGAACTTAACGTCTAATAGGGCGCGAAAATGAGCTGACGCGTCTTTGAGGGCGCACATGTTTTCATCCGCCATGTTTCACATTGATGTTGATTCAAATGATTTCGCTTCGAAAATTAAACTTCTTATTTTAAGCTAATCACTGGAGGAAATCGCATAAAAAATAGATGGGAGACAATTTTGAAGCAGCACAATTTCATTGGCATCAAAATTTTACTGAATGAAAGGAAAAAAAAAATTGACGAAAAATAATTAAAGAAATTTTTGTTGAAAACAAAATATTTAGATGGCCCATTTCAATATAAAGCATTTTAGATAACATTTTGTCAAAAAAAAATTAGTTGCAACTGAAATGGCAGCATATAACATGATGAAAAATCCATTACAAATGTCCATTTACGAAAAGTAAATATAACAAGTTTCCATTATTTCGTCGCTATCATCTGTAACTTTGTGCTGTCGTTTATCTTTCTACACATCTTTGTTCGCCCAGCAATTCATGTAAGTATAAGAGGGACATAGGTAATTCCGTTCGATAATGTGTAGCGAATGCAATGTCGTCAACAGAGAAGATTGATTCCCGATGGCTACCGACGCCCAAACGAAGACCAATTGACGTCCTAATAGAAATTTCGCCTTTGCGGACGTTTGAGTAGACGCTAATCGGACATCACGTCATTCCCCACTTTCGAACTCGTTTCGAATCGACGTCGAATCCAATTCGACATTTGCACCAACGTCACGCCCTGTTGGTCGGAATTCGTGGAAACGACGTCCACTGTACGCCCTATTTGGTTACTTGGGCTGTAAGTGTTATCCTTCCTGTCTTCAATTTTTGAATTGTACTTTGCGAAAAATTGACTCTGCGACCTTTTTAAGGCCTATTATGTAAGGTCCGATGCGAACATTTTTAATTTAAAATTTCGAAACAAATATTGAAAAAGGATATTTGCGTGATCCTTACAGGTCCTTAGTCCACCACCACATTGAACATGAAAACCCAACACTCGAAAATTTCATCCATATCACAAATAATTACCAAAATAACTTCAATTGGTTAATTAAGTAAAATATTTTTGACTAGTTTTGAAAAAAATTAGCAGTAGTAAAGCAATGAAACATAACAAAGAAAACGAGAGCCGTCGCCGGCAACAGCAGTTAGCTGTCCACAGAAAAAATCTCAATATGGCGCCATGATTTAGGAAATCTATTTTATAAAAAAAGAAAAAATACGCAGGGGTAGAATTTCGCATGTTAACAAATTTGACATGACTACCTACATAGGTAATGCCAAATTTCAAATGCCTAGATGAAGTTCTCGCGAGGTTTCAGTGATAAACGGTTTCAGTAATTGACAGACAATAGAATTCCCGTTTTTTATGAACAATGGAAATATGTCCTTCCAAATAGTTATCATATTTAGTATTATATTGCAGTTTATACAGCGAATTTTATACTGGTTACTTAATGAATTTACAAAAGTGGAAAAAATGTAAATTACTGAACTAATTAATCCTAAATTTGTCAATATTTTACCACTTGTATAAAATTTTCCATCTTTTGTCATCATGTTATCAATATGGCACCAAACACTTAAGAATATTTTTTCTCTTGTCTAACATTGTTAAACGACCTTCAGACATTTATCGCTTGTCGCCAACAAGTCTAAATAAAAACTGTTTGATCAGCTTACAAAAAAAAAACTACCATTAAAAACACCAAAATCATTAGCAATTGAAAAACATTGACAGAAGATTAAAAGGTATAGATTGCTGGTAAAAACATGTTTTTAAGCAAATGATGGAACAAAAACAGATCATGAAAATGAACATAAATGCATGACGCACAGTTAAAAATGGCATAGAATATCTCAGAACATTTTACATGGAAAATGATCGATTATAATGTTTTTTTTTTAAATATGATCATTGTTGGTCTTTTATCAAATTTTTTTTTAGAAAGACAGGTGGATTTTGTTCGTTTCAATGTAAATAAAAGTTTAGGGGTATTCATGAAACCAGATAAAATTATGCATTGCGTATTGTTAAGCGGAGTATTTTATGAGCACACAAATTATTTGACAATTTGTGTAAATCAATCAGCTGTTCGGCAGTCTTCTTTCAACAGCCACAAAATTAGAAGTTGAAAATGCCGAGTATCGGTGAAAAATTAAAATGAATTAAAATATGAGAATAAATCACAAAAAAGAAATTCTTATGTTCTTGCAGCCGAATTTCACAATTCCTCTAAACCTCCGTATTTGAAGTATGCGTCAAAATTTTACGAGGTTGTTTGCACACCAAACTCGTCGCATTAATTTACGAGGGTCGCATAAAAATTTTTCCATACAAATGTCAATTACGAGGCGGTAAATTTAGACCGAGCGCGCACCTTTAACGGCATGTAGCAAAGAGACAGCAACAGCGAGATGTTGCACTGAATTCGTAGCGATTTGGTGTCAACACGTATCGAAAGACAGGCGACACCATCGTAATTCTCAAAACTTCGCGAAAATTACACGAAATATTTCACAATAAAACGCTTTTATTCAGTACAACATGACACAAATCATAAAAATACAAAAAAAAACTAAAACACATACCGATGTTTGATGTACCAAAAATAAAATACACCCAAACCTCGAGTTGCGTCGTTCCGAAGTTGCGTCGTTCAAAAATATTCGTGGTTTTAAAATTGCGGTTTATGTACATATTTTAATAACTAAGTCAAATTTATACAATATAAAGGAGATTTCCCAAGTGAAATTTTCATGTAAAAAAGTTGGTTTTCATCAATAATAATCACTACTGTGAAGTTTAAAAAAGATGCACAAAAAATTAAAATGAAGCAAAAACGGAAACAAATAAGTTTGGAACTAAAATTGGAAATTTCGATTTGCGTCGTTTCGATCTGCGTAGTGTTCCTCTGGACCCAATTAACGACGGAAATCGAAGTTTTGGGGGTATGTAGAGGACTAATCGCGAATATTTGGCGGCACGTCCAATGCGAAAACGCGCATTGCCGTCATTCTACTTCGGTGCGCACTGTGCCCTAGGTTTTCAAGTGATTAAAAAATTTCGCTAGCCAGTTCAATATGCTCGCCATTTCAATGCACGCCTGCATTTACGCAATTTACGCGGTTTACGAGGTTTTTATGCGATTCCATGAATCCCCTTTTTATGAAATGTGTTAATTTTAATAAAAAAAATTATTATTATTATTTATGAATGTGGAAATATCGAAATACTAACCTGTAATGATGGAACCAAATCATCTGCACCCTCAAGACCACCTAACGAGTCCATATTACCACTTTCTGCAATCAACAAATAAAAGAAAAGAAAAATTTGTGTTAAGCTGTTACAGAAATTACCTTTCATTTAATTTTATTTTTCTTTTTTCAATTACTATTGTTTCATACTACATAGAAATAATTATGAGAATATTATCATACCACTGATGCAGTCCATACTGTCGTCTATATTTGATAAAA
The DNA here is from genome assembly GCA_964034945.1 of Chrysopilus asiliformis. Classification (NCBI taxonomy): domain Eukaryota; kingdom Metazoa; phylum Arthropoda; class Insecta; order Diptera; family Rhagionidae; genus Chrysopilus; species Chrysopilus asiliformis. The sequence continues at coordinate 76,976,817 of OZ035961.1, read as the reverse complement.
AGTCGGGTGTTACTGAAAAGTTATTTGAAGATAAGCTCAGTCCACTATCACCTGATTCCTGTCGTGTATGATCAGTTAAACCAGACAAAAATGGATCCATTTGAAGTCCCATTGTCTGTTGATTTTGACGCGTCAATAAATCCTTGAACAGTAATTTAAAATAAACTCATTAGATATTTATTATAATGCGTTTGAAAATGTACTAAAGCTACTATATTTTATAGAAAAAATTTAAAACTCTTCGGTATAATTTCTTTTAAATCGTTCAGTCGATTCCATTCAGCATTAGAGGTTGTTAATCAGGAATCTGAAATCAAAATTTTTAAATATGTACCGCAGGTCCTGTTCTATAAGGACAACGCCGTTTTTTCAAAAGTTGTGATTTCCTGACTTTTTCGGTTTTTCAAAAAACGTATGCAAATACTTTAACCCGGAATTTTTTGAGTCGGTTAGAAAGTATTTTTTCACTTGGATATCAGCAACCAGAGGCAAAAAATAAGTCAATAATTTTTCTTTAGTATACCAAATTTGTTGAGGATATGAGCAAAAATATATACAGTGGTGGCACGATAATTCGGACAATTGCAAACCAGACGTTGTCCGAATTATCGATTTGTCCGAATTACTAAAACCTATATATTTCCATCCTAATTTTTGGTTTAAACATAACGAAAGCTATAATTGCCAATCTGGCAATTATGGAAAACCCATATGGTGATATGGCATTGTTCGAAGTTTAATTGAACAGCGAACAGTTGTATCAAAATTCCACTTTGAAAGCAAACTTTCCAATAAGATTTTTTTTTAAATTTATTTCAATCGGATTTTGATGTATGAGAGTTTTATGTAGAATCATATCCTAAATAACTTTTGTTCTTGGAATTTTTTGATAAGATGCACCGTTTTTGAGATATTCGCAAAAAACGTTTTCTTTCGAATGGTCCATTTTTAGACATTAACGAACTTAGCCTTGTATTTACGAAAAACGAATCTGCGTAAAATTGCAAGTCTCTAGCTCAATCCGTGCGCCCGCAATCCGCGCAACAGATGGACAGACAGACGGACGAACAGACAGACGGACGGACAGACGGACGGATGGATGGATGGACGGACAGAAGGACGGGCGGACTTCTAGCGCTATTGCCTTTCTTTAATTTATTTAAAATTTCAAGTGTTTCTTTTATTGTTAGGAAGTTGTGTTTAATTTTATTAGTTGGAGCCATAGTTAGTTTTTTAAACAAAATGTTATAATGTTAAAACAAGAATATGAAGGAAACTGAATAAACATAATCAAATTCTACGTACATACATATACGTATTTGTATTCGTATTATGCCGTTAATCGCGAAAGGTCTTTGTTGAACATAAGTGACAGGTTCAAATACGATTTTTTATCTAGTGTCCGGATTACTGAGTCAGACTTTTTGTCTTATGTCCGAATTACAGAGTCTTTAATATTAAAAATTTTCTGTCCGGATTACTGAGGTGTCCGAATTATCGAGCCACCACTGTATTTTTAATCTGTTAATGGTTCTAAAAGGATAAAAAACAAATCTAGCTACTCTGTCAAAATTAGTAACTTACTTGATGTTGAATTTCCTGTTGCCGCTGTTTTAAGTATTCACGTTCCTTCTCTAAATTACGAATATTAACCCAATTATTTGTATTTGTTGTACTCATTTCGGGTCTGGTCGACGATAAACTGCTAGCTCTCTGTAGGTAATCAGCTAAAAATTTGAAAAAAAATTGTTATTAGAAAAATGATTTAAAGATGAGATATTAAACATAATTCAGTACAAACAGTAAAAACAATAATAATAAATATGAAATAAATTAAAATTAAATTCATGAACGAAAATATGATAAGAATTCCATGCCGTTGCAATTGTAATAATTGTTTACTCTATAATTACAATTTGTTAAAAAGGAAAATTATAAATAGCTTAAATAAGATATAGCCGCGTGATTTATTTGTTTTTACTTGTTATAAAAATAACGACGTAGTAAAAGTTATTTTGATATTCTGAAATTTTAAACAAGGATTTCTTGTGTAAATTCAGTATGGACGGCAATGGGATTTTTTTTATTTGAAGAAATTTATCTCTGTTCATTCATAGAATTATTTCATTTGAAACATTAAAGAATTGTGAACGTATCGTGAAAAAATGTGCCGCTTTTGCGAAATTCGTTATAAAATTGATATTATTTTAAGAGAGCTGTAACCATTATTCTAGTCGAATCCAAGTAACACAGAAGTCGAAAAGTAGACGTTGTGTCTTTTCTTAATTTCGTCGGTGCGGCGCCCAGTTTTTGCCTTATTGGATTATTCTAGAGAAAGTGATTCAAACCATAGATTAATACTGAGATAACCCAAGTTGGACCAACAAAACGGCACGAAAAATGTACCTAATCTTCAAGAGCTTGAAGTTATGGTGACCTGATCTCACGCGTGGTGGAAAGAATCTTTAATTGCGATTCATACTTATTGTACAGCTGATAAAGGGTGGTTAAATTTTAAGGGCCGATGTTGAATGTGAACCACACCTAAACGTCAAGTTTTTTTCTGCATTTCATTTGACATTTCTCAATTTCAGACTAACTCAATTTGAACCATGGAAAGATACACAATCGAGCAACGCGTTAAAGTTATTCAGGCTTATTATGAAAATTTTCGAAGAAAATCATCTTCAGTGATGAGGCACATTTTCACCTCAGTGGATTCGTCAATAAGCAGAACAGCCGCATTTGGGCGAATGATAATCCAAGAGTGATTGTCGAAAAACCAATGCACCCACAAAGAGTGACTGTTTGGTGCGGTTTATGGGCTGGCGGCATCATCGGGCCGTATTTTTTCCAAAATGAGGCCGGTCAGGCAGTTACTGTGAATGGTGTTCGCTATCGTGAGATGATAACGAACTTGTTATGGCCCGAATTGGAAGATATGGATGTGGACGATATGTGGTTTCAACAGGACGGTGCCACTTGCCACACAGCTACCGAAACAATCGCTCTTTTGCGCGACAAATTTAATGGCCGTGTTATCTCACGTGGTGGCGATGTCAATTGGCCGCCAAGATCATTTGATTACTAGTGTTAGTTGCGTATAATGAAATAAGTGGAAAGTAGACAACTTCGGCATGGTCAAAATGAACAAAAGAGATAAACAATCAAACAAACATTGACTCGCTGGACGAGATACGAAACAACGATGACTCCTAAACGACTCAACTGATTAAGGTCCAATTGATATTTTTTAAAGGTAATTATGTCCTCTTTAAAAAAAAATACTTTTTTTAACCCCTATGGAAGCGGTTTTACTTTGAACCAGTTATTTTTTCTGAATCATATAGCAACATTCTTTACCGTTCACTTTTCATACATTGCTGTATAAAGTCGTAGATCCTGGGTCTTCCAAACCCCAGTTTTCTCGAAAACTGTGCATCGTACCGAAAAATTTATAAAGATGAAATGTGTCTAGAATAAGATTTTACATAACATCAAAATCCAGTTGGACCACTCCTTCCTTCCTCCCCTATACAAATTGAATACTTTTTTTTCTATTTTCTCGAAAACTGACCAAAATTGTTTAGAAAGTTTGAATCGAGGGAAAAGTTCTTGTTTTACATAAAAAATGTGTTGTGAAATATTGGTGTTGTCAAAATATTAACGCATAAATCTGGATCGTTCTCAGCTCACAAAAAACCAAATTGAAAATTCTCACAAAAACCAAATTGAAAATTCTGGATAATTTTGGAGGGGTTAAGCTATTGTTAGCTTCTCGAGCACATTCCTGTAAAAATTCAGGTCAAAATTTTCAAACATTTCCGAACTAAACGCGTGCAAGCATTTTTGACGTTATATAAAGATCCCATATAAACCTTCATGAATACCTTCGCGCCTATAACTCGAAAAATTTTGCGAATTTTGATCAGAAATTTTACAGGAATGTGCTTAAGAAGCTAACGATAAGATTCAAAAAAAATTTAATAGTAAAAAAGTACCCCTCCAATAGGGATTTGAAGAGGGGGGTTTTTTTTAAAGAAGATACAAGTCCCTTCCCAAAATAGTCGATTAGACTTTAATCAGTTGAGTCGTTTAGGAGTTACAAACATTTAAAGTTTACATGATTTCGGATTTTCTTCAACTTTGACGCCTCCAATATTTAGTTGATTGATAAAATTTCAAATGAAAAGCGGAATCCGAAACAGTGATGCAACGATCACTGCACACCCAGCCAAATTAAAAAAAACCGCATGTCATTATTCAAAAATAATTTCGTATTTTTACCAATAATTGAGCATTATCTAGTTTGTTTTTTAAATTGAAAAAAGACTTTTATTTAAAAAAATGTGCTCAAACTAAGAGCGAGATAAATATTTATTTTATTTTATCCTTTATAGCCATTTCGTATTTGATTAGTATAACCAAAAATTTAAAATAAAAAGGATAATCACATTAGCCCAACAGGACCTTCCGCAATCCTTTCAGACTTCTTAATGTTAAAATCAGATTTGCCGATCCCAAGAATTCCCAGATGAGATTTTTTTCGGAAAATTTGAGGAAAAGGATAATCACGTTATCCTTACAGGACCTTCCCTCATCCTTATAAGAACGTAGTAATGAAAATATTGTATTGTGATCCGACTTACATAAATTTCAAGTCAATCGGATGAGTGGGAGTGGATCAAAATTGGATTGCAAGATTTGAATCTGACAAACAGACACAAAGGCAAGCTAATTAAAAGCTTTTAGAAACAAAATAATTACAGGCCATTGAAAAAATATAAAATTACATGTAATTGGATTACCTGTAATTTGATTGTAAATTTAATTGCGTTATAATTAATTACGCCCGACTCTGGTACTAAATATGAATGAAAAATTAAGTTCTATTTAGCCAACTTAAGCCCTAAAAGTTTTTTGGGTGTAATTTGGTTTCGTTAATTCTGAATCTCGCATTGGTTTGGACGAATTAGGTCTGCTTTTTAAAATACAGAGGGAAACCAATAAGTTGATGAACTAATTTATTAACCACCCTGCATATTTTAAATACTACAGCTGATCCAGCCAAATTACTGTCAGAATACACGACACCAGACGGTAGTGTAGCATGGGCGCCCAAGGGGCACGATTTTGGGGGCAACAAATTTCGGTCCATCATACAAATAAGTCGAAATTTATAATTCATGAAAAGTGTGTTGATTGGGGTCTGAATGTTTTTGCGTACTTGTTGAATACATCTCAAAAATTTCGCCTGCGCCGCATTTTTTTCTTTTGGTATTTTCACAATTTCAGTTATTTGTAAAGCAAGAAAAAACCTGAAAAATCTTAGACGTTGTATAATAAAGTATTGTATTCATGAAAAATGTCGACTTCTTTATTTTGCCTAAAAAACATTTCCCGAGTTGTCAATTGAAGCATTATTACAAAAATGTCTTTCTGTCAGCCTGTGTAAATACAAGATTTTTCAAAAACCACTGGAGCTAGAGCCCTGAAATTTTACAGGGACGTTTTGTTGTGCAGTTGGACGATTATATCGATCCTTTGGTGGAAATCTGTCAAAAACTAACGGGCTTTCGGCTGTTCAATGTATGAGACGAATCAAAGAGAATTATAATTTCCACAATTTTGTCTTCCACCGTTATCCGCAATGTTTTACCGTTATTGAGATATTTGCATTAAAGGGTAAAAATTAGATCTTTTGAATTGCTTGCAAACTAACGGTTTTTTTGTAAAAATTGGAATGGCAAAAATAAAGATATTAATCCTCTAATTTGCTTTTTACCGTAAATCGATATCTTTTACCGTTCTCGAGACATTTCAGATTTTGTAAAAAAAAACTAATTTTTATGTAGAATTTATATAAGAAAGTTACATCAGATATTTTTGTTTGTTATTGTGAAAACGGCTAATGTAATAAATACTTTTTTTTCCATCCAAATATTTAATATCTGTATGGAGGAAACAGTATTTCACATTATCCGTACATTTTTTTAAGTACAGTTGAATCCCGATGATTCGTATTTCAAGAGACCGAAGAATTATCGGGATATTCCAATTAAAGGAATTACGAATTATCGATGATAAAAAAAATACGAATTAACGGAAGTTTCATACCAAAATACAAAAAAATTTCGAAAAATTCCAATTTGGAAGTTTTCGTTTGATTTGAAATCCGAAAAAAACTCTACCATAAGACGTTCTGTCGACCTCAAAGGCAAAAATAAATACTAATTACCCAAGAGACCGAAATGCAGTGATTTTTTACGAATTATCGGGATTTTTTCAAGGGACCGGCAAATTCATATGAATGACCGGGATATACGAATTATCGGGCTACGAACTACCGGGATTCTACAGTACTACAATAGTTTTTCGGTTAGTTTACTTTTTTAATCATATTTTTGTTTTTATATTTATAATGGGTAAGATTCCTGTGGAATATTATAGGCAATTCTATGGAAGTATCGTAAACGTAATTCTAACATAATTGCTTTAAAAAAGTAAAGCTACAATTGCCAGGGGCCAATCGTAAATATATGAGAATAGACAAATTTTTTTTAAAAAAAATCTATTTGTATAGGGATGGGGGGAAGGAGGGGTCCGATTGAATTCTGATGTATTAATCAGTTATGTAAAATCGTATTCTAAACAAATTTCGTTTTAACAAATTTTTTGATACGATGAACCGTTTCCGAGAAAATCGCAAAAAACTTTTTAACTAATGATTTATTATGAAAATAAAAATAGTTAAGTTAACAATCACTACATGTTAAGTTAACAATCATATCTACAACATTTAAAAAAAATTAAGTAATTTATTTGCAAGAAAAACAAAACTGTGTATCTTCTGCGTTATGTTTTATCACACTGCAAAAAGAGTTTTTCTCAATATTTAATTTTAGAATTTTATTCCAGACATGCTTTTTTTCGTACAACAGCACCTACTGAGTTTTATGGATATATTTTTCTCTGTTGTTCTGTTTTAAATTTCTTTTTTTGGCATATTTTGCTAGAACGAATTGTGTGAATATTTACAAGAATCTGGTCAGATACATAGATTGAATGCCAGGAACGCTTGACTCGTATACTAAAAATTAACTTGACTCCCTTATTCTCGTGACGAGAATAAATAAGTAAATGAAACAGCACAAAACAAACGCAAACAAAATATAAGATAAACCCGTGAAGCCGTACCAAAGGGCCAATAGGCCTCCTTACTTAAGTTCACCGTACAAACGCTCAAGTCGATTTTTTTTATTATTATAAGATCAGCATAAAATCTACACTTTTAATGGACACAACATGGTAAGAGTTCTAAAAGATTTTCTTTTACTTTTTTTTGTCTTTTAGCCATCGCAATCGATTATCTGGATACAAAGAAATGCGTATAGTTTCACTTCTTAGATCCGATAGCCTTTAACTCTTTCTACATTCATTCACGACAGTCCATGTATTAATGTCTGCTAAGTTCGTTAAAGGCATAAGTACAAGTAACTTTTAAGTATTTTTCTAGTTCACGTAAAATTCTATTTTCTTTTATATCTTCTAGCCTGTTCGATTGCGGCGCAAAACAAAGACAAATGAAATGTTCAAACTCAACAAAAAAAATTAATCTAATGCAAAAGCGAACTAAATTTTTAAGCTGAAGCTACATGCTTTAAAAATTAAGCGATCATTGGTTCAAACTCATTTAAAATGTAGCAAAATTTACCAAACGATCACAAAAAAAAATACAGAAATTTCCTTAAATCGATAAAACTTAATGGATAGTTTGTTTTTGAATACGTACATATTCTTGGGTCAAACCAAGAAGTGGTACGATTTATGTGGTTAATAAAGTATATTTCACCGGAACTGGTAACAGCTTGTTCCCAGCCTTCTGGAAGTGTTCCCAATGGATCTGTCACCGTTGACTCTTTAGCAGCTGGTGTAGCTGAAAAAAAATTAAAATACAGATATAAAAATTATGATAATTTCAAATGGGAAAGACACAATAAAGCTACAATTAATTAAGAAGCAACCTCGAACTAATGTGTGCTTCGGAAACTTTTAGAGTTACATAATATAATTGTAATGTTCGATACAATTGGAATTTGATGTATGGTAAAGTTATATGACTTGAAGATTAATGACTTTATTTCAAAAATATAAGTTTGTGAGACAGTCTATTTGATTTGTGCGAGAACATCTCTAGAACGGTTTGATTTTGACATCAATTAAAGACAAAATTGTAACAAACGTTCTTTCCACTTAATTATTACATGAGATTAATTTCGATAAATATGCGGAAAGTCTGGTAAACTGTGGAATACTGTAGAAGTCTATTTGAAGGCACAATCTCGATCACTTCAAGTCAATATAATTTCAACAAAAGTTGATACAATCGTGGCATTTCAATACCAAACTAGTGGTTTCGTAGTTGAAAGTGCCACCCAAATCGGTTCAGTGGTTCTCAAGTTTTAAGCGAACATACCGACAGTTAAAATTTTTAATAATACTGTTAAATTTTTTTGATTACGACACCTAATAGTGCTTTTTAGTGGCGTAAATGTTGAGGCGATCCACTTGCATTGTGGAGTCTTCTAAGTCGAAATTTTGATAATATCTTCAAAATTGGTCCATCCCCTTCAGCATCCCGCACACAAATGGATTTTTTTTATGATTCTCTCGAAAACGGTTCATTTTTGAAATAATTATAAAGATGAAAAGTACTTACAATACGATTTTACATAACTTTTAAAATATCAAAATTAAATTGGACCAATATTTTCCACATTCTTACAAACATACGAGTTTTTTTTAATCGAAAACAACTTATGAATTCTACTTCTTCCTTATGGTTAGTTTAAAAAGGGCTTTTTTTAATTAAATTTTTCTTTTCTTATACCTAGCATAACATAAATATGATTTACAACATTGACAATGTCGGCTAGAACATTTTTAAGTAGGCGCATAATTGCACAATATTAGAAAATTATCGTCTAGACTAGAAAACAATGAGTCTGATCAACCTACGCAAATTTGTGATACATAAATCTTATGTTTAATTACCGTCCTTGTCCCTTCCAAAAACTGTTCATATTATTTACATTTACCCGAGCTCCTGTTACTGTCATTCACATTCCATAAATATAATTTTATAATGTAAGTAATATACATACACATACACGGTTGAATTATGATTAAGTTCCGCTACATTTAATTACTTGATTTATATCTACATAACAAATTCTTTAGCAAAAATTTCAAAATCCATCTTGCAGAATTTTTATCTTTATGCTACATTTACACGAATGACAAATTTGTCATTTTTTTCTTGTCATTATGTTAATTCCCGTGTAAATGGCATAATTTTTGTAATTTTTTCTGTCAGAAAATGTCAATCTCTCATAAAAGAATGAACTTGTCCATTCTTTTATGCCAGATTGTCATTCGTACAAACGCAATATTAGTTATGACAACTTTAGTATTCAACTTTTGTCATAACTAATATTGCGTTTGTACGAATGACAATCTGGCATAAAAGAATGGACAAGTTCATTCTTTTATGAGAGATTGACATTTTCTGACAGAAAAAATTACAAAAATTATGCCATTTACACGGGAATTAACATAATGACAAGAAAAAAATGACAAATTTGTCATTCGTGTAAATGTAGCATTAGGATTATTCCTAAGTGGATTACATTAGTTAAATTGCATTTTATATCTAAAAAACTAGATTGCATTTGTATGTGATTTCATTACCTTCACATAAAATTAAGGTTGTTTGTTTCCCTATAGGGGTAGATATTTTTCAAAGCCGAATTGAAGTAATCAAATCTTAAGAAATGCACAGTGCTATACTTGATTAATCACGCGATTATCATGTCAACTTAAATTGAAAATGAATCCAAAACGAAGGAAACATATTGAAACGTTATATTGTTATGCTGATAATTTAGTTTGGTTTACCGTTCAACACATTAGAAATCATCCAAGTGTAGGCGGATAGTATTCCCTGCCACTTTTATTGGTTAGTTTTCAGTTTTACCGCCATCATATAAGGAAACAGTATCACGGTTGCTGCTGTTTGGCATCTATAAGGTTTTGTTTTTACCATATTCGAATTATGTTGCACACAACGATGAAATTACAAACTACAATATTTAATATTTCACATTCCATTTGAATACCATTCGATTGCGATACCATTTTACCGCAATCGTTAGAATCAAGTCGAATATCGGCGCCCAGCTGCAGTAATTTCATACCTTTCCCTAATGATTTTTCCAATACTTTTCGATAAACTGGACTAAATAGAGCTATGTGACTGGATTGAGATCGTATTTTCATCAGGTGTACATAACTAATGATGTTTTGCTTAATATTCTACAGTCATATAACAACCAGTTGTGTTATATCTATATTTTTGTATATTTAATTTAATGTTTGTGTCCACATTTATTCGTCACCTGAAAAAATCACCTTCTTATATCGGTTTAGCACGCGATTGCATTCCGAACAAATTATTTGTTGTTCAAATAAGGTATACTTTCCTTATGCTCCTTTGGCCTTTTATTGTTTAATCCAAAGCATTCCAGGTCCTTAATTGACGGTGAATCACATTAAATTATCTACAGTTGATGTGTTTATTAGAATAAAGGGAAATTGTTTTTTCCAGATTCCACGAATTAAGAATGCCTTTATTGATTAATACTTCAAAAAAGTGCAATAACCTTTTAAACCTAATAATTTTATGAAATTCTAAGAAATGTTGTTAAAACGTAAATACAAAATGAATTTGTTTAAAAACATAAGAAAAGCTGCAATTGCCAGGGGCTAATCGTCAAATATGAACAGATAAGAACAGACAAGATTTTTATTTAAAAAAAATCCATTTGTATAGGAGAGGGGGGAAGAAGTGGTCCGGTTGAATTTTCGTGTATTAAACGTTTATATAAAATCGTATTTTAAACACATTTCGTTTTAATAAATTTCTCGATACGATGAATCGTTTCCGAGAAAATCGCAAAAAACTTTTTCATTTGTATGGCGGCGATAGAGATGAGTCTTGAGAATTCTTTTTCTTGATTTCACGAAATTTCCCTGGTTTTAAATTCTTCCCGAATTTCGATAATACAAGACGCTTAAAAATCATCTAACGGCTACGCCAAACTATCATAATTTCTTCACGATTATTTTGATTTGTTAAAAGTTCTGATTAACGATAACCAAAATAAGGGAAATTCAAATTACAGGAGTTAATGCAAGCCACTTAGCCAGTAGAGAATAATTTTTTCACGTTATCAAAAGAATTTAATTTCTTTGAAGCTTCGGGGAAATTAACACCTCATCTGGAAAATCTAAAAACTGTATGTGAGTAAATAAAAATGTCTGATAAATTAAGGAGGGAAATGTCCATCTCTAAAGCAACAGTGATCCAACTGGATTTTGAAGTATGAATAAATTACGTAAAATCCTATTCTAAACACCTTTTATATAACGTTTTCAATACGGCTCACTGTTTTCGAGAAAAGTGTAAAAAATTATTTCGTTTGTATGGGGGAGGGGGGAAGAAATGGTCCGATTTTGTCCTTTCAAGAACTTGCCCGTTGCCATTTACGGGAAATGCAAAAATACAAAATTTCAAGTCTCTAGCTCAATCTTTTCTAGAGTTATGGTGTTCATAGAAATCTGTTCTCATCCCAAACACCCTGGTTTAATTCATTTTTGTGTCCAGTGTTTGCTTCGATGCGTAACAACGGTATACTAGATCTAATAGACTCCTATATGATATATCGTATAGAGTATAACAAATCGAACGTAATTTTCATGAATAGTATTTCTCAAAAGTGCATGGTTTTCCAAAAAAAATTCAAAAAACAAGATTAAAAAAATTGTTTTGGAGGTACTCGTTATAGTTGATGTTACTTTTCCAAACGTTGATGTAAACCTACGATTTGGTAAAACTCATCCAGAAATAATCTGAAGTCGGTAGCTCAACGCGTTCTCAAGTTATATAAGATACGTACATTGGATAGAACGATGGACAGATACACGGACATCCTCATGATTTTTCCTGAAACTGATTTCGTATTGATCAGAAAGTTTTTAAGCCGGTCATTATCATGAATACAATACTTTTCTTCTATATTAAAAAAAATCTTGACACATCAAAATAAAATCTGAAATTTTATGGAAGTTGAAATTGTATTTTACACGTTTTTCCAATTGCTTCAATTATAAACAATCTAAGCATAGCTTTTAACCTCTCTTGGTCAAATGATAGCAAAAGTTATTAAATCTTCTTGTAATAAAAATTCTTAGTGCATGAATTCATGGTGAAGTTAATGTTTTCATATAAAATATAATATTTAACGCGTGTTTAATTACCTGTTTGTTGTATTGCTTGTTGGGGCGATCTAAGTAATGATTCAGCGCTCTGATGCTGTGCCAATGCTGCCTGTTGCTGGGCCAATTGCTTTCGTGGATCTTCCCATTGTGTCGTTCGTGTGATATGACTGCAATATACAAAAAAAAAATCACAAAAATTAATAATAGTAATAACCAAGTATAGGTTCAGGTTATACATAAAAAATTATATTTATTCACAACAAAGTAAAATTATAATTGGTAGCTTCAACTCGATGCCTGATGTAAAAACTTGATTCGGTGAAAAAGAAAAATGGTTGGAAAACAAAGAAAAAAAAAGGCGGAAAAAATTGAAAACAGGTAAATTCAATATGCGACTAATGTAAATTTACGTTTGCTTTGAAACATTGTGTACGTTCAACAGGTCTTAAGTACATCATGGGAATTTCCCGAGCTACAATCGATATTCCATGTTTGGCACCTGGCCTAACAGTTGTTACTGAGTCCGTCGCCACGGAAATATCAAGGAATTTTCTTATAGGTACCACCAACTTTTAGCAATTGATTAAATTTTATTATACACCAAAATTTCTATGTACATATAGTGATTAGACTACCAGCCACGTAAGTCGAGTGGCAAAATGCGTTCCCAAATCGTTTCTTATTCGTAAAATAAATGATTCTCTTGTTTTGTTGCTAAACATATTCAAGAATTCATTTGACCCATTTCGTAAATCAATTTTATGACTATTATTAAGTTTTAGTTAATTCGGACAATTTCTTTTTTTTTTAATTTCTTGATTAGCAAAAGAGTTGTACGTCTAATTTCAAAATTACTTTGATGATAGCGATATGGTTATTATTTTACATTCTGTCTTAGAAGTCATAAATTTTTTTTAGCTTTGGCAAGAGGACAGTAATGTGTTTGAATGTTGGTAAATATCGAAGTTAATTAGTCGTAAGCATATCGATTAGTTATGTACTGAACACAAAACTTTGTTAAGGTAATAAAAGTAACAAAGATAGTTCAAAGATATAATTCTGAAAAACATGGAAAATATCTTAAATACAGTGGAAGCACCATGTCACGAAACTGCGGGGGTACGAAAAAAAATTCTTTTTGAAGATTTTTGGGAAATTTCGTTCTATGTAAATATAGAGGAGAATAATAGAATAAAAGGGAAGGAGCGTCCATTTAAACAGAAACAAATAGTTTTTTTTTTCATAACGCCTCAAAATAAAAACTTTGAGCAAAACTTTTTTTTTCAAACCAAATAATTGATTTTATTTGTTATGGATGCTAGTAATACAGTGAAACCTCGATAAGTACAAGTTGACGCGAACGGGCGAAACTTCGAGTTATCGATGATTTTGAGATTTTGAGGACCGACTTATTGATGTCCAACAGCTTGTCCAGAAACTTCGACTTATGGAGAGTTACTTTCGAGTTATTGAGATAAAATAACATGGAGTTGAAGGAGATCGATAAATCTTCGAGTTATTGAGGTTCCAGTGTACTCGTATGTTATTTTGAAGAAAAATCTAATTGCAGTCATATAATCCCGATGGATTTACAAAAATTGGATCCAATTGAATTTTATAGTATGGGAAAGTTACGTTAAATCATATTCTAAAGACTTTTTTTTTGAAAAATTGAACCGTTTTCAAGAAAACTTCAAAAACCCTTTAAATTTGTATGGGACAAGTGGGAGGGGTGGTTTAATTATTCTCACGAAATTTATATTTTAACGAAAGACGAATCCATGCTAAATTTCAAGTTTCTACCTGGATTAGTTCTCAAAATTTTGAGTGGTTTTATATAATAAATTGCAATATTGCACCCAAATTTTTATCATATGACGTTTATTGCTGTAACAAAGGTATCGTCTCACCGCTAGGTGGATTAAGCGATGTTTAAAGCTTTTGATCGACCATAAAAGCTTACATTGTAAAACTTTCTTTGTCTCAAAAAAGTCGGTACTTTTGCTACAACATTCTCTAACAGTCAGTAAAATTACAATCTTTTAATGTCAGTCAAATTACAATCTATTACAAATAGGATATTTTCGAACAGGTTTTAAACATAAATGGCAACATCTCAATTCTTCTTGAATTAAATTATTGTAGATGATTAATCATATAGGTTGGGAAAATTAGCACTCCATGATGTGGTATTGCAATGGACAGCATAAGACAATTAATAACCTAAATCTAGTGTTAATTGGCAGTCACACCTTGTACGTACATTTGCCAAGTGGAAAATCGTAAGCGGTGTACAGGATAAGACATTGTGATCATATTGGGACATAAAATGTGACATACAGTTCTCCGTACAATACGATACTCCGGACGATACAGTTCTCCGTAGAGTCACAATTCTGACAGCGAGTGCCATAGAATGGCGCTTAAGGTTTCAAATCAAATGACTTTATAATTTTTTTTTAAATTACTCAAGTATCTCTTGTGACCTATGCGCGTTTATCTTTTAGACAAAAAAAAGAAACTGCTTTAACGCGACTTTCTCGTTGCTGTTTGTCGACATCGACACATGAATAAAATGTCCACACCTTTCCAAGTTAATGCCTTCGATAATTTACATAATGACAAGCCTATCCTCAGAAAAGTCATCAAATTCAGGAATCGATCGAATCCACTTATGAAGAGATCTCTATCGTAGAAGTCATTAGAAATTCGTCTTGAAATTCTTGGTACTCTCTGGTCTATGGGAGGCAGTTTATTGTGCTTAAAATTATGACTAAATGAAACAAGTGGATTTGGTTCACAAAAAACAGATAGAAATAAAACTCAAGACGATATAAGAAGATTTTCCGATTGAGATAGATATTCCAAACGAAAATCTCTCCATGATTTTTCGACGTTTTTTTTTGTTATAAATATCTCAAATGTTACAGTGTTACAGAGGCATCATAGTATCTTTTTGTATACTTTTTGTCATCATGTGTGGCAAAAGTTGGTTTTACATTACTAGGGACTGAATTTAAATTTCATTAAATATATTTCAATATTTTGTTGAAAAAAAAGTTACATATTTTGTGGTTTTTTCACATATTTTTACAAGAAAAAATTAAATCAAAAAAATACAAAAGCTCGACTGAAAAAAAATCAGACAAAAATTAAAAAGAAATAAACAAGCTCTCAAACTTCTTGAGTCGTTACACAGGCGGGAACGTCTGAAGCTACTTTTCTTTTCTTGAATGCTTCTCGCCTGTTCGTTTCCGCTTGTGTAACGACTCAAGGTTTAATTTTTTCAGGTTTTTTTTCGATCGGATTTTTGTTTTTTAATTAATATTTTTTATTTTAAAATTTTTCAGTTTGTTTTAGTCCAAGCAAACTTTTCTTCCTTTGGTCCCTCCGATACACTTCCGCCACTAAAAATCCTTGCCCAGGACATACGAAGGAAGCCAATAAAACGCCACATCGTTTTTTGCACTATTGGTTCACCAGGCGAAGAAGAAGGGGTGGCCCATTTGCCTCGCATTCCCCTATATTAAACTAAACACATGCTTAATTAAATACACTGAATTATCCGTATAAACTCTAATATGTAAATATTTTGACTTTTATATAACATAAAAATCCGGTCCCTAATCATTATTAAAATCCCACCAACATTCAATCTATATGGACCATGTTACTTGTAAGAGACGAAATTGACATTTTTCCCCAAGTTCCCTCAGGAAGAGGTAAGGAATTAACGGTATTTTTTTTATTAGTTATAGTGGATTTACATTTATGTTATTCTTAGATTTTAGATCAATGAATCCAATAATTTAGATTTCCCTCTTTTGTTCCTTCAGAACAAAAACAAGTCGTGGGAAGGTGAAATTAACCATATTCAAGAAAAATTATTTAATTGAAAATGCTAGTAAGGAAACTGTTGATAATGCAATCAGATAAATTTCTCATTACGAGTGTCAAGCGGCATCAGCGTTTGGTGATAATAAGGTAACTAATTTAACTTGACTTATTGAGCGCAATAAAGAACTTGTCAACATCAATTCCAAGCTTTTATAACGAAATATATCGTTATATATTTTATTTTTATTTTATTTATTATTAAAACTGCTTTTTTAAATATTAATTTTTAAGATTGAATTATTATTTTATGACAACATTATTTATTTATTTTTAGTTAAAAATCAAATTTAGTGTTTACATACTGATAACCGACAATTGAATTAATGAATGGAAAATTATTACAGTTAAAAAGTAACATGATTAAGTGTTTAAAATTAAAAATTGTTTCGTACTAAGAAATGATAGTGTCACCACACTTTATTCAATTTTGGAAATTAAGTTTGTGTTTCTAATTAAACAAGTCATAAGAAATCCTAAATAGTGAGAAATGGTAAGTTTTAAAAATGAGAGAAACGATTTCAAATTTTATCAATTTGCATATGAACCCTTTCGCGGACATTACTTTTTAGAGTGTACTACCCAGAATGTCACATGTCGTACTGTTCGGGGAATCACAAAAAAATAAAATAAATATTTCCAGGAAAAATTTCATTTGTATTGACACTACAATATTTTGCAGTTTGCAGGGACACTAAACACACACAATCCATACAGAGTCATTCATAATATGACGACTGCTATGATTTATTTATAGAACAAATTTTGATGTGTTTACACGTCAGTGTCCGCGAAAGGGTTAAAAAATTCAAACCGCTTTTGGATTTAAAATCCAAATCATTTCTATCTTTGGCGATCTCGAGAAAATCAAAAAAAAAACTATTCACTCCTAAATGGAGCCCTGAAATCTGTTGTTTTTTTTATAAGAGTAGGTACCTAAAATCTTTCTTGAAACCAAAATTTTTGAAACATGGCTTTTTACCTTTGAGACAGCGATAATCGATTTCTAAAATTGTATTTTGAACACGTTTTCATTTTTATTAATTTTTTTATGATACACCGTTTTCGAGAAAACTGTCCCACTGAATAACGAAGGGACAAACAAATGTTCCATAAGTTGATAGAAAACTATAAATTTGGTTCTCCAACTCATTGACTGCCATCATGGACCCATGCATAGCCGGGAACTAATTTTTATACGAAACACGCCTCGATATCAAATTTCAACTCTTGCATAATGGTAACTGTCTCAAACAACTTTTCCTAATATGGACAAGACCAAGATATTTTCAATTTCTCTTCAAGCCCACTTTTTTTTCAAGATATCGGAATAGCTTTTTTAGAGCGGTTTGCACCAAAGAAACATAGCAACTTATGTCGAACTTAAATTTGTTAAGTGCCAGAATTTCTATGGTTTAAGAAGGCTAAGCATAACTTAAATAGTTATGACTTGTATCAGCAAATGGGCCTTAGAGCTTTAAAAATTACATCTTTACCTCACTTTAAAACTTATGTGGGCACGATTGTTTTTGAATCCAAGCCAATAGACATACATGCTTATTCACAAATTTATTGTTAGTTAACAATATTGTTAAGTAACAATAAATTTCATAGCAATCCATAAAGAAAATGGTAATCACAATTTTGCTTGTTAAAAAGTTTCGTTAAAAATGTTCGTTGTGTTGTTATGGCAACAGTTTTGTGAATTATTTTAATAGTTGCAGTTGTATTGCATTCAGGGATTGTTGTATTGCATTCGCGGATTGTTGTATTGCATTGGCGAATTGTTGTATTGCATTGCGGGGAGATGATAAATATTTTTTAAAACTGTTTTCTTCTATGGAAAACGGATCACTGGTATCGCGAAGAAGTTGACTTGGTAATCCACGTGGTAATCCAACATACCGTCGGTGATAGTGCAATACCGCGTATGAGCAGTTTGTAAATACTGCGTTGCGTATCTACATTTTGAATATTTTACGGGGAGAAAAAATGTTTGATATTTCTAACCCTTTAAAGATATTTTCTCATCTAAGATTTTTTGGGACCTCATTATATGACTGTCATAATGAGGTCCCAAAAAATCTTAGACGAGAAAATCTCTTTAAAGGGTTAGAAATATCAAACTTTTTCTTCCCCCGTAAAACATTCAAAATGTAGATACGCGGTATTTACAAACTGCTCATACGCGGTATTGCACTATCACCGACGATATGTCTTTAAAAAAACAACTCAGTAGAACACGCTTAAATGCAGATCGAACTTCGCAGAATTTCATGTGCATTTATTCGTGTTTTGCATTTATCCGTAGCACGGAGAAATATACATTAATGTGCAATTATGCGAGTCAAAGATAAACATGCAACTTTAATATTCCTGGAATAAACATTTAAATTCAATTAGGCTACACAAAAACAAAGAATCTAATTAAGAATTCATTTTATCACATAAAAATAACAAAAATCACTTTTTTTTAGTGTGATTACATTTTATTTTTGCACATGTGCATTTAAGCGTGTAAAATTTCATGTAATTTATACTTTTGCAGTATGAAAATGGTTGCATTTAAGCAAGTATTGCAATTAAGCGTGTGTATATATTCATATGAAAAATGCTATAAAATCCTCCAGGCACAAATTTTGCGTGCAATTACACGAGCTTTGCATTTAAGCGTGTTGCATTTAAGTGTGTTTTACTGTATCAATGGATAATTCATGGCTTTAAATCACATCCTTTTATCTTACCGTTCTTCTTCCGCCACAATGTCCATAATTGGAATTATAAAATCAATTTTTTTGATTGAAAATAAAATATTTCTTCCCAAACAACTAAAATTTATTTTTGTTATCGTAACAACACTTTTAACCATTTCTAACAAGCAATAGTGCACTCTGAATACGGTTTCATTTGACAATTTTTAGCTTAACAATATTATCGAAAGTTCATAGCAAGCAAAGTGAAATGTGAATACCGATTTCTATTTAAACAATTGTTATGGGTATTAACAAGCAATAATAGCTTTTGTGAATAAGCATGATAATGACATTCATAGAATTGATTTTAAAAATTAACAATTAATATAAAAAGTTCTGATTTTTTTAAATTAATTTATTTTCGACAATAATAAATTATATTTCACAATAAATAAAACTACATTTCTCAAGCGATGACATTCAGCTGAAACAATTTACAAGATTAAAATGCAACAATGTTGGACGAAATGGTTTTAATGACCCGCATTTTTTATTCAATTCGAATGGAATATATGAGGCGGATATTTTAGCGAATTATCAAATCACAAAAAAAAAACAGTTATATGCACAAAATGGCAATTTTACCTGACAATAAAAAAACGCCTTAACAAAAACAAAAAGATTTATGACCATCAACAATCAAAAGTCACAAAAGACACAGAATGTCTCTAGGGATTTTGAAAATCTTTTTGGTTTGCCTGCCGTTTCAGAGTGTGTTGTACTATTTTAATGTTGAAATTTAATTTCGTGCAACACCCTAATTTTTGAATGGCCCGACAAATGGGACTTCAATTGCCAAAATGTTAAATCAGAAAATAACCGGCGCCAGAAGTACAAAACTAATGAATAATGGTGCAAGTACTCAAGAAAAAGAAAACGAAGAAAAAAGGAAGATTTTACCCGCCATACTGCACCATGGCGGTCATGTAAATTGTACAAATTTCTCATTTCTCTGTGATGTTGATGCACGACGTTTGTCTGTTTGTCTGTCGATTTTTGTATCTTTATTTATTTCAATTACTATAAATAAGTTTTATCAAGTCTGCAATGTGCTAGCCTCGATTTTATAAAGTCTTGTACTCTATTTTAGGGATACATAATATCGTATAAAACTTGAAAATCAGTACTCAAATCAAATTGACAAAGAAAAATATTGTAGATTACGTATAATAAACATAAGAAAAGGGCCAATCGTCAAATACTCTATATGATGACAGACAAAAAGGAAAGGAAATGTGCGATCGAGTTTTGATGTATGGAACGGTTATGTGGTTATGTAAAATCATATTCTAAACACATTTCATCTTTATAAATTTTTCGATACGATGCACAGTTTTCGAGAAAACCGGAAAAAGTATTCCATTTGTATGGTAGAAGAGGGAAGCAGTAGTCCGATTGCATTTTGATGTATGACTGAGTTATGTAAAATCCTATTCTAAACACATGTTAACTTCATAAATTTTTCAATATGACTCACCATTTTCGAGAAAACTGCAAAAAACTGTTTCGTTTGTGTGGAGGAGGGGGAAAAGAATGGTCCCGTTCAAGAACTTAGCCTACCCATTTACGAGAAACGTAACTATACAAAAAATTTCAAGTCTCTACGCAATCCTTTAGAAAGTTATGGTGTAGTGTTCACGGACAGACGGACGGACTTGCGGAAATAAAAATCTTTTGTCATCCCTAACACCCTGATGTAGTTCATTTTTGTGTTCGATGATTGATTCGACTCGTTACAAACGGTATACTAAATATATTATAAATACTTCTATATGATATATCATATAGAGTATAAACAGCTTTTGCAGCAATCATTTGAAGTGATTGTGGTTAAAAAACCCAAATCATTTTCTGTCGGATTGACTGTTGCTCAAAAAGTAATTTTTAGGCAGAATTTCGTCTAAATCGTTCATTATAGAAAGAATCCAAATGTTTGACAATGTTTTCGATACTAATTGTTCGATATATTATAACAGTGTAGCGTTGAAATATTGCTAAGGAAATCCTACTCTTTGAATTGCACACCAATGTTTTACTTAAGTAGGGGCCACACCAATCAGTTTTACTGCGTCAATTTTCATTTTTTACATCTAGTTAGCGTTAAAAGCTATCTAGCGACTGACAGTTTTTTTAGAAGTTTATATTCATTTTGGTTCCAGGGTTCAAAAAGTGCGGATAGATAATAAAGAGAAAGGATGTTTATGCACTATTATTGCATTAAGTTCAAAAAATAAAATTTGGTTCTATTCTTATGCGATACGACAAACGCGAACGTTCACATCAATCAGTTGGGTATCAGTTTGTTAGAAAATCTGATCTGCTCACAATTTTTTTCGTGGTTGACCATCAGTCGTTTAACTTTACGTTCACACCAATTAGATTTCCCAAAAAATTATGGAAAACTGATTGGTGTGGCATCTACTTTACTCAAAAGCGGGATAGTGCATGCCAAAAACTGAATCTCATTGCAAAATTTGAGGAAAACGAATTCATTGTTAAAATATTACAACGAATTTATAGACAACTCACGGGAAAATCCGAGAATTCAAGGTATATTGATGTAAAAACGGCAAGAAAAGCGTATTCTTTAATTCTTTATGATGGACAGGACCAAGTGCCAATTTTTTTCAACCAATACGCGATAATATTTCAAGTACATTTAATTGAATGTATGAATGCTGTCAAAATCCCCAGTTCAATACACCACAGGAAAGCAAGAGACGTGATTCAACGTGAAAACCGTTGTTATGATTTATTCAGGGTTTCGACTATTGCGGGGATTTTTGATTATTTTCTCGTGTGAGTTTTGTTTATTTGTAATTTAAGATGTTTCTTTTTATTCTGATTTAATATTTGCTATCTTATACGAAGTAAAATAAAATATTGTATTCATGAAAAATTTCAATCTCTTAAGTTTGCCTTAAAACATTTCCCGAGCACTCCTGGGCCGATTGGGGCATTATTACAAAAATGTCTGTCTATCTGTCAGACAGTCCGTCAGTCTGTGTACAAGATTTCTCGAAAACTACATACTACACTAGAGTCATGAAATTTTACAGGGAAGTTTGGTTCTCGAGTTGGATGATCCTATCGACCCTTTGGTGGAAATCCGTTAACCAGAAGTAACCAAAATGGTTTTTACTCCGAAACTACGCGTTTTTTAAGTCTTATGTGGATAAAGTATTGTAAAATTTCCTACATTTTTGTCTTTTACTAGAACTCGATATCTCAAACCGGTATCGAGATACACCGTCATATCAAAGAATCAGTTTCTAGCGATTCTCTCGAAAACTAACGGGTTTTCGGTGGATCAATGTATAAAATGAATTGATATTTCCCACAATTTTGCCTTTCACCGTTATCTGCTAGTTTCTACCGTTATTACCATATTTTCATTTAAAAAGGCAAAACCATAAATTTTTGCGAATTGATTGAAAATTAACGGGTTTAAAAATTAAAGATAGGTACTGAAATTCTTTAAATTTTCGCCTTTTATCGTCAATAGATATATTTTACCGTTATCGAGATATTTCAGATTTTGTACAATAAAAATTCGTTGTTGGGTTATAGTGTAAATTGTACACAAACGTTGATGTTGTATAAGAAAGTCATGTGCTATTCACATCAGATATTTTTTTTTGTTTTGCCGCGACTTGTTTATGAGTGTTTATTTTTTGGCCAACGGAAGTGATAAGGTCGTCGTCTTATCCAAGTTATTGTTAATAAAATGCTCTGTTTATGTTATGACAAATCCTCTGATCTGAGCTCAACTGTGCGAATGTTGATGTTATTGCGATAATATGTTTTAATTCATTACTTAGGACTTTATTTATTAAACAAAACGATGGACTTAGTTTCTAGCGGAAGGAAATACTAAACAAAATAGCATTTGATATAGTGAAACAAATTTCTAGGAATTGATTGTTTCAGTAAAGCCAAAGGGGGAAGGAGAGGGGTTTTTTTTTGTAATGTACTAATATTCGGTCAAAACAAATTTTACGTGGACTGTGTGTTTGTGTGCAATATATTTTCCTGCGGCGCCCTTTTTTGAAAATATTTTCGTATACGGCGAATTTATTTGAAAAGTTTCCCCTGTGGAGCATTTCCTCTTATTCTCATTGTTACTTTTGTGCACTCTTTTTGAAATGGTAGAACTATTTTTACTACTTGACGATGACATCACCAGATTATAGACTGCTATCAGAAACTCTGTTGTTCATAGGTTGAAACGACACCTTCCTAACAAATATTACAATTCATGATGATTGCATGACTATACTGATAAAAACTCAATTTTTTAGTGACACCCGCAAGCCGGACAGCAGTGACGAAAAATTATTAAGAAACTTTCATTGAGAAGGCGTCTACCTTTTGAATTTCTTGCATAGAAATAGTACTTTCTTATACTCCTTAATTTTCTATTGGCACAATCTATTGCTCCGTACGCATTTTCATAAGCATAAATAGAATTTTACACTTGCGGCGCAGTCCTCTTTTTTAAGACTAATACCATATTATGCAGAATATGTTAATATAATCATGTGGGTTTGATGGATTTTCAAGGGCGGCGCGGCGTCAGTTAACCCTAAACCCCTAATTTTGAATCCTAACGATTTCTCAAAAGTGAGACTCAGAGTCTCATAGTATAAATATCGAAGAGAGATGTGTATTTATTTAGAATTAAAGAAATATTTAGGAAATAAAAACGTTTTCTAGTCATTTTTACGAAAATCTGAATAAATTTTACACCGAATTGCTACAATTATGTTTGTCGAAAATTGAACGTTCTCTGTGAGAGTCAAATCCTTATTGAAATGCATGATATCAAAAACAGTCCCACAGGCAAAGTAAACAATAGGCAAAGTAACCGTAAACTCACCGACGACTCATTCCTGTTCGACACCAATACAATTTCGTCATACGAATCTAACTGTAAAAATTTTCAACGGAAAATAATCGTATTAACAGTCTTTTGTTATATGAAAATGAGTCTGTGGAGCTCATTTCTGGGTTTGCGCTACAAATTTATAAAATATGCAATATTCTCATAATTTATTATCCTTTTTTTTTGGGAGAAAAAAAAATATTGTCTGCAACATATATTTAAATGAATACAAAAAATATTAATATAATACGAATATTTACAGGCATAGTTTTTTGCATTTATTTATTGATTTGAGACTCACTTCTGGGGTTTAGGGTTAAAAAAAACTTAAGAACCATTGCAGTAAAATTTTAAGACGTGTTCTTTTACTGGCAAAGATTCGGTCCATTAAGATAGGACCCCCAAAATCAGACAATTTTAAATGTTTTGGGGATCGATTCTGTTTCAGGAGGTAATTGTGGTTCATAAACAGATTTCTCATTAAACCATGAAAAATATCTATGCGTCACATGTTTTGGATACTCGCACATATTGGCGTCTCCTGAAAACTCCCAAGTAGAATTTAATTTACTTGGGAGCACTTGGGAGTAGCGAAAATAATTTGCACATGAGGTTGAAACGTAGCTATTTTTAATTTTTGATACCCAAGAATGAAGGAAGCACTTCAAACGAAGTAGAAGTAATAATCTTATAAATGATCAATTATTAAGAATTTAATATTCCATCAAAAACCAAAACAAGTTAATGGCATTCGGTAGATGTTCAAAGGAGTCTAATTCCAAGATTTTTGACATCTCAATCGAAAAATAGTTTCTAAAACTCAATTTCAAAATTTTTATCGTTAATGATTTTTATATTATTTACGACATGTAACAAAATTAGTAAAAAAAATCCGAAAATTGTAAAATATTTGTCATAATCCTCGAAAACAGTTTTTTTTAAATTCGTTTTAATGAAATATCGGACAAGTGATGGACATAGCCAAAAAATAAAATTAAAATCTGGCCATAAAAAACGAAACTGCCACCAGGGAAATGAAAGAATTAGATATGTTTTTTCATCGTGTATAGGGATTTATCTATCACATCGAAGAGTCCAAAATTGGACCTCATAAATCTTTATGTGAGCGCACGACGAGGAAGCGGCAACCATACGAGTATAGCCAACAACAGTATGAAAAGTATGTCGTTTTGTGACCAATCGCGGGTGTCATCCAGTCGCCACCGCCTGGGCCGCACCCAGCGTTAACATCCGACATTACGCTGAGGTATACTGTATTGTGATTTTGATTTCAGTTCTACGTTTAGATTCAATCCGGTTACTTTGAAGACGTTTTCAACATCCGCTGGGTTTCATTTTGGAGCAGATATTCGGAATTGGTGCACACCTTTCATTTGGCGGGCGCCTCCCGTTGGATATTTCGGACTTAAAACGCCGTGACACTGGGCGCCACGACAAATTTTATGAATTTTTAGAACGAATATGGACTAGAGAGAATTTCAGACCAGAACTGGCGTCTTGAAAAGTTGTAATAACTGGAGAGATGTCTTCTTTGCCGTTGCTAAAAACAACCATTGAAAAGTTTAAAGTCAAGACGACAGGGTGACAGCATCGTCGCCATACGCACCATAAAAACACAATCTGGAAGTTCGCCGTTTGGTCAATTTGGTCACGAATTAATCTCACGTTCCTAGCGTAATTTCATGATTTTCTATAGCGTTGTTTCCATGTCATCATGACGGATATTATTATTATTTTTTTAATGTTGCAGTGAACAGGAACTTTTTTGTCATCATCAAATCTGTTTATTTTACTGAAATTTTTATTTCGTCGGAATCCAGAATTAATAAAACAGTGGCACTAGGCGCCAGCTATTTTTATCAATTGAAAAATTGCGACAAGAAATCCATCATTGGAGCCAGTTGCAACGTCTCTTCTTAGAAATGGTATATACAGAAAGTAAAGGGGACCAAGGCGACCAGTACCAGTCGCCAAAATCCCCTCGTAACACCCTGATGACGGTAGCCCCAGTCGATATTTCAATATCAGCCTTAGTACCAGCTGGTTGCCTCGCCTGGCCTAGTATAGCGATTTCTGTTGCTTATCTGCAGCTCTGCTTTACTTGATGAATGACGCAAAACGTGGTAATAAAACTCTCGAACATCATCCAGAATTACAGAAGATTTGTTCCTGTGATGTCATCTCGAACGTCCATCTGGAAGTCAGCCGAATTAGCGCGTCGCCAGGACTGGATGTTTATTCCACTGGAGTTTAACTTCAATCTTTGAGTATGAAGTCGAACGGAGCCAACAACAGACTCAAGTGTTATCAATCAAAATCCCTACTTTCTCCACTCAGCTCCCGCAGTCCCATTTTAGCACGGAGTTTGGATCCAAAGTTCACTTGTACTCCAGCGCGTAGATGACTAATTAAGGCCTCACTGTGAGGTGCAGCGGTTAGGCCAACGAGTGGCGTGGCCCTTCTTCCACCGAAATTGCGCAAATTTCTTAGAAACGTTGAGAATTTGAGGAAAAGAGACTTTTCATTTTACACCCGAACAACAATTCACCTTAGTTTGACTGACAGTGTCTCATATATTTTTTTCCAATTAAAGGCGGTATCGTCATTCTGCATTCAAATTGGGTTTGTGAAAATGTTACCCTATATGATATGATGATAATCATCATTCACATTGAGTTTTTTTTTATAAATTCTATTGCGATTTCCTAGAGAACGACGTTGAGAACATGTAAAAAAAATTATAAATACAAAAATTGTTTAGAATATAATTTAACCCATTAATGCCCATGAGAAAACCACTGAATATTTTTAATACAACAACGAATTTATTATTATAAAATACACAAAATAAAACAAAAATTCTGGAAAAAAAAATCTGTGCATAAATCTGTATTAAAGTAGCTTAAGTCAACTTTTAGGCAAAGCCAAAGTTATCTGTTTTTAAATGCAAATACAGACCAGTTTGGTCTCGCCTGAAAATTAACTTAAGCTACTTTAACTTATTATCACAGATATATCCGGTGTTTTCGTCTGAGTACGGCGGGCGTTAATATGTTAACAAAGCTTTTCCAAAGATCGAAACCTATAGAAATGATCGGAATATTTTGATTAAATTGACAATTCCCAAAATTTTTGCTCTCGCCACCCCCTTTTTCGAAAATTTAGAGTTATAAACATCAAAAAAACTGCGACGCAGGTAATTTTTTTAAAAAAGAAAACGATGCACGGCAAGATTTTATAAGGGAATGCACCATGAGCGAAAACGTTCAAATCTTCAAAGGGAAATTTAACTTTAATTTTCTTCAAAAATCATTGAAGTTGTTCAACCTTTAAAGCTTAATTTTTCCCTCGATTGTAACCCTCAATAAGTCGAAGTTTTGCAAATTTCTGGACAAGTTGTTGAACCTCAACAACTCAAAATTAGTACCCAGAAACACCAGTAACTCGAAGAAACTTTGATTAATCGAATAAAAATGGTCGAAACTTGAATAAATCGGCAATTCGGAAGTAATTAAAGGTCAAATGCATTTAAACTAGTGATAAATATGGTAAAACGATTGTGTAAAACGTTACTGTATGTCTAAATGTTTTTTCCCAAATTTTTTGCATAAAACATTACAATTTATATGTCCTCGACTGTAATTCTGTATCGCGATGAAAATTTTAGTTCGACTGCAAAAAAGCACTTTGATAAGATGCCGGGCGCCAGAACCAATCATTTTTGAAAAGCTTTCAAACACTGGATATATCAGAACGAAGATAATGCGCACCGCACTACTAACGTCGCTATATCTAAGCCTGTCTTTCTCTCTCTTATCTTTGACCTTGTAATAATTATGAATCAAAAGATAAAAATATGGACAGACGAAGAAACAAATAGTTTAAAAAATCTAAATTTGCTTTTAAATATTAGCAATACCTGCGTTTTGCAGGTATGTGACGGCAATATTAAGATCCATACATAAAATCGTAAAAATGAGGAACAAGGGGGAAAATCCCAAGATCCAAAAATTAACGTGACGTATTTTATGAATAGTCCCTAAAATAGTATCTTCAATATTGTTAGAAAATTTACACAAAATGAAAAGAAAACTTCATAAAGCGTATAACTATATATGAGATAGAACCTAATGTCGAATTACACATTTAAAATTGAAAAGTTCAGATTGTAGACTTTGCGCTAGAATATAATTTCGTATAAAAGTCTGTGTAGTCATACTACTAGTTGAGAGTCAGTAAACAGCTTATAAGTTCAAAACAACAGTGGATTTGACTGGATAGATGGTATATTTATACTTATTAAAATATTCTAAAAATAGAAACACCATTAATTATGTTACAGCATCTCGGCAATACATGTGCGTTTATACATTAAACATACCGACACGAATTCGTACTAAAAATATAGACGTAAACATGGGGATTGTCAAGATATATTCCCAAAGCGGCTGTTTCTGTCCAGCCGCACTTGGGGCGGGGTCAAAGGCCAAGTTTCAAGCATGAATAACGTTCACTTATAGTTTTGCATTCACATTCGCATCCAACACAGCCTCATACTATATATTCTAGTGTAGTACTTGAATGTATGTGGCCTAGTATCTTCATCATCAGCATCAGTAACGCCATAGCCGCAGTTGGACATTCTGTAGCCAGTGTAGGGTCAGAGAAGTCACATCTCATCTAACATCAGAATCACAATCAATGAGAACTCTCCGGCCCATCCAATGTACGTTTTAAATTTGAGAATAGAATGGACAGATATAGCATAATCCCTATTTAGATACTAATAAGTTGAACTAACAAGTGCAGTATGCGCAATAAATGGAACTGCCAACCGTTATTGCCAACTAGCATCAAATCGTATAACAACAATGATGAGTGACATTCGAAAAAACCAACAGAGTCAATCGACTATAAGTTGAATGTACGGACCAGAAATATTTTAATCCTTTTGCGGGTATTTAGGGTTTATAATACCCGCAGGTCAATTGGCCGCAATTGCAATGCAGCGTTCGGCCAATTTTTAACTTATCACGCTCCGAAATTTTAGTGTTTAATGTTTGACAAGTTGTGGTTTATGGTAGCAAAAATAAATAGAGTCCTAACTTAACAATGAATGATTGCGTCATTTGTGTGCTATCGAATCGGATTTGCTGCGCTATATAGATCATAGCATTTTAAAGCGATTTTGCTGCGGACCAGGCGGTTTTATGTGGTTTAAACTAGGGGCTCTGGTAATAACAAAGGAAAACACAAATGGCAAATAAACTTTGCAGTTGTGCAATGGCTTAAGCAGTAACTGTCATATATGTTATAAAATAAAGAAACAATTAAAATGTGTTGCACCTAAGTTTTTTATGAGAAAACCATAAAAAAAATATTCAATGCTTTTCAACAGGAAGCTGATTTTAAGCAAACTATTAAAGTTACATGAGGAATTGTGAAACCTGTATAAATCTGGTTTTACTTTGGTGTGTTACAAAAATTTCCCTAGCATGTGCAAATTATAGAACATTCACATCTCCTGTAAAAGATTCTCAAAAACTTCATTTTGTGTAAAAGATTCTCAAAAACTTCATTTTGTGTCAAAGATTCTCAAAAACTTCTTAAGCTACAGGGATGTGCAATCCTGAATTGGAAAGATCGTATCCATTTTTGGTGAACTTTCACTAACCGGAAGTTAGCTTTTTGAAAATCCTATATTTCGAAATTTCTTCCCAAACCATGGGTGTTTCCATTGTCCTCTCAAGCAGCAATTATGTCGACCACTAACGCCACGGTTGACATAAATGCTACTTAGGTTTTGTCTGGCCAAAGCTAAAGAAAAGGAAGTTTTCACAAATTTGCCTTTTACAAATACAGTTTTCTCAAACTAACGGTTTTAGCGGAAAGTAGCAACTCCAAAAGAGACTTTGCCGAAGAGAACAGTGTACTATTAATTAAAATAAGACATTTTCGGTCAAAAGCTTGGTCATACACGCTGTGGTTTGCCCGCTGGTTTTTACCCAGCAAATTGTTAAATTTTATTGCAGTCCAATTGTACCCACACACGTTACGATACACGAGGCAATTCTCATTAGCGGCAGTGTTGACTGTTTTAAAGCCAAATTCACACTAACGATTGCGATTACGATTGAGCTTCCTCGACCAATGAGATCAAAGCTTTCATGTCCCTATCTTTAAAAACCTTAATTGGTGGAGAAGCTTCATTCGTAATCGAAATTGATAGTCTGAATTGGGCTTAAGGCTCCTTAATGAGCATTTACTCGCAACTTAGCGAAAAATATATCGCTCATTTACAACAGTAGTGTCATAACTCAAAAATGAGCAGTTTTAAGTTAATGAAGCAGCATGACTCATTTATAATGGGGAATCGGGACTAGAACTATTGTAAAATAGTTAATAATTTCGGGCTATCTTCCTCCCTCGTCTACATCCTTCGTAAATATAAAATTCATTTAGTCAGTGACAAAGATCTATGGTGTCACTCTCATTATATCTAGCCATCAGATTCTCGGGATCGAAACTTGATACTGCCTATCAATAATTTTTCGAGTTCCTCATTGCTTCAATTAAAATTAAATCTCATTGTATTATTCAATTATAATTTTTGGTACTTTTCGGAAATTAAAAAAAAAAAACGTTTAAAAAATTCAGTTTTCAAGCTTTATTAAAAACATGTTTCTCCACTTATGGCCTTCACACATGTTTTGCCACCATAATCATACAATAATTCTAATTCCGAACGAGACCAATTCTTTTAAATTTTGAAGTCAACATTAGCTGAAGACTAGGGTACATCTAGTATAATTCCAACTTTTTCTAGAATTAGCATTAAACTAGTCGGAAAATTCCAACTTTTTGTCTATGTTTCGTGCTGGTGTTACATCTGAAATAACGACGGCGAATAAATTTCGTAAGAATTTATTTTTTTTTACATATATTTCATTGTTTTATTTATTTTTTAACAAAAATTTCTTATCATTTCGGTCTGCTAGCCAAAGTTTTTCCTATAAATTTCTTTCCATTGCGACAATTGTTTAGACTCATTTATGAATTTACATACGATTAAAAAGAAAATTATTCTTCCTAAATAATACCACAAATTATAAAAGAAATCACACATGAATTAAATCATTCTCTGTAATAACCTTAATTAAATGCACCAATTATAATTTTCCATGGGAAAACTCTTCATATTTTCTAAATAAAGAGTATTTTTAAATCACGCTAGTTGAGTGATAATTTTTCTTCTTTTTAATTAATCACACCATCATAAAATGACCTTTACCAACTATTGTGATAGTTCCATCATGAAAATGTGAAAATATTTTTGTACATTTGTTAAAAAATTGAAAATCGTGTCTGGGTTTTTTTTTGTTGTTTTCGTTTCGTTTGTTTTCATTATTTGAAAAATGGATTCGGTCGATGGGTAAGACGGAACATCACTGAGCCGGAAGTAATTGATGATTCAAGACAATTTTCCATTTTTCCACCATAATTTTCCGGCTATTTTTCGTTAACACTTGTAACTCTGGTTTGAAGTTGGAGGCGGATTGAAGATAAAGTTGGCAGACCCAAATATTCATATTCTATTTTAATTATAACAACTGTCAGTACAATAATTATATATCATATAGCTAACACAAAAACTTATGACTCGTTTCTACAGAAAAACATAACAAAAGCTATAATTGCCAATCTGGCAATCATTGGAGACCCGTATGGTGATAGTCGTATCAAAATTCGAACAGTTATACCAAAATTCCACTTTGAAGTCAAACTTTCCAATAAGAATTTTTAAAATTTATTCCAATCGGATTTTGATGTATGGGAGTTTTATGTAGAATCACATCCTAAATAACTTTTGTTCTTGGACTTTTTTGATAAGATGCACCGTTTTTAAGATATTCGCAAAAATCGTTTTCGTTCGTATGGGGGTACCCCCCCTAATGGTCCATTTTTGCCCATTAACGAACTTAGCCTCGCATTTTACGAAAAACGGATCTGTGCAAACTTTCAAGTCTCTAGCTCAATCCGTGCGCCCGCAATCCGCGCCACAGACAGACGGACAGACAGACAGACAGACGGACAGACAGACAGACAGACGGACGGACATGCAGAAATTAAATATTTTTATCATTCTAAACACACTGGTGTAATTCATTTTTTTGTGCAATGACGGGATCTTGGCGTTACAAACGGTAAGGCAAAGTTAATATACCCTTTGGTTTCACCATACGGGTATAAAAAAGCCTTTTGCTCTCGACGAGTAATCTTGCAAGAAAACACACCTAAAATTTGCATCCCAGAACTATTTTACAATAAAAGACATCAATATTATTGAATTTTAAAAGATAATTTATACAAATTTCACTAGACGATTAAAATTGATTAACTTTTAAAAAATGTAATTTTTTGGAAATAACATACTTTAATTTTGAATAAGTGATGATTTTTATGTTCTTTACTCTCGTGGTGATTTGATCAAAGTCACCATAAAATTATCATATATGCACCAAATATATGAGTGAATATAACATAGAAAACCGGGAAAGAAAATCCAAAAACCGTTCAGCATCAGTGCCATTGCTTCAAAGTACATTTGTGATCGTGTCAATGAAACATTAATTAAAATTATAAGAGCACTTTTGCAATTTCGGTGTGTTCATTTTACTGCATGAGCGTATCAAATCTTTAATAGTGCATAAAGTTTGGCGTAAAACTCTGGTCTGCATATTCACAACAAGGTAAATCAATTTACAGTCTGTAGTGATTACGCGAGGGTATAGGTACTGGGACGGGCTTAAGTCATCTCCCACAGCAATTATAATAAAACTTATTGGGAAACCAAATTTTACATTTTCGATTGATAAAGAGGTTCAGGCATTTTTCTCCATTTTGTTTACTTCAATATTTAAAATCTTTATATAAAAATAACTGATGTGCACAGTACAAGATTTTCTTATACAAAATCTACGTTCCTGCGCAATTTGCACTATAACGCGGCAAATATTGTAAAATATTAGCTTATATAAAGATATATTTTGTCTAGTTTTATATTTTTAATTCTTCCCTTAAATATTTTTTCGAGGAAACGTTAGTTTGCGAGCAATTCGCAAAGATCTAATTTTTACCTTTTAATGAAAATATCTCAATACTGGTAAAAAAAAATAGCGGATAACAACATTGTGGAAATCGATATTCTCTTTAATTCGCCTCACACATTGAAGTACCGAAAAACCGTTAGTTTTCGAGATAGTCGCAAAAACTGTTTTTTTTCGAATTAATGGCATATCTTTATAACGGTTTGGGATACGGAGTTCTAATCTATATATATATATAAAATCGTTTAACCTGATTGACTGACTGACTGACTCATCCAAACTCCTGAAGCTAGAAACTTGAAACTTTCACAGTATGTCCCAACCATCACGTAGGCGCTAACTAAGGCGGGGTTTTCCGAAATTTTACCGCTAAGGGGGAAACGGGTGGTAAAGGGGGTTTGGGTGTTTTTAAACCGCGATTTTCGCCATGAAAGTTTCACTCGGATCACGAATCTGGTGTTAGATTTTTAAAACTCGAAATGGAAGGTCCTGCAAGGATACGATTTTTTTAAAAGTTTTTAAGTTCGTTCCGGTTTTTTTCGTATTTTAAAACTTATGCCTAGAAAATTTAATTGTTTTCAACTTTTGTCATACGGTAGACTACCGAAAATTGCGAGATTTTGGAGTAAATTGCAAAAAACTAAAGTGCGATTTTTAAAAAATCGCCATTTTGATTACTCCAAGTTAACGGATTTCCGTTAACAGACTGACAGACATAGAGAATGAGATGTTTGTAATAATGCTCGTAACGACTCAGGAGTGCTCGGGAAACCGATTTTTAGGCAAAATTAAGAGTTCGTAGAAGAAATTAGTAAAGATTTTCATACTACATTAGTTGTGGAAGTTTTCCGAACCGATTTAAATGATTTAAATCAAACGCAATGTTGATTTGCACTACTGAACATTTAATTGGTATACCAGAGAAGTCAATCGATTATTTAAAAATGAGTGAGAAAATTCCAAAATTTTTAAAAGGAATTTTCACTCAAGGGTCCTGTTAGAATATTGCTTTTTCTCAGAAGTGTTTAACCTTTAGACTGCCGGGGTGGCCCTAAACGATCTTGGCGGCTCCACACTATCTGTAGATACAAATATATAACAAATATTCAAAACAAAAACCTACACTGAAAAAAAATTG
The DNA here is from genome assembly GCA_964034945.1 of Chrysopilus asiliformis. Taxonomy (NCBI): domain Eukaryota; kingdom Metazoa; phylum Arthropoda; class Insecta; order Diptera; family Rhagionidae; genus Chrysopilus; species Chrysopilus asiliformis. Next base: position 76,942,680 of record OZ035961.1, on the reverse strand, counting down.
TCATTAGATTGATTCAAATAAAAAATTCGCTAAATTTGCATTTTTGGAACAAAAAAAAAAATCAAAAATTCGCATATTTCTGAAAAGCAAAACATAACAAAAGCTATAATTACCAATCTGGCAATTATTGAAAGCCCGTATGGTGATATTCGTATCGAAATTCGAACAGTTATACCAAAATTCCACTTGAAGTCAAATTTTCCAATAAGATTTTTTAAAACTTATTCCAATCGGATTTTGATGTATGGGAGTTTAGAATCATATCCTAAATAACTTTTGTTCTTGGACTTTTTTGATAAGATGCACCGTTTTTGAGATAGTCACAAAAATCGTTTTCATTCGTATGGGGGGAACCCCCCCCTAATGTTCCGTTTTTGCCCATTAACGAACTTAGCCTCGCATTTTACGAAAAACGGACCTGTGAAAAATTTCAAGTCTCTAGCTCAATCCATGCGCCCGCAATCCGCGCCACAGACGGACGGACATGCAAAAATTAATTATTTTTATCATTCTGAACACACTGGTGTAATTTATTTTTGTGTGTGATGACGGGATCTTGGCGTTACAAACGGTAAGGCAAATCTAATATACCCTTTGCTTTCACCATACGGGTATAAAAATATGACCTTCACCCAATTGCTATGTCTGTGTTTGTGGTTTAACTAGACCAACATTTTGGATTCCGAAGTTCGTAACAATCCTCTAACATAAAATGGATTGAAAATCAGTATTCCTCATTATAAGTATTTCGATTTTTGGTCGATGGATTGACAAACTGCATCATAGTGCGGCTTCTTATACCAATGGAAAGATTTTTTCAGTTTTCTTGGATACGATGGGTCATATCGAAAAAAAATATCAAAACTAGAAGTGTTGGGAATGTAATTTTACACATCTTTGGTTTGCATCAAAATTCAATTTAATGCACTACTCTGTCACATCGTCCTCATAAAAACAGATCATTTTTTTTATCAGTTTCTTAATAATATAGCTTTTTTCGCCAAATTTCTCGAATTAGAGTAAAAATTAAAGAGTGCCAATCGTGTTTACTGTTTTAGATAGTATATTAACATTATATTTATTGGTTTTTTAGTGAATTTCCGTTGGAAGTTCGGATGCAAAAGAAAGAAGAAAACTCCGATAATGAAGATAAACTCATTGAATATTTAAAATAAAATTATTTTTTTAATATATTAATACAGAAAAAATAGAACCACCACTGTACAAAACAAGGACCGGAAATATTACAATAAGAGACAAATCATACCAACATATTCTCTTTATGATAAAATAGAGAGAAAGTCCAGCTAAATTTTTCCCATAAATACATCCAATAAATAACAATAAATAGAGAAAAATGAACATATTTTATTATTATAATTTTTTTTGACGTTAGCCACCCGTGTGAAAATTTTCGTCATGTTCACAGCTCTGTTTCATGTTGTTAGCAATTTAAAATGTTCATCTAATTTATTATCAAAATAATTTTAAAGGACGTTTCTTTCTTAAGCTTTTATTTACAAAAAGACACAAAATTGCCTCAGTTTGAGGAACGTTTTGACCGCAGTAGCACTATCATCATCGTCGTTTCAACATCGATCTCCACTTCTGACCCCTCGCCCTCGATCAATAATGCTTTGATCAAATCAAGTCAACAATTTTTTGAAGAACGACCTCATCCCGTTCCTTGTACAAACAAAAAGCCAGCGAAATTCTGTTTCTGTTTCGAAATCGAAACGAGCGTCGCGCGTCAAGGCGCCACTTTTGTGTGTGACAAACCGTCAATAAAAATAGATATTCTCGAAATAAAAGTCAAACGAAAGTAGCAGTGAAAAATAGAAAGAACAAAATAAATAAATGACAGAAAAACGCCATGGCGAAGAAAAAAGACCCATTAAAAATAAGAATCAACGTCAAAAATTAAAAATAAAAAGCTTATACATTGTGTGCTTATAGTTTCGCGGGCCGTGCCACCAATATTAGATGTCGCGGGCATCATCATGCAGCATTAACCAGAAGTGAACATAGTCCGGTGACAAGTCACACACAGGGGTCTTCCCAATTCAATCGAAATCACAATCACCCGAAGCCAAGAAGCTTCAAGCTATAGTAAAATAGCACCTTGCATCTACATATAAGCGCACCCCTTCCCACCTTCCACTATTTTCGATATACAAGTCTAACTAAATCCAAATCTAACATCGAAGCGGAGCCATTCTTTCGTTTATTTGCCGATGCCAAGTCTAACCCAGTGCAAGTCAATTTTCGGAACCAACTTGGCATCGATCGATCGGGTGGCCTTTGAATCATCAGTTTTCCTGTGATCGCACGTTGCAAAAGTAAAAATAAAAAAAAAAAGATTCAACTGACACCCGAAAAAATAAAAATACAGAAAATATACGGATCTTAATATGCTTGATGGTTTTATAACTCTGCAGAATCTAAAGATCTTTACAGCACGGGTGTCACTAAATCACGATCGCGATGATGATCCATCCGCAACCGAAGACGGGGCTCCCAAAACACATTTTTATGAATCACTGCAGGAGGATCACTTCACATATGTTAGCTAGAAGTTGTCAACTGTTTTCGGTGGCTGCTTAAGCATTCAGAGCGACAAACAAGCATGTGAAATGTCAAAATTCAAAATTAAACCGCCTCAGTAATTGTGAATGAAATTCTAGTTCCCTCAGCGTAACTATGACTAATTAGAATTAAAGCTTGGCTCTAAGTACCACATTTGAATTTACGATGATTAGAGATGACTAAGTCGACTAGATTTGTTGGCTAAAACAAAACAAAAAAAACTTATTGTCGGTTAATAAATTTGGATACATTTGCCAAGAAAGGACTCACAGCTATTAGATTTGTGTCAAAAAGCGTCTCAAGGAAACTTAAAGAACATGCACAACTTGCTTAATTCTGTCATTTTCTACTAGATAAGCCTGAATTAAAGAATTTTAGGTTTTACTGATATCGAAGAAAGAGAATGAGACATCAATCTACTAAGCTTACGCCTCTACCACTATAAGTCTCCAAATAGCGTACCACTGTAGAAAATCTACTCTAGAATAAACAATATTACAATCACAAGTAGGTTTGAGTGGTAAATTTCTTTAATGATGACATTTCGAGCTGCCATTTGAATTGGTGTTGGTGATAATATGTGCAAGATGTATAAATACATGGATTTTGTACTATACTCAAATAGTAGAGGGTAGTACACATAATTATATAATTCTAGTGGTAGTAGTATTTGTTATTGGCAAGCAAATTACCGTTAGCCAAGTCTAATCAAATTTGGCAGTCGCACCACTACCTGCCTTAGTCACCAGTAATAAAATTAGCTCATGTTGGCGGTGGCGACGACGACGGCAGTACTGCGCGTAATACGTTTGATGATATCACACATGAACCGCAAGATACTCGCGTTCTAATATAGATACCTCTTATTCTATAGAATTAGGTGTTTCTGTTTTGTTTTTTTTTATCCCAGAATTGAGAGTTTATTATTTTTATGCAATTTATTAGATTTCTTGTTCTAAGAAAGGTTTTTTTTTTTTGCAAAAATGACTTATCCTTTTGAAATACCTTTTTTATTGTCATTCAAATAAAAAAAAACATCTATTTACATAAGAGTGTGTTTCTATCTATGGCACTACATCCCAAAGTAAAAACATAACAAAAGCTATAATTGCCAATTTGGCAATTATTGAAAACCCGTATGGTGATTTAGGTGGACGGCAAACAGTTGTATCAAAATTTCAGTAAGAAGTCAAACTTTCCAAAAAGATTTTTTTAAAACTTGTTTCAATTGGATTTTGATGTATGGAACTTTAATGTAGAATCATGTCCTAAACAACTTTTGTTCTTGCACTTTTTTGATAAGATGCACCGTTTTTGAGATATTCGCAAAAAAAGTTTTGGTTCGTATGAGGGGTACCCCCCCTAATGGTCCATTTTTGCCAATTAACGAACTTAGCCTCGCATTTTACGAAAAACGAATCTGCACAACATTCTCTAGCTCAATCCGTGCGCCCGCAATCCGCGCCACAGACAGACAGACGGACGGACGGACAGACGGACGGACGGACATGCAAAAATTAAATATTTTTATCATTCTAAACACACTGGTGTAATTCATTTGTGTGTGTGATGACGGGATCTTGGTGTTACAAACGGTAAGGCAAATCTAATATACCCTTTGGTTTCACCATACGGGTATAACTAGGCCTCCTCAATTAAGGTTTCCAACAATTTTTCGTCTCGGCTGCGCACCAGTTTTAAATGGATTGCAAATCACGAATAAATTTTAGCATTTGTAAGGTGTGATTTTGCGACCCACCACCAGTAGATGTCGTGATAGCAGTATAAATCGATGATGTCGTTAGCACCAAGCAGTAACTATCACTACTAATTTCGATAATGCAAGTTGAGTGGATTTGAATTGATCACACGAGATCTTTTGCGGGTGTTATTGTAGGAGAGACTATTGTAAGTAGGAGAGACTATTGTGTCTTACAATAACACATGCCGTAACTAAGAATCGGGAACCCCACGAAAATCTCTTTGATCCTCCCCTCCTCTGATTGGAAAAACCTCGCATTGGTAATAGAGGCCATAGTTACGACTCCACTTCTTTACTACGAATAAATATACACCAGCCATCCTCGAAATATGCGCCGCAGAGGATTTTTTTTTCTTGATTTCTTTGAAAAACACGCACTGAGTTACAAATTTTGCCATTGATGGGATAATTTTGCCAATGAGGAGTCAGGGCTAAACCTGTATTCCCTTTTTATTCCCCAAAAAAGTGATAAAAATCGATTTTTGTGTGCCTGGAAATTTTGAAAGATCGATAAGAGGGAAAATTTGTCTCAATTTTGTTTGCAAAAAATATAACGGAATCCAATTTCTTGATTAGAGGACCCTTCCGGGGCCCCCGGGTGTATTCGTCAAAAAAAGTGATATTCGTCGTTTTTTTTTTTTTTTTTTTCAAAAAAGGACGTAATTTTCAAAATGCTAGTTAGTTTGACAAAAGTTAGAAACTCCAAAAAATAAGATCATTTTCAAGTGTTTCGTGAAATAGAATTTTGAGATTTGAAGCGAATCGGTCAACCGATTTGAAGCAGATTGGTGAATTTTTCGACTTCCCCACGCATATAATTCCGACCGAAGTGGCAACATACGAACTGCGTATTGTTTTTATAGAACTTTACTACCGAATGAGGATGAGCTGTACTTGTACAGTGAAACCTCTATATAACGAAATTTTTCCAGAAACTTTTAAAAAGAAACACGAATAAAACTATTTCCTTATTACGGTACTGCCGTAGAGGTTCTACTCAGATTAAAGAGAATGGCAATTTGAATTTCGTTTTATAGAATTAATTTATGTAATTTTGTGTAGCGGTTATTTGCTTCTGTATGACAAATGGTACGACTAGTGGATTTATCCTTACAGATTAGAGTTTTCTTGTAGAAATCTCGCCATATCCAATGTTCCCCATTTTATTTTTTCCTAGAAAGCCCTAAATGACTAAGAACTGGAATTCCTATAAAAATCACAAACAAACGAATACATTTTTATAAAACGAAGAGAATTCTATTTGAAATTATAAAAGTGCGTCTTTGCGACATAATCTCATATCGTTCTAGATACGCACTTGTATGATTTTGCCCATTTTCCTTTTATTATAATATGCTTGCTGTCTTTGTGATTGTTCAAACATTATAAGAAAATCCGTCAAAATACAAGCAAATCAAATGAACACAGACATAAAAAACGTAACGACAGCGGTACGGATATATTTATGTAAAAAGAAAACTTTCGCGTTTACTTTGTTTGTATATTTTGCGTCTGGCGGGCATCTATTTCTGGATATTTTGATGCAAGAAGACCGATCGTTTACCGCAAGAAAAATGAAAATTGGTTTTTTAAGTGAAAAACATCTTTTTTCATAAATCTTTAGTTCTCATTTAGGCTTGGTTCCTCTAATGTTGAACTTAGAAATAAAACATTTTTATACCCGTATGGTGAAACCAAAGGGTATATTAACTTTGCCTTACCGTTTGTAACGCCAAGATCCCGTTATCACACAAAAAAATGAATTACACCAGTGTGTTTAGAATGATAAAAAAAGTTGAATTTTGCATGTCCGTCCGTCTGTCTGTCCGTCTGTCTGTCCGTCTGTCTGTCTGTCCGTCTGTCTGTCTGTCCGTCTGTCTGTCCGTCTGTCTGTCTGTCCGTCTGTCTGTCTGTCCGTCTGTCTGTGGCGCGGATTGCGGGCGCACGAATTGAGCTAGAGACTTGAAAGTTTGCACATATCCGTTTTTCGTAAAATGCGAGGCCAAGTTCGTTAATGGGCAAAAATGGACCATTAGGGGGGGTACCCCCCATACGAACGAAAACGTTTTTTGCGAATATCTCAAAAACGGTGCATCTTATCAAAAAAGTGCAAGAACAAAAGTTATTTAGGATATGATTCTACATAAAACTCCCATACATCAAAATCCGATTGGAATAAATTTTAAAAATTCTTATTGGAAAGTTTGACTTCAAAGTGGAATTTTGGTACAACTGTTCGAATTTTGATACGAATATCACCATACGGGTCTCCAATGATTGCCAGATTGGCAATTATAGATTTTGTTATGTTTTAATACAGGCTGGCGATTTTTTTTTTATGATAGGATTGTGCCAACAAAACACGCTGTTTTTGCAAATAAAATCCCAAATCTTGAATGGAGTTTTTAAAATTTGTGTGAGGGAAGAGGAAGTTTTTCAATATTTTTTTTCATTTCTGGATATCATAATCCTTTCTCAAGGAGAACTAAAGATCGTAAAGTGGTCGTCACGTACCTTAATTTCGTGACTTTATGGCTGCAACAACCACATTACGACCTTTTATGCTACTTAGTTGTAGTTTCCAGCCGAATTTCTTGACGATTCAGCAATAATTGAGCTAGAAAATCGTCATTTAAAGAAAAATATTTTGCTTGAAATCCGCTATCTATCGAGCAGGTTGTGTAAAACTTTAATTTCACAATAAATATGCCCTGGCATACTAAAAGGGTGAAATCGGCCAGAGAATAGAATATGAAAATATCAAAAATATACATTAAACCGGAAGTTGAAGTTATGAGTCTTTCCACAAATAAATCTTCACTTAGCACCTTGATTCGAAGGTGGATTTTGCTTTCTTGGCGACGCACCGCTTCGTTTATTAAGAATTCATCGCTGAAGAGAACTCATGAAAATCTCAAAGACTGTGTTTAAAGCGAGTATTTTTGGACATGTAAAGTGTTTTTTTTTTGCTTAGGTAAAGCGAATATTGGGCGGAAAATTAACAAATAACAGAGAAAATGAATGTCACTTTGGTAAATGAGTGAGTAAGCCATCAAAGGATTAACCATCATGAAAAGCAATAATAATAAAATAAAACAATAAACGAATGAGGGACAGAATATATTCGTAAATAAAATTAAAATCTTATTATTTTTATTGCGATGATTTTATTATTCCTGCTTTCTGGAACGAAAATAAGTTTTTCCCATAATTTTTCTACTCACCTACCCGATAACTTGTGTGTGCCACTGATTTATCTATTTTCGTTCTGAACTATAACTTCTTATCCTCTTTCGCCTGCCGTCAATCTCGAGTCTACCAGTTCAATGAGTTAGTGGTGTCAGTGAGCCGAGAATTGAGCCATGTCAACCCACAGCATAAAATTTAGAAAAGAAAAATTTTTCGAAATAAAATCGAAACACAACTTTCAAACTGTAGTCACACAAACAAAAAATATTAATGGGAAAAGCTTTAAGAAGCACGTAGGAAACTACCAAAAATTTTCCCAATTTTAACCCCAAGAGATCTCAATGGAGGATTAATTTGAAAATTGTAGCTGGGAGAAAACCTCCACACGCCATGGAAAAGCCGTCACAAATTATTTGAAATGATGATCATCCAACGTGATGTATGGGCCCCAATAAAAATGTCAGGTGGGAAATTGTGAATCGAAGTACGTATTTTGTGACCACGAAGGATAGATACACGGATTTGAATAAATTTAGAGGTAGAAGGCGACACAAATCTTTTAAAACAATGGGAAAAAATCACCTAAATGACGTCATTTCAAGACGTTTTTTTTATATATTTTTTTTTGATAAAAGTAGCAAAACTTTCTTTAAAAAAAAGGTGAAATTCAAATTTGACAAACGAAAATAAAATACTGTAGGATTTTTACTGCTTGTTCTACGTTATTTATTAGTTTAATCTTTTAAACTTCCTTAAAATAACTCAACTGTATATCTTCCTTTCCAATAGGAAAGTGCCAAAAACATTCAAAATCTTGTCAAATGAGGTAATTACACTTTTTGCTAACCAAGAGAGGTAAAAAAACAGTAGCCACTTTTTAGGGTTTTTTTCGGGCAAATTTCAACTATATAAAACTACAGCAGGGTAATTTCATAAAATATAAACTTTCCACCAAAAAGAAACACCGAAAAAATTGTGCACTCATTACATTCTCTACATTGAATTTCGCTCCCTCAAAAAGTTTCCGTATTTGTTAAAACAAACACTACAGTTGGAGGGAAAATATTAGAGAATTTAAAAATTCCGTGAAAATTTGTTTTAGGGAAAAACATAGCTTTTTTTTACCTAGCTGTGGAATGTAACTCTTCTTACATGATGAACAATTAGATATATATTGAAATTGATTATACAAAAACTCAGATCCGTTAAAAACTATATAAAACTATATACTCAAAAACTCGAGAACCAAGGTTCGTTTGCGCGTACTTTTCTTAAAAAATAAAGCCTAATTAAACGATCGAAATTATGGGATTTAAATTATTTAAGTTGAACAAAGGTTGGTAAGTTTCGTTGTTGCAAACTGCTCTAACAAGTAAACCTCACGAGGTGCAACTCTCAGATCTTGTTGAAACTTACATATGTGAAAGAATGTTAGAAAATAAGAGATAAGTTTTTTTTTATCGGCGACCATCAATGTTTAGGGTCTTTCTTGACCTCCCTAAAATTATGCAAATTTTCATTCTGGGGTATGCCAAAATTTAGGCAATGGGACATGCCAACATTTAGAAAACAAGCCAACAATCCGAATTTTCAATGTGTTTGAGATTAAAACTTCCCATTTACTATAAATGTGTTTATAAATGTTCACACCTCGATAAAAATCATTTAACCTGATGTTCGCAGGCAAAATATTGTAGAATTTGAAGTTAATCAGTTACTTAAACATACCCCCGAGAGTAATTAAATTTAGCACTCAGTTTAGCGTTTTGACATAGGTTAATATTATTTACTAGGGGCTGCGCCCCGAACCGCTTCGCGGTTCATCCCCCTTCCGCAGGTCGGCCTTCGGCCTCCCTGCCCCCGTCGGCCTCCACAACTACTCGGCCTTCGGCCTCGCCCCTCGCGCTTGAATTGTTGGAATTTGATGTATGGAGAGGTTACGTAAAATTATTTAAATAAATAATTTTACGTAACCTCGCCTTCCTCTTTACTCGGCCTTCGGCCTCGACTCAAATGCAGATAATTAACCCAAAAAAGGGAAATTTTTTTAGAGACATTTTTCTTTGTGACCCAACAAACAATTTTTGGTATCTTTGCATTCCTTTTTTTAATGAGTTTTTGAAGTAGCAGGTTGCCCAATATAATAACGTTGTAGGAGGTAAAGTCATAAAGAAACAAACATACAACATTTTTTATTAGAGTGAAATTTTGCAATAAGAATTTCAAAAGGTGTTCCAATTGAATTTTCATGTATTGAGTATTTATGTAGAATTGGATTCTAAACACTGTTTGTTCTTGGAGTTTTGCAATAAAGTGAACCGTTTTCGAGAAATTTGCAAATAACTTTTTGGATTGTATGGGAGAGGGGGGAAGCTTAAGGGGTAGGTGCACCAAACTTCACAGAAACACCCTCTGTGCTAATCTAAAGTTTTCCTGAAAATTTGGTCAAAATCGGTTCAGCGGCTTAGAAGTCTATAAGCCACATACATACATACATACATACATACATACATACATACATACATACATACAAACACACATACATACATACATACATCCATTTTTAGTAATATAGAAGAAGATACATACATACATCCATTTTTATATATATAGATAGATAGATTAATAACCTAAACTCCGGTTTTTCTTACACTGCTGCTAAACTTTGTTTGGCGTCCATCGTGCTTACAGATTGGCGGAAAGACGCAAATCAAAATCTTTCTCATGTCCAGGATTTTTTTTGTGCAAATCATTTGTTTATCCAACAATTATTTCGATCCGTTAACTCCTATATTATTCTCATGTAGAGTATAAACATTAAATTTTCAAATAATTTTAAATTTACTCACATATCTACTATTTTTACCACAAGTTCATGTGTTACTTACCTAAAAGAGAAAAAAAAAGAAAATTAATAAACAAAAATATAATTTTTCTTATAATAAAAAAATGTTTAATACATTTTTCCAGGGGGGACGGGTCAAAAGTTCGTTTATGAATAGGGTGACCACACCTTTTTAGACCAATTCGGGACAAGATGAGCAACAAATTATAAAACTTATAAAAATACAAATTATAAAAATAAAACTTAATTTAGATTAAAACCAAGGAAAAAAAACAATAATATGCGCCGCAGGCGAAATTTTTGAAAAAGAATGCGGCGCAGGTTTTTGAATTAATACATACACAGTCCCAAGCAAAAATTTGCTTAAATTCGTTGAAAAAATCTGCCGCAGACGAAAAAAATGTATTTTGGAGCAGCCTCCAGTCGAAATAGATTACGTTTTGCATATTTAGTGATCGTTCTTTCTAGTGTTTGAAAAATTATTACACTAATTTCAACAATCCGGAGCAAAAATTTAGTTTCCACGACACTGGGACAACAAGCCTAAATTCGGGACTAGCCTGAAAAGATATCATGCAATGGGCTATTTTTGTGTAAATGCTGTTAAAGTAGTCTTTATTTCAAATAAAATAACAATAATGAAACACAGCATGAAGAAAGGAATCCTTTTCGCCCCCCTGCTTCCCAATCGGTACCAGCCGACGACCATGAGCGGAGACCTAATTGAATTTCTAGTAAATAAATATTGAATTTCTCGAAGTACACGGAGAAAAATCGTGTTTGTGTTTTGCGCTTTAGAAAATTCAATAGGGTTCAACTCCAAAAAAAAATTTATTTTTCATAAACATTTAACTTGAAAAGCTTTAATTGCGGTTTATAGTTTATGAATCGAACATAGTTACAATTTATATGGCCGAGTGAAACTTGGCAATATTGTAAATAACTTTCTTCAATTTTTTTTATTTTGTATTTCTTTAAAAAAAAATAGCCACATCATAGTAGCCAAGAGCAAAATTCCTTCTTCAACATACTGAGGCGTTCCAATAGACAAAACTATCTCATATTTTTTATGGTGAGAACTAATATATAGACTGTCCGTTTGTATATGAAATCAAGAAATTTTTAGCAGCAATACAGCCTCAATCCAGTACCAAACAGTCAAGAAAAAATTGAAATATGAGAAAAAAATTAGAACATTTTAAGCATAAGAAAAACAAAATCGTCTTACGCTTCATTCATTAACTTCTCGTGGCCTTACTGTAAGTAAACATATTTGTCGTAAGATTCATTTGGAAAAAACATGAGATTTTCAAACATTGCTTCTATTTTCCACTTATTCAACCAAAGTTGCTGTTTTTCGTTATTTATTTTTATTTCGGATGCTATATGAACTTTAAGTCACGGAAAACGCAAATTACCAAAACTTGGGACCGACAAATCAACGAAAATTTCGTTTTTCTTCGTGTTACGATTGGAATTTCCCCAGACACAACATTAGATTCTGATCAAGTCGAGTAACTAAATTTACCAACTCAATATATCTCGCTACATGTCTAGAAGTTAATCATAGAAAGGATTGAGGGGGGAAATGACCGCGAAATTATTTCCCGAAGCAGAGCACCTCCTTCTTAGCACAAAAAAAACAAAGGGGACGACCTAATATTTACACCAATAAAATTAGCTATTTATGCGTTCAAAGCACAGAAATATAGCCCATAGAATGCGCCTTACTTGAAAAGCCCGTATAAAGAAATGGGCCAAAAACACTAATGCTTTCTCTATTTTCATAAGCCTAAAATTTATTTGCATACCATAGTGAAATGAATCCAGAATTGCCAACTTTGCTTTTATCAAGTTTCAAATTAAAAATGAATTTTAGCTTTTAAGTGAACTACAAACATTCTATATTCCAAAACGAAGCATGATATATTTATCTCCTTTCCCCATAATAATATTTTGACATTTCAGTGGCCCATTTGAGATAGCAAAACACGATATCTATTCTAATTCCGATATCTGTGGTTCAAAGGAGATCAAGATTTTAAGTGCCGTTTGCACCAACGAAACTTAGCAACTTATCCGCATAAATTATTTAAGTCGCAGAATTTCTACGGTTTAAGTAGGCTAACCTCAACTTAATTTTTTAATAGTGCGCGCGCAAATATCGTAATATACATTCAAGGATGAAAGTAAATATAAGCATATGCTCCAGAGCTATTATTTTCAAGATTATTTTTGTATATTTTTGATGTTTACTTTTTAGCGGATTACAGTAAAAGGCAAAATTTTTGCAAATATTAATCTTTTCAATTTAGATCATACATTTAACCCCTCAAAACTCGTAAGTTTTTTAGAGGATCGCAAAAAACTGAGTTTTTTGAAATACCGGTATATTTCGATACGCAATTCTCGTAAAAGACAAAAATGTTGGAGATTCAACGAAGACTACTGAAAACGCGTAGTTTCGGGGTATTTATTTATTTACTTTATTTACGATATAACTACAGTACAGAAAAAAAAAATTCCATTTACACTATAGCTCTAAATACTTAAAATTTTGTTTTTGACAGATGTTTTAAAATTTAAATAACTGCAGTCAAAAGAACCAAATTGGAACAAATCATGGTTTCGTTGCAATCTAATAATTGGAGAATTATAATATATGTTGCTCGTAGTACCCTGTGGCATAAATATGTTTTTATTTCTGGAATTGAAAGTTGGAACTCTTATTTTTATATCTTGTCGTAATGAAGTTGAAAGTAGATCGTGCATGACTTTAAAAAGTGTACATTCGTCAAGACAAATTCGACGTTTTTCAAGAGACTGCATGTGGAGATGCTCTAATCTTCTTTTATAATTCAAATCTTTTTTATTTATTCTTAATAGGACACTTTTAGTGAATTTCCTCTGAACAGATTCAATAATTAATTTGTGATTTTCGTTATAAGGATTCCATACAACCGAGCAATATTCTAGTATGCTTCTTACTAAAGAATTATAAAGTAAAATACTTGTATTTATGTTGTTTAGAGACATTGAAGTACGCAAAATAAATCCAGACATACGATAAGCTCTGGTAGATATCTCTGGTAGAGGGTAAATAGCAAAAAACCAAATTGCGATTTTAAAAAGCCGCCATTTTGGTTATTTCCGGTTAACGGATTTCCATCAAAGGTCCGGAACCAAAGATCCCTGCAAAATTTCATGGCTGTAACTACACTCTAATGGATTTTTGTTGGATTTCACTACATTTAATGTAGGAAATAGGAAAGCGTGAATTTACACAAAAATTAGCGTGAATTCCAACAAAATGTGTAATAATTTCACACAAAACTCCAACAAACGAATAGTGAAATCACACAAAATATGCGCGATTTTACACAAAATGTGTACGATTTCACACAAAATGTGTACGATTTCACACAAAATAAAATTTATCTCTGTTTATTTTTCTCTGAAAAACAAGACGTTCCATTAAATTACTCTTCCTCATCTAATTACACAATATTGAGGAGAAATGGAAACGATGAATGACAACGATAATATGATGTGCAAAAAAAAAAAATTTTAGACCAAAAACTCCAAACGAATGAAATTGCTCGATGAAAGGGTTTGTCGAAAAAATACTTCTCTCCTTCAATATTTTGCAAAAAAAAGGGATTTTTTTGTTAAAAATCTGAAAACATCGGCCCAAAAAAATTAGCAAAAACAATGCAAAAAAAAGATTTTTCTGCAACAATATTTAGTGCGAATTCACACAAACCATTTAAAATGTATATCTTGTGCACAGACAGACTGACGTAATGACATACAGAAGGATATTTTTGTAAGTCGACTCGGGAGTGCCTGCACAGAAAATAAAAAGTATGTAAATATTACGAAAACGTTTGTTAATATAACGAAACCATTTGTCCTCCATGGGCCGACAAAATATTTTGTTAATGGTACGATGTCAATTTTGTTAAGTTTTTGTATTTTTGTATTTCGTTTTCCCAAGAATTTTGTTAATACTACAAATATTTTGTAAATATTACAAATATTTTGTAAATATTACAAAAACAAATCTCTCTTGTTGATATGGAATCTCTTTCTGTTTCTTGCTTAGTGTGTGTTCATAGAATTTAATATATGCAACTAATGAGCGGAAATTGTTTTAATGTGATGACTTCAAAAATTAAGAGATGCTTGTTTGTTTCTGATAGTTTCTATATTGAATATTCGTATGGAGGAAATGTTTTATGACGGCCAATATGATGCGAAATGAAAATAATTTATTTTGAATGATTTTTCTTACAAAAACTTCAAACGAATGAATTCTCTCGACGAATGTTGTTGTGTTACCTCGAAAAAATACTATTCGCGTTTAGTATTTTTCGAAAATGGGAAAAAATTATCGAAATCTGAAAAAAATTGGCATACAAAATATTTCAAAAAAGCATTCCAACTAATGTCTAAACTAAGAAATGCTTTCCCAAAACTGATTTTTTGCATCAGTTTTATGAAAAATTATTGGAATCGCTTTAAAATCGAGTTTTTAGAACTGACGAATCGACTAACAAAATCGTCGCAATTTTTTCGCCATGCACAAGTGTATAGTCTAATTACCTGCTGCAGGCACCCAAACATTAACAGCAGGGAATTGGATGCTTACAGCGGCTAATGAGACCACTAATAGAAAAGCTTGTGTATCGTAATGACGCCATGATGCAAATCAGATTTGACAAAATGTACTTCGTAATATTAACAAATTTTAGTAACTATACGAAAAAATATTGGTTAATTTTTTCGTAGTATATACAAAACTTCAGTAATATTTACGAATTTTTTTTTGTTAGGCTTAACAAAACCCATTTTGTAAATAATACAAAATTATTTTTTTCTGTGTGGGAAAGGTTTTTAGGCGACATTAAGGAGTCGAGTCAATCATTATTATATTGATAGATTACAACCAAACCTTTAAATATTTAACACTTACGGCCAATTTATTCACTAGGAGTTAAATCGCCTTAACTCCCTTAACTCACCTTTAACATGGAAAATAAGGTTAGCTAACTCCCTTAACTCACTAACTCGGCTTAATTCCTAGTGAATAAATTGGCCGTTAATGGTTAAAAAAAAACACTATTAGTTTACTTTTGAATTTCGATATGGCAAATATTCACCCGGTAAATAGGTCAACAAGTTTAATAAATTGCAAAATCTTGTGTCCGAAACTGTGTCACCACGATTACGCAACAGTTTTCTCCCCAATTTTGGTTAATTTTGATCTAGAAGGCCTACTATCCGGTTTAGGTGACCATTTTCTTAATAGTTCAGCTTAGTTTCAATGAATTTTTATATGTACTGATTACGGTCAAATGAATAACACTGATTTTCTTGTTTTTCTTTGTTGATTATTATTAAGCTTAAATTATAATCATACATCCCATTAGCTAAATGCCTTAAGTGATTTCAACGCTAACCAAATGCAGTGGGAGTTGAACAAAAATTTGCTTGGGTTTCGGTGAACATCAAAATGCGTCCACGCTTATCCACTTTTAATCTGTTTTTTAAATGTTTTTGTACCATAAGGAAAAACCCGTCTAATAAAAAAAATCAAAGTCATATAATTTTTACATTTATGAATGCTATACATTTCCGAATTTTATACAATGTTGCAGTTTTAATCGTTTCATGCTTTTTAACAGTTCTTTTACACCAAAATGCAGAAATTGTATCAAAAATATATCTAAATTATATTAAGATTAGCATGAAAAAAGTGTTTTTTATATTAAAAGACTCTCTTAAAAGCTGAACGACAAGTTTCTGGAATTATTTTGTTAATTTATTGTTATTTGTAAATTACTTCCTGTAAGACAAAGAGGGGGTATAATTTTAAGCAGAAATTTGACCAAGCCCGCCGTCTATAGAAAATCTGTAATACTTTTACAAGTCACTAAGCATAAAAGTAGCTGAAATTTTATTGTCCCCAACTTTCGTCACACATACTAGTGAAAGATGTGTAGTTTCGGAGCAAATCACGAAAAACGAAATTGAGATTTTTAAGAAGCCGCCAAAACATAGGGGAAGTATGCCCAAAATGACATAGATGGGTAAAATGACATACTGCAATATCTTGGAATCCGCGAATATATCAGATCTCCTTTTTATCTTAATATGTGCTGTTAGTGAAGTTTAACAACCTGTGAAAACAATAGCTCAGTTTACTGAGTAGCGTCAGAGTGAAAAGATTTAAAGTCTTTTTCTGCAGAAAAAGTTTTTTTAAGTGATCTCATTTTTTCAATTTTTGGTAAGTTTTCTTTTTTTAAATTGTTTCTGTTTTAGCCAGACCATACATTGCTATGTTGTTTTCGAAATAAACTTGTTTGTTTAAAACAAAACAGTTAGCTTTTAATATTTTTTTATATGAAAGTCTCAATCATAGTATATGCCCAAAATGACATACTGATAATATCTACCAAAAAAAAAGAAAAGGAAGGTCACTAAAGCTTTTTTTTATGGACGACATCGATAATGAAGCCTTTACTGCTGACAACGATGCGCCAAAGGAGGAAAAAAAATTTTGCGTGTAATTACTCATGTCATTTCGATATGTCATTTTAGGTATGTCATTTTACCCATACGTATGAACAAAGCGAACTTTCGTAGGTCTCCGAATTTTGACTCATATTTTTTTTATTTGCATTTTCTAAAACTAAATGGTATGGAATATCAATTGATATTGAACCAAAGAATAAATTTGGAAATTATCATATTGTTTCTTCTTCAAATAAAAAAATTATTATCGAAAAAGTAAACAGTATGTCATTTTGGGCATACTTCCCCTACCTGCAAAGTTTCATGGCTATAGTTCTAGTCGTTTTTGAGAAATCTTGTACACAAACTGACAACAAGAAGAAATTTTTGTAATATTGCTCCAATCGACTCAGGGGTGCTCGGGAATTGTTTTTAGGCAAAAGTTAGAGGTCGAAATTTTTCATGACTACAATACTTTATTATAATTCGTATAAGACAGTAAAAATTGATATTTTGATATAAACTAATATTTTTTTCATCAGGTTATAGTGGAAATTGTGCAGAAACGTAGATTTTGTATGAGAAAGTCAAGTGCTGTTCACATCAGATATTTTAATCTTTTGATTGTCGTTTTACGTCATATGTGTTTTATCCCAATCGGACCGTTAGTTTTTGAGTAATTGCCAAAAAATGCTTTTTAGCATGAAACCTCCGTGAGATGGTAACCCTTTAAAACGAAATTACTGCCAAATAAAAAGACGTATCGAATATTTATCATAGTTCTACAAATGTGTAGAATTTTATTAAAATCGGAAAATGACACTTCCGTAGGTTAAACAAAATGTGAGTTAGACACTATCGACGGGTATACTGAGGGTATGGTATCGAGATTTCAATGTATAAATTATAAAGAGAAGGCTTTTCGAACAGAAATAAAACTTATTTGCTTGATTCCAGATTGGGCAACGGCAAATAATTCAGTTTATTGTTTATTACGGCGTGGCCCGGACTCGAAGGCCTCAACGGACGCATGCGACCCGCGAGTCGTTTACCGAACATTTTTGATTTAGAATTTGACATGGATTGCGGAGTTCAAAAACGATTGCCACATTTGTTAGGTGTTGCTACCAATCAACAGCAAAATATGTAATAACAATCTGGATCTACTAATCAATTGCAACGACGATGAAACCAAACTTAATTACTCTGTCGGGAAATAAAGTTCCTCGGATGAAGCGTAACGACAAAACAACAATAACAGCGTTCTAACTGCATGTGCAAACTAGTAATAAGTATTCCCAAGTAATAAAAAGAATACTTAGGAGTGCTCGAGAGTACTTATAACTAATTTGTACATGAGTTTGAAATGTCACTAATATTGCAGAGGGATGTTTTCATTCATTTAAAATTTTGTACATCGTATTTTATATACTCGGAGAACGAATGTATGAAATAAAGGAAAAAATCCCGATCGCAAATGTTTTTTAGTTACCGCCTGACCCCGCCTTCTGGCACACTTCAGCAAAACACACGCCCGATCTATAGAAATTTTCTGGACTCGATAAGCTGCCATTTGCTTAAAGATTTTCCGGAATACAACAAAATGAAAAGCCAAACATCGGCGCCATATTTATTATTAGTATAATGACGTCATGTCTTGTTTAGTTTATATTTCATTTATTTTGGATGAATTTGCGTTTGTATTCCAAATTATCAAATCTGCTGAAACAGAGTGAAACAGAGTAAAACAGAGTAAAACTGTGAAACACTCCACCAAAATAAATCGGAAAGTATCTACATTTCCAAGCTGAAATGATTACGCTTGCGTACTAAAATCACATCACCATCATGATGAATCTCTTTTAGCACAGTCCTTATTCACCAACCCCTCAATCCAATTTTCTTTACGTTGTCGTTGATTGCGTGTTAACTCTCTGTAAATCGACTCAGCCGAATCTCTGCAGAGTATCCAGAAAATAAAGCAGAAAAAGCCGATTTTTTCCCGAATTAAGTTTAGAAAAGTTTCGAACCGATCAATTTTGAGTGGGAGGTGAAATTCAGCGATTTTGATTGTCGTTTTACGTCATGACCGCCATCATGACGTTTCAATGTTTATATTTTCGAGAACTAGAAACTTAAAGCATAAATAATTTGAAAATAAAATAAAAAAAAAACCTGAGAAACAGAAAACAGATGTCTAATTTGTAAAAGTTTAAAAAAAGAAAGGTAAGTGGGGTTTATTTTAATGGGGAAATCAATCGATTTAGTTAGTTTGAAAAACTCGAAACTTATATTACGAAAAATTTTAATTCAACAATAATTGACGTCAATTGTTATCAGTTTCAATTGTTTCACGTGATATCGTTCAGTGGCCGGTTCAATTTTTTAAAATTTAATTATAGTATAAACCCACTCTTAAATCCGAAACAAAATGAAAACATTTGTGACGAAAGTCATAAAAAAGTAAATAACAGATATTAGTGTTTAGCATACTGAGAGAAATATGTTGACAGTTTTCAGCCAACATGAATTTTTTTGGTTGTGTCGACGTAAAACCCGGTAAATTTTGTGTAATTTTAACATAAGATTGTTAATAAGACACACAATAATGTCAAAATCACAAGAAAAGCCTTTCAAACAGATATTCAACAATATCAAATTCACATGATTTGGTGTCAGAATAACAAAAAAATAATAATGTTACCTAAAAATTGTAGGAAACGAGATATACTGTTATTTTAACGCGATTTTCTCAAAAACTAACGATTTTTTGGTGGTTCAATGTATGAAATCACGAGAATAATATTCCCCAAATTTTTGTTATCCACTATATTTTACCGTTATTGAGATATTTAGCATTAAAAAGTAAAAAAAAAAAATTACGTTTTTTTGAAAAAAAAAATAGTCAAGGGCAGAATTAAAGATATGAAAATTCTCTACAGTTTTGCCTTTTCCCGTAAATCGAAAGCTTTTACCTATATCTACACTGAGCGAAAAAGTCATAGAAAACGCATATGAATTCGTATGTTTCAACTATAAAAGGGCGCCATTGCGCAAAATTGTAAGATTTACATTGAGCAATGTGAAACACGGCCGCATTGTGAATTCAACATTTTGCCATATGAATTGATACCCATATTGTGCATTTTAAGCAGCAAATATGCGGCGTTTTCTTTCTCCCTCGAATGGTTACTTAGCTTGGTGAGTGAACAGAGATGAACAAATTAAATCGTAAACAGAAAGCGAACAAGAAAAATCTAATGGCGATAAATTAATCGAAACTTTTTGTGGAGTATTATTTTATAATGGACTTTTCCTCCGATTGCATGTCGTGATTTTAGTTGCCACGAAAATTTTTCGACAATATTGGATCTGAAATTTAAACAGATTTTAATGGGCCATCAAATTATTTAGTTTTTAATGAAAAATTTCTTTAATTTTATTTTACCGGTCAAATTTATTTTTTCTTTTGCAATGAAATTTTGATGCCAATAAAATTATGCGGTTTCAAAAATGTCTGCTATATACTTTTTATGCAATATCCTTCAGTCATTCGCCTGAAATAAGAAATTTAATTCTCGAAACGAAATCGTTTCCATCAAATGTCAATGGGAAATATGGCGGCTGAAGGCATCAACTTTCTTTTTCTTTTTACATTTGAAAATACAAAATTAACCTCACAAAAATATAAAAGTATAAGTTGAAATGCATGATTTTATAGTCGAAAAATGTAATTTCGTATGTAAGTCGAAAAATGTAAAGTCGAAAAATGTAATTTCGGATTTTATTAACTCACATGTATTAAATGATATGGAAAATTGTAAAATTTACAAATCTTCAATGTAAAATTATATATGATTTATATTATTTTGTATTTTACTCTGGGTTTTTCAATAGTACATATCAATTCATCAACAAACAATGTAAAATTTACCATGAAAACATAGTTTTCCCTGTTTTCATATTAATGTATATGTAAGATCAATAAGTTTATATTGAAAATTGCGTGCTTTTCCAATTTGGGGAAAGTTTTTACAATGCGAAGATTTACAATGCATCATTGTAAATATCGCAATGGGGTATTTCTCTCAGTGTAATTATTTCATATTTCGTAAAAAAATCTAATTTTTTTTCGTGAAGAAACGTAGATTTTGTTTAGGAAAGCCATGTGCCATTCAGATATTTTTTCAGTGCGATTAACGTTTTAATACACAAAAAATCATACTAATATATAAAAATGAGATAGTGTCTGTCTGTCTGTCTGTCTGTAGGTTCCTCTTTCACGCAAAAACGGCTGAACCGATTGACTTGAAATTGGGCATGAGTGTCTGTGGTACTTCTGGTTCCAACATAGACCCATTAAAAAGTAGCCCGAGAGGTGGGGGAGTAAGGGGAGGGGGTAAAGTGATCTCGAAACTTAGCTCTTCCTCTATGTTATCCTTTCGCGGGGAAACTACCGAGCCGATTGGCCTGAAGTTTAGCTCCAACATAGACCATCAAAAAAAAAATTGAAAAAACTTAACCCGGCAACGACGGGTATGCAAGCTAGTAAAAAATAAAGAAATCGGCCACAAAAATAATATTTTTTTTACGACAACTATTGGATTAGATAATTGTTGAACTGTGCTACGGAGAAAGGGGGGTAAAAATCGATAAATTTTTGTTGTTCAATTCTTTTCACATCAAATAATCCCGCACACCTTATAAGAATCTACTTTTTATATGTTGGACTGAAAAACTGTTGGTCAGACCCTTTAATATGTAAATAAAAAATTCTTTTTTTTGAGGATTTCATCATAGGGGGGATAAATGTTGTTCCGATTGGATTTTGATGTTTGGAGAACTTGGGTAAAATTGCATAAATAACATTTTACGTACGAAGTACCTTTCTTGAGATATTGGCTCTTTAAGTTTCAAATGTTGTTGGAAGGAGGAAGGGTGGCCCAATTTTAATGAAATTTTAAACAAATAAAACTTCAAATACTACCGTTCAGACCGAAAAAAAAACAAAATTCTCCCGCATTCAAAAATACTTAAAAGTTACATTATTTTTGGTCGGTGAATTTTCTTTTCGAATGCACAATTGTCATATTATGGTTGAATTTCCCAAATGGCCACACGTCAAATGCAAGTAGACAGGATTACCTACAATTTGAGCCCAAGTTTCGATCCACATAAATTTTGGGCAGATGGGGTGACCGATTTGACGACGAATGCCTCATATACAATTCATATATACAAGAGCATTAATTAAAATTGTTTCCTTAAACAGACTATTATTGGCATTTGAAAACACCAAACGCTATAAATAAAATTTTTAAATTAACCACGTTCGACTAAAGATGTGTTTATCTCATGAAAAAACGAACTTCAATCGATTTCCTTCAAATTTGAAGTTTATCTCGTTTTTCATTCATTAAATTATTTTCTTCTCCAGTTTTTCCGCAATTATTTGACTTTGCATTGCTATTTTCTTAAGCTGTCCGCCTCTACATTGATCGCAATAACGCCAACAACCTACGACGACGCCAAACAAAACATAAAGTTTTCTAATTTTAGAACTTTTTTAAAAAGCCACATGACACAACATCACGTTCATGAATGGACCGAACCGAGAAACCGACCACTAAACTAAAGCTAAATGTGGGGAATCAAATCGAAAGATCTTCTGAATTTTCTAACGAAATGTTTTCTTTACGTCGTTGTGAGAGAATTTTCCGCGCGTTATTCCAGAAAAAAACAAACAAGTTTTGTTCCGACATTTATCCCATTTAGGCTTCGGTAAGCTTCAAATGCGATCACTACAGAGTGGCCATTTTTAGCATAGACGAATTTTATTTTCCCAATGACGATTTTTCTTTTTATTTGTGATGGGGAAAAAAGGAATATAGCAAAGATATTTGCCATTTCACTATTCTTCCAAATCTTAATGAGCAACTCGGATATTGGAAATGTCCGCCTTGATTCGAAAATTTATCTAGAGAAATATGTAGAAAAAAAAAACAAAAAACAAAAAACTGGCAGAATTTGAATAGCATTAATGTGCATTTTTATCATTTCCAGATAGTTATGATTTTTTTTAATGTTTTTGTATTCTGTTTTCAACCGAATTAGATGTAAAACAGAAATGTAAGCACGGATATGTACGTGTGATATTTTCCATTATCTGTTGTTGTTTACATAAATGACCACGGCTAAAAATGGGTAAAAACCGATCATTTCGAACTCACAACGAAATGTTCTTGGATCTTTAATGGCATAAATGTATTATGTAGTATTAGTGATGTTTTTCCAATCGGCACAACCGCAGAGATTTAAGGCGCCATTCACGTAAAACGGCCGTTTGTCACGCAGCTAAACTCATGATGTTCTGGTTTTCTTTTTGCCAGCGGACTGTGATAGTCTAATTAAGATACGAGAAAATTAAAATAAAGGGAAAAATACGATGTTTTCCCATAGTTTCATATATGCGATTCCGCGGAAGTAAAAAAAAATAATTTATCGCGTCGATATACAAAAACATACAGTGGCAAGTAGGTGAATGTTCAGGAGGGCAAGTTGTGGGGGTGGCCAAAAATTACTATTGAGTTGTCTGTTTTCGGCAAAAAGGTCTCGGAAGCTTCTTGGCATTATCCCCACTGAAATCTCAAATTTATCACTATATTATATTCATACTACGTTCATATCGCTGTGATATTAAGATTAATGGTTTACATTTCAGGATGGTTAAATGGCCGCGGTAATGGTTTCTTTTTAGTTAAAGGATTTTGACATGCAACAATATTTTGGATATATGGTGTGAATAAAAGTTAAAGTATGAAATTTTGAATATCTTTAAATCATCATTCCCTTAAATTCTGTAAGTGGAAATTCATGTTTCAACATCGTTTAAATTACGCGACAAAATTATAAAATTTATTCCTACCTTTTATATGATGGTAGAAATTGCGAAAAACACTGTCAAAATCGCCCAAAATGGCGGACATGCAAAGCCTGGTAAATAATTATAATTTTTTGTGGTGACATTTATAAAAATTTAAAAAAAATAACCTGTGTACGCATTTTCTTGTAATGGAATAGTTTAGCATTGAAGGATAAAGGCCGCCCTCCATTACCATGACTTCGGCAACTGCAAAAAAATAGAGACACATTTATGTGAAGATACCTTGGCGAGAAAGGGAGATAAGAATCAACTGCAAAAATTTGTCGGCAACTGCAAGAATAATTTCCCCTGTTTTTTTTATGGCGATTTTATGGCGATTTCTACTACAATCACACATTGTCCCTGTAAGTGAATAGTAAGCACGGACACATTCAAACTGTTATTATAGCGTGATGTCATTTTTCTCCTTCGCATGCATAGTCAAAAGCTTTGTTACCATGCCAATTTGAACATTATATTCATAGCATAAGGTTTGATATGATTGCTATAAAATTGTAAAACTGGAAGGGATAGCGTTTAACTTGTATTCAGTCATTCCTTTTTAGATCTACATAAGTCTATCTTGCTCTAGTTTTCTGCATTTTTTTGCAGTTACAGAAGTCATGGTAATGGAGGAAAGCCTTAAAGTTCAAAATCCTTTCATCCCTTCTATGTTTTATACGCTAGAACTTTTTCAATATTATTCTCGAATTCAAATGATGGTTTTCCTTCAGGAAACAAATTTTAAGTCAAATATAAAAATTCGCGCATTAAAGGGTTAAATTTACATTTCAAAATGTTATCCTCTAGTCGGTTGACTATATATTTTATTTTAAGCAATTATCCAAACAATCGCATTAGTAATTTCCTTAAAAACGAAAATCACCAGCAAAATTTGTTAATATGTGTCTACCTCATAATCGACTGTTCGAATTGTAAAAAATGTCTTGAAATTCAAACAAATCGTCCTTCATCTTAATGAGTTTGTAGCTCTGTTTCAAGTTAAATGAAAATGATACAAACAACAGCATAAAAATTGTACGAAAACTCGAAAAAATTCACAAATTTCCATTAAATTTTTCAAATGAAATCCGAATTTAACAGCTTTTTGAAGTGATCATGATGATTGGTGATCGTCACACCAAAACAGAAAAAAAACTAAGAAAAAGTGCAACTGGTTAAAATACAAATGAAATAAAATAAAATATTTTTCGTGCTAAGCAGCACACTCTGTATATAACTGAAAAAATGCATGGTAGTTGTTGGTATAAAACTAAACGACCTTTAAAGGTAAATGGCGATCCGTGAATAATTCAAACAGGTCTTCGACTCATTTGGTCAAAACATGCAAAAGCAGCTATATTTCCTATGCTATTACTACCAACACGGTATTAGTATAACTACACCCATACGAATGCAAAACGACACGTTCGCGTTCATTTCGAAGAGAACGGCAATTAAGGTGCTAATTTCCGGAATTAAAAACGTCTACGAAAAAGTCAGGTAAATTTTGATTTAGATTCACTAGAAGTTGACTTTGCTCAGAAATATGATAATAATTACGATTCAGTATTATGCCAAGATCAGAAAGTTGTTGGCTAGTCATAATTACTTGGAACTTACAATAATGAGGCTAAGATTTAAATTTATTAATGAAATTATGTATTTTGCCATTTAGTGTAATCATTATTACTAATTTAGAGATATTCTCGATACAAATTTGATAAAAGTTGCACAGATTTATACTCCCACAAAAAATTAGCAATTTGTTATTTAGTAATTACTAAATGAAGCTCTAAATAGTAGAAAAAAAGAGAAATTTTAACAGAAATTTTAACCTATTCGTGTTGGTTCCATTCATATTGGAATTTAATGTATGGAAAAGTTATTTTAAATTGTATTTTAAACATTTTTGTATCAAGTTTATTTTAATAAAAAAAACCATTTACGAGTAAATTTAGTCAGTGAAGCACTTAATCTGGGGGGCCGTTTACATTCGATGATTTCTTTGAAAATCTGAAATTTCTTCGTCTACTGCAATTTTTACTTTCTTCTATGGAGTATAATAAAGTATTGTATTCATGAAAAATTTCGACCTCTTAATTTTGCCTAAAAAACATTTCCCGATCACTCCTGAGTTGATTGGAGTCATATTAAAAAAATGTCTTTCTGTCTGTCAGTCTGTGTACAAGATTTCTCAAAAACTAATAGAGCTAGCGCCATGAAATTTTATAGGCATGTTGGGTCCTGAAATGGGACGATCCTATCAACTTTTGGTGGAAATCCGTTAACCGGAAGTATCCAAAATGGCGGTTTTTCAAAAATCGCAATTTCGTTTTTCTCGATTTACTCCCAAACTACGCGTTTTTTAGTGGCCTTAAGTATGACAAAACTTGGAGAAAATAAAATTTCCCACACTTTTGTCTTTAGCTATAACTCGATATCTCCACCTGTTATCGAGATAAACCGTTATTTCCAAAAAAAACAGTTTTTTGCGATTATCTCGAAAACTAACGGGTTTTTGCTGACTGAATGTATGAAGTGAATTAATGAGAATGGCATTCTGCACAATTTTGTTTCTTACCGTTATCCGTTATGTTTTACCGTTATTGAGATATTTAGATTAAAATATAAATTTTTTTTTTTTGGAAATTACTTGCAAACTAACGATTTTTCGACAAATTAATTCAAGGAAGAATTGGAGATGTTAAAATTTTCTACGTTTTTGCCATTTACCGTAAATTGATATCTTTTACCGTTCTCAAGTTATCTCAAATTTTGTACGTTTTTGATATTTTTGAATAAACCAAGAATTTATTGGGAGGTCGTCTTAGGTTGACAATACGACAGGGCTATAACGTAAATTGCACAGGGTCGTAGATTTTGTAGAAGAAAGTTTTGTGTTGACCACAACTGATATTTTTACCGGTAACTGTGGGAAATAATTCGAATTTTCGAGATTTTTTGCTAAGTACCAAACAAAAAATTGTAAGAGAAATTCCGAGAACAAATGCAAATGTAAACGGTCCCATACTTTTTGCAAAACTAATTTTCGGGGAAAAAATGAAGTCTCTGATTGAGTTCTTGAATTCTTTTGAGATTTGTGATGTTTTTCTAGACGGAAATCAAAATGTTCCGTCATAAATTTGTAGGTTTTGGTTTTGGTTTTCATTAAATTCGCCATTTGTTCTTTATTAGTATTAAAATTGAATTTAACAAAACCCACAGGTTGTTCATTAAATATGTCACGGTAGTTTCTGCCTTTTTAGACTGCACTTCACATTACCGAATAAATATGTTAGACGCATTTTACGAATGACCCTCTCATCGTAATTTTTTAATTTCTTAAAAACCCTTTACAAATACTTTCCGACTTACTACGGGACCTACCAGTTGGAAAGCTGCTGCTGCTGCTGTTGAGGTTACTGCTAGTGCCGCAGTGGAACACTCAGTCGCTGTTACTTGGAAAAATCAACAGGTAGAAACCAGGTAGGTAAACGAAAACAACATCGACCATCAAATACGACCATCTAATGAATCTTTCTTGTTTCCTTGGTACGATTGTACTAAAAAGTCCATCAGTTTACCAATTCAAAAAATTCGAACTCAGGTGGGAGGCATTAACTCGTTTCGTATGGACATTGAGTTCAGTGAGATCTTCAAATATTCACCTTTTTCAGGTGATCGGTAAAAGAACCTCAACAGAACCAATGTTATATCTGTTGATGGATTCTTCGTTTCGCTTGAAATTCTCATTATGTTCGTATTGGGTTTTTCGAGGAGATTTCTAAGCAATGGCGCCGCTTCTCACTCAAATGAACTAACATGACCCATTTGAACCGAATTCGGTTAAGTGATCTTCAGTGATCACACTAAACGACACACAAAAAATCCAAAAACCGAAAAACAAGAAATAGTTTTTTTTTTCCCTTAGTTTTTCTGAATGAATGAGAAATGGATGAATATGGCGTTCTGAATGGATTTCCGTTCTTTTCGGATTTAGATAGTGGCCGCCACTATCGTTATCGTTGGCCGTATCGTAGTTGTTGCTATTATGATTTCATTGTTCATATTAAAAATATAATTCACTGGAATCGAATTTCGTATATCGTGAGAATATCAATCCCGTACCATTCATCATTCATTTAACAGAGTGTAATGTGAACACAAATGCGATTTGCGATATATACATATTCTCAGACGCAATTATTTTAGTTGATGTACTTCGAAAAGAAAAAAAAACTTTTGAGGCCTTCTTAATACCAAAATTTGCCCGAAATCTTAATTCCCATTAATATTTGTTGGTTAAGCATCCAATGAATTGGACAAGATCACTTCTGTAATATACAAAGCCAAATTCTCGTGGTCTTCAACGTGTTTTTGTTATTATTATTTTTTGCATTTCGATAGGTAAGGACCTAGTCTTTCAGAGAGAGAGAGGGAGAGAGAGAGAGAGGAAGAAAAAAATTCAGAAGATTTTCGGATGAAAAGATAAAAAGATTCTTTTATCCAAGACACGTCACTGGAAATCCGAAAATTTATTATTGAACATTAATGTTGGTTGTTCAGCACATTTTTGCATTTAGTTTTATTTTATCGTTTTTTTTTTCATATTAAAATCTGTAAGCTTTAGAAGGTATAAAGTTTTTTTTTAAGTATTTTAATGGCCTGTTCGTTAAGGAATAATCTTGTCTCGAGTGAGAATTCAAATTAGAAACAAAAGGGTGGAGATGAAATGGAATTTACTGAAAAAAAAATTATGTTTGAAATTTTAATGTTGCTGATTAGATGAGTAACCGTATTGCGATGTGTTCAGTAGAACTGCCGAATTTATGCAAAGTGTCCAAATTCCAACACTAAGTTTCTAAATTCGATAACGGAGAGTTTTTTTTTCGATTTTTTTATTTTTTATTGATAAAATATCTTAACCGGGAGCATGATATTCATATGCAATGAGTAGTATTTTGTACAATTAAGGTAAAGGGCTATTATATTGACCTATCAATCACAATTTTGAGTTTGATGTTAAAAATTGATACTAAGTTTCATGTGAAAGTTTTCAACAATGGTTATAGTGTGAACATTGGACAAATAGGAAAGATAATTTGATTGTTTCAAAAATTACTTTTTAACTTTAGTTTAGTTAATTTTTAAATAATAGTCTCGAATGTATTTATTATTGACCTAACAAGAAAAAATTCGTCCTAATATTGACTGTCAGCGCTTCTATTATTGACCCAACGTATTTGGACCCCACACGGCAAAAAATCCTGGAGTATTTTTTCAATCCAAAAATTATATTGACGAAATCTTAATACATATTTTGGATTGGAATTTAATACATTTAATACATGAATTTTTGAAAATATTTTAGCCTTTTTTGCAGTCATATTTGAACAGTTTTTTATTATGTATCGAACTTAAGTACTTTTAACATTAATGTCTACAATTTAATCAAAATTTTAGACTTTAATACTGAAATAAACCAAAAATAAATTTATAAGAATTTCCAATCCATATTATTGGATTAGAATTTTCCATTGGATTACATATAGGTCCAGCGTAATCCAGTTTTGATTGGAATTTACTCCCAGATTTTTTACCGTGGCACGTATTTGGCCCAGTCCACAATTTTTTGCTCTTCCTCAGGTTTAAGGATCGTAGGATGGCCTATGTCAGAATGTACTGGAAATTTACCCTTGTGTTTATATAGTAACGATGTTTTTGGTATTTTGAAGTAGGGATGTCAAATTTTTTAAAAACACCGGTTTTCGGTCAAACCGGTTTTTAAAACTTCGGTTTAAACCGAGCCGGTTTAACCGGGTCCAAAAAACCGGTAATTAAAAAACCGAAAAATCGTTTTGTTCAAATTGGGTATGTTAGGTCTTAGACGCAACAAATACACTATAATACAAACAAAAGACGTGAAGTGCCATATAATCCATTAAGAGGCCATAAATGGCACAATATGATATTGTATTTGGTTTAGAGTGCCTAAAAAGAAGTGTTTATAACAACTCAGTTGCACGAAAATTGGTTTAAAAATATTTTTCCGTACAAAAAAAATGATCGGTTTTTTTGAACGGGTTTTGGCTTTAAAAAAACACCGGGTATAATCGTGCAAAAAAACACCGAAAAAAAACCGGTTAACCGAAGCAAAAACACCGGGTAACCGGTTTTTTTGACATCCCTATTTTGATGACCTTTGTCGCCCTATAAATTGACATGGCTTCTTCTACGGCTTTTAGAGCGGCCTCCAGCTCATCGTTGGTATATAGAAGTCGTTTGGTGTTGTAAAAAAAAGTAAATGTTTCTTTTTTTGACCGAAGTGGGTATTATATTGACTTATAATTTGAAAGAAAAAAACTAGTCGATTTTAATTGTAAAATATCAAGTCAGAATTATGTTCTGTTTCAATAATCATCTAAATTTACTAGAAATTAATTTATTTTAATTTATTTTAGTTGATAAAAAATAGTATGAAATGTTTCATGTGCATGTTTATTTTATTGACCTAGAGGTTTATTTATTATTGACCTACTCATGTATCCTTTATTGACCCCAAACTTGAAATATTATTTAAGATTAAATTATTAAAAAAATGATAGGTCAGAATTCGACTACTATATAGATGGGAAGGAGATTTAATGTTAAATGACAGTGGAAAACTTTTAGACTTTTTGTTACAGCCAAAAACTAACTTAGCTTTAAATACGTAAAAAATGCAATATTGACCTATAAGTCAATAAAAGAAACATCACAAATATTCATTGTATCTATTATTGACCACACATTTTATATATTTTTTATATTATTCCACATTAAAACTCGCAATTTTATAACAACAAAATTAAAATTTAATAATTAAAGAACAACTCACAAAAAGAAAATTAGGAAAAAAAGTAAAATATACGAAAATACCGCAACTTTTAGTTTTTCTATTATTTAGGCTTACTTGTTAAGAAATTTCTCGCTTTATCGTCTTTTCTTGCCAGCTGTCATGGCAAACTAATTTTTCGTGAGAGGATTATATCGTATCGCAATAAAAAATTGGGAATTAACTATCAAGAGTGGGTTGTGGAATTTCAGTGATTTAAAATATTGATACACACATAGTTGGCTTTATTAAAGCTAAAAAATGAAAATATGTCAATATTACCGCCTAGGTCAATAATATAGCCCTTTACCTTATGAAATAATGGTTGCAATTTATTTATCTCAATTATGTTCCTTTAAACATACAAAAAATAGATAAATTTCATCAAAATCAGGCCGCACATCAATAAGTCAAAGATAGGGATTTAAAAAAATTGGGTTACCAAGGAATTTGAGTTATCAAGGGATTCGGGCTATCAAGAAATTTGAGACTAACGAGATTCGACTCATGGAGACGCGACTGTATGATGGGATCAATAGTTTCGTCCCTGACCGCCTCGCGATTCAATCCCTTTCCTTGGGTCATACTAAGTTTTACTTTTTACTTCGGCTTCAGTTCTTTTTCGGCTATTCTAAATTTCAAATTTCTCCCACAATTTGTAGTCAAGTTTTCCAACTATTTTTTGTCGTAAATTCCAAATTACAGTAAAACCGCCTCTTTGGGACATCCTCTAATCGAGATAAGATATTAATAAGAACACCTCAAAATTTGGACATGAGAAAACGAATTACTATATTTCAATATAAACTCTGTGCCTCGTCGATTGGGGCACACAGGAACCGGTGTGGTAAGCTGAAAACGAAAGTGCCATTTTAACGCATTATGAAAGAAATGTATTTTATTTACGTTTCTTTAACGTTAATTTATCAAGATTTTAAAATCTATGACATATTTTTGTTATTCATAATATTTGGTAGCTCTTCAATGTTAACGAAATATTTGACAGTGGTTGGGTAGTTCAGCTGGTTAACACGTTGACTGCCCCCATGGAAGCGAAGAAATCGGGTCCCAGAGGCCAGTAAACTTTTTTATGACTCACCTTGAAAAGATATTATTTTTATAAATTTTCGAGATGTACCGCAATATATCGCTTGTGGTTCCACATCGGACTCACAAAATTCATTTACCAAAAAAGGTTTCCCAGGCTGTCTATTATTGGAGTTTTATGTAGTTCTGTGCATCCAATGCTTTACCACGCTGTAAGACCGCTATAAGCGTTAGGAGCGCATTTTAATGTGACACCACGTCGGTTCCATATCACAGTCAATGACAGTCAACGTGTTAAGGAGTTCAGTTCTGACAAGGAGTTCGAATTATTCCAGAGTGTCCCAATATTGATACTCTATATGAGAAGTATATAGTAGTATATTAGATTTAGTATCCCGTTTGCAACGCATCGAACCAATCGTCGGATACAAAAATGAACTACACCAAAGTGTTTGGGACGATAAAATATTTTGATTTCCGCCTATCCGTACATCCGTCAGTGAACACCATAACTCTCGGAGGAATAATCCTAGCCACTTGAAATTTTTCGTAAATAGTGTGGTTAAGTTCTTGAACGAGCAAAATCGGGCCATTCCTTCCACCCTCCCAATACAAACAAATTTTTTTTTTTGCAATTTTCTCGAAATCGGTTAATTGTATCGCAACCTTTATATAAGCAAAATGTGTTTAAAATATGATTTTAACATAACTCTGCCGTACATCAAAATCTAATCTTAGCCGTCTTTATCTCCTCCTCCTCCACCATATAAATGGATATTTTATTTTACTAAGAAATTTTAAAGAGATTTGGCGATTGGCCCCTGGTTTTTAGGC
The DNA here is from genome assembly GCA_964034945.1 of Chrysopilus asiliformis. Classification (NCBI taxonomy): domain Eukaryota; kingdom Metazoa; phylum Arthropoda; class Insecta; order Diptera; family Rhagionidae; genus Chrysopilus; species Chrysopilus asiliformis. The sequence goes on along the minus strand of OZ035961.1, from coordinate 76,910,102 downwards.
AGAGTTCGAAGAAATGTCTATAGGCCCTATTCCAGGATCCGATACGAATGATTCGGATCGTAAACTCAATGTTGTTGTTGGTATAAAACACTAACAATAACATTGAGTTTACGATCCGAATCATTCGTATCGGATCCTGGAATAGGGCATTATATCTATCAAAATCGAAGTATCCCCTGCAGCGCCCACCATTCAAACAGGAAGACTTTGTTGAAAACAAGTGCGTCGTATTGAAAAATTTACAAAGACAAAATGTGTTAATAATATTATTTTACATAATTCTTTCACATATGAAAATTAAATTAGAAATCTTCTGTGATTTTCGTATTTTCTCGGAAACAGTGCATCATTCAAAAAAAAATATAAGTGAAAAAGTGAACAGAATACGATTTCGGTGAATTGCTAAAAAAAGGTTACACGTACATTATTACTGGCAACACTTTGAATTTCTTAGAAAAAAAACGCAATCAATTTGATCGATTTCTGATTGATATACGGAGCAGTTGTAGAATATCTAAGATTGATTAGCAATGCATCTGTGACGCATAAGGCCAATTTGTTTTAAATTGAAATCACATTGTCCGCTATGATTCAGCAGAAGATGCAGCGATAGCAAACGAAAACATTATTTATCGATGGAACGTAATTAAGACGTTTGCCGCCATAAAAAAAAATTAAAACTCAATTGTCTCACATTGAGTGCTGAGATACGATATATTAATTTATATTTGTGCATCTATCTCTTTATTATACTCCACATTTTCCTTTCCTGTGTGTATAAAATATTCTTCTAGATTCTATAACGCTTTCTTTGTGTCTAAAGCTGTCTAACTAACAAACAGATGTTGAGACGATTAGGCAATAAAATATCGGATATGCTGTCAGAAAAGACCGGAAATCCGACGGAAATTCATTAATGCTTCCTGACTTTTTTCTCAGATGGTAAGATCAGAATAATGGGACGTCATCTAATTACAATTAGTAATAATTCGATTATTTTATATACATACACTAGAGACTGTTTAAACGATATTGTTCAGCAAACATTTTTACCGACTAGTCTGTGTGTGTGCTGAAGGTATTAAATAATGAGAATTTCATTAGCATCGGGACTTATTATGCTCTATATTTTAAAAATCCTTTAAGAAGTTCTTTTTTTTAATCTTCTAAATAAGGGAAAAAAAAATATTCAAATTCAAATTTTTTTTACAGAAAATTGTCTCATAATTAATCATTAGGCCGTGATTATCCACTTTACGTGCAACATTTATCACCCCTCACTGAATTATCGCGGGACCAACCAGACGTTATAACGAAATAATGAAATTCACCAGAAGTAAAACGTAATTCGATCGATGCGTGGGAACAAATTTTCGCAAAGCATCTCAGACCTCTTTAGAATGTGATCAAAGATTTAAGATATGAGAAAAGAAGTTCAACTGGCCAAGAAATATTTGGTAGACGACGCAAATATCAAGGGCTCCCTTTCAACTCGGTAACTGGTTGTTATATTATGCACTGATCTTTAGTGGCCAGACTTGGAGTGCACTCTCCCAGATGAACCTCAAAGTGTGCCGCACTACGAGGGATCAGACGATATCTTGCCTCGTTATACATTACGGGAGGCTTTCGGGTATGGCTACAAACGGAGTTTATTAGGGAAGCCAATCCATGCAGAATAAAGAAATTGAATCTGGATTGGCTGAAGGTATGGAGCTACTCGATGAACTTGAATTCTTGCGAGAAGAAACGCAGCCAGGCACGTCAGAATTGATCATTTTGCAGGGCGTCCAGGATTATTAGGGTCTCGCGCGAAGAACGAGTTATGCAAGGTCCCCATAACACAGAAAGCGGCGCCGGTTTAAAAACGTATTTCGTCTATATGAATTCCATATTATATTCCTATCCGTTTCGGTAAATTCTATATGCTATGCATTCATTTCGCCGCAGTGCCTCAAGATAAGTGTTGCTAATTTGAAAGGATCCCATGCGAAATACGTGCTTAGTGTCGAATCATTTTCCACAGAACAGGGGTTTTTATGGAAGGCGCCCAAGCAAAACGCCTTCATATTACATCGTCTGATGGGCTGGGATAAGTGTTTGTCGTCAGTTTGTGCTTCAACGAGCGGTGGTGAACTGTAATTAGACACTTTAGGGAAAATTGAGATAAGTCGATCGCACGTCGTTGATTCTCTGCCAATATGAGTGGCAAAATCCTTGATCCTTTTTTTAACAATTGTGACTTAAGTCAGGCACGCAGCCAATAAGTTAAGTAGGTATTATTGCAGCTCCTTGATTAAAGGTTAGCGAAAATCGATCCATTCGAAACTCGACAGTGATGGAAACATTTTTCATGACACTTTGCAAAGAAAATTAATCAAAAAGTTGGGAGAAAAAAAACTGTATTTTCGACCGCACCTCGTTCACACATTGTACAGAAACCCTTACTGATTCTTTTGCTTGGTGTTCTCCTTAACAAGAAATTGGTTAAACTATATGATGATTATGGGTGTTTTAATCTAATTTATTGCTCTCTGTAAATGCAAGTATTACCAAATTTTATATGAATTACTCTCTACATTTTATCATTCTCAACTTCGCAATCACAAAGTAAAAAAAAATCCTGGAGTGGCCAACTCAAATCTCTAAACCTGCAGAAACTTTTTTTTTCATGCTTTAACACCAGATCCTCCAGTTTAGTCGAAAACCCCATTTCTAGCCCCGCAATAGGCAAAACCTTTGAACTGATTTTCTTTGTTAACTATTCGGAACTTGAAGGCAGTAGTAAATTTCTATGATAAGCAGAAATCAGAAAATGCTCATTTCTGTCCTCAACTATTGTTTTTTTCAGCTTTTTATTGAAATATTCAAATATTTTGTATGCATAGTGGTGTTAAGTCAATTCATAAAAGTTCAGTTAACAAATTTTATGGCGTTACTACGACTACATAACGACCACAAGAAAAGTCATAAAATATCTCAACGTACTAGTCTCCACATTTAGACGTCGTCAGTTTAAACAAATAGAGGAGAGGTATAGTTATAAAAGAAAACTAGATGCGAGTACATCGACCATATTCCAGCAATAATTGCCCGTATTTTTCTACAACGTAATCTGTTGACTTAGGTAAGAACGAGAAGAAGAAACCCGTGACTCGTCTATATTATTTTCACTGTAAAGAATATAGAAATTAAATGTCTCTTAGTTTCTTAGAGTGTCTTAACTGTAACCGCAAAAAGATGCTTTCAAGTCTGCATGAGCAGAGTTTTGGACTTTGTACCTTTTGATAGTTTGCCATTATCTATAAATGAACAAAAGTATGAACAAAACTACACAACATAACATAATAATAAAATAAAATTTGTATACGTTAAAACATTAGAAAGAAAAGTAAAATTGTTAAAAGGTATTTATAAAACAATCCATATAATGTGATTCAAAGGCTTTAAGCAGATTTTTTTTTTAAAGATATCAAGGCATGAATTCTGCTACGAACTTATAATAAATGAACAAAATAAAAAGACAGAAAAAATCGCAACAGCTCTCAACAAAAGATCAATTGCATTATTACAAAATAAACTTAATCCACGATAACTCACGAGCCAGTGACCAAAGCAAAATCGAGAATATTCATTCATTAATTTTACAGAGCATCCATGTGTTGTCTGATTTGGCAGAAGAAAACAAGGTATATCCTATATTTATTCAATTACTGGTTTGTGAATTATTCTAGGTTAAGTCTTTACGCTGCCGTTAGAGAATCAATAACTAGTACTATAGTTTTCGAATTTAATGCTTTTTAGCGAATTCCCTTAGGATCAATCCCTTTTATACAGTTAATCTATATAGACATATGGCATAAAGTGCCCAACAGCCAAAACATCTTAGTCAATATTCATGCGAACCCGAAGTGATCTGTCTGGAAATGCAAATACAGACCACTTTGGCTTCGCCTAAAAATGGATTTAAGATGTTTTGGCTTTTTAAAATTCTATACTGGGATAGAGTTACTTGAAAAATAAAAGATAGAAACTTTATATTGACTGCTTTACCTGTGCCGAATAAAGGATCCCGCAGACAAGCATCTGTAATTTAAAGAAATATCTCTTCATATGTCCGCCAACCACCTCGTCTGTATAATCCTGCATCGCTAGGGGAATTATGGTCGAGTTTTTGGCATTGACTAGGTCGTGTCCTATACAAATATCCTTCCCACTTAAATTTAACCTTTCTCCCGTCAATTTTAAATACAATAGCAAGCGGCCAAACGCACGCGCACACGAGTTTTTTAAATGACTCATAAGTTGTGAGTCGTTTGAAAACTCATGAGTTTTGCAAAACATCGAGGTATCGTTGAAAAATATCGAGTTTTAACCTCGATGTTGAACAGGCCGATATATCGAGGTATCGATGTTGCTATCCACAATGTTAGAACATTACTCTTCATAAAATTAGTATAGAAACTAATTTTAGGACTAGAGGGACTAGTTTTTAGATAGATTTAATATAGCCACTCTACTTAAAGATTTGTTTAAATTTTCTTTGGTATAAATTTTCGGTTCCATCTTTCTACAAGATTTCGCAAAAAATACCAAAACTAGCCATGCAATTTTACAGAGAAGTTTGGATTTCGTTTTTTGCGATTTATTCCAAAACTAACCATTTTCCAGTAGTCTTATGTATTACAAAACTTGGAGACAATAAAATTTGCTACATTTATGTCTTTTACTAGAACTCCGTTATGAAGATATGCCGGTATTTCAAAAAAAATAGTCTTTTGCGAATATCTCGAAAACTAACGGGTATTTGGTGGTTCTACGTATAAGAAGAATTAAAACCGTGTTAATTTTACCTGGGTACACTGCATCCGCCAGGTGGCTAAATTATTTATTACATTTAACTTTTTCAAAACATCGAGGTATCGATGTTTTCAGGACGATGTTTTTTAACATCGATGTGGCCTTAAAAAGACATCGATTTTCGATATATCGAGGTTTTACATATGAACGATGTTGCATCCCTAGTTACCGAACCCTGTTACCAAATTATTTGAAGATACAAATGTTTTTTGAGAAATCTCTTTATTCGTATTTATAACAAGAAGGTGGATTTTTTACAGTATGTACTTTAGTTTGTAAAAAATCTGATTTTTTTGTTTTAATATGAGTAGGTATAATGTGAATACAGCTTTAAAATTATGTACGGATCTAGCAGCTAAGTCACCTTCGTTAGAATTGCGTGCAGGTCAATGCAACGAGAGGAAGTTAAGGCATCCATCTGTATTCATTTCAGCCAGCCATCCAGCAGATCTTTTGAGCAGTAGTTCATCCATAACTGACGCCGCACATGTTGAACTTGGAAGCGACTCCGCTATCGGTCTGGTGGTCAGCTATGACTATGAATTGCATTTTGATGAGAATCAAGTGATGAATGATAGCATTTCAGCTAAAATTAAACTCAGCAAGAACATATTTTTCAGTGTAAAGGCTTCATTGTAATGGTCGGCAGCAACAATGACAGCAAAAACAATGGAAATATATTGACGACAGCGAGAATTTTCACTGAAATTTGTTTTTTGTTGATTTTTAAGGAATGATTATATTAAAATGTGTTATTATTTATGATTTATCCGATAAATTGCTTTCAAATCGCTCCTTTCTCCGTGCAATTAAAGCCACCCAGAATCAGCTGTCAAAAATGCTGCGCAGCGAGGACAACAACATTAGGATTAGAGATGAACACGACAGCGAGAATTTTTCGCGACTCTATGACGTAAGAGGACCTCTTAGCCAATGAAATCATTTGGCTGATGCTGGCGGGATATTGTAATTCCCACTTAATAGATACAAAAATGTTGGTTGTATATATGGTTGTGATGTCTGGTATAGTATTCTAATGCCGAATCCACACGACATTAGATTTAAAAAAACAAAATACACGTTGAAAAGTTGATATTTTATCAACGGTAGAATGACAGATTCCACTGACAATCAACCTGTTTTCACTATTTCAGTTGACCGTGTGTATCAGGCTTAACAAATATCCAATGCAGTGTCTTTCTTTCTTAATTTCTATGGCTAGAAAATTTGTTTTTTTTATTAGATAGAACCAACAATGAATGCAATTGCTGCATTTTGTAATACTACACCGTGCGCTCACTCATCAGACAGAAGTGATCAGACTTCACAGGTCGACAACAATTTTCTATGAAATATTTTACTACATCGTATCGCTTCGTGTCTTCAAGCCCCTTCATTTCATTCTGTTTTGCATGAATTCCATTTTTTTCAGATATTTATTGTGTTTTGTTTTGCGTTGACTGAAGACGTTCAAAGACAACAACATTCTGAATGTCTCTCAAATGTTTTGTGATGCGTCCGCAAAAAAAAAATGATTATCAAGGGCCTGTAAGGAATTTAATAAACCATAAACTACATTATGTTAATTGTGAAAATTGCGCAGGTATAAACTCTATCTCGTAACTGCAAAGGTCGACGGATTATTTTTCGCAATGTTTTGACGTTGACGTTATGAGGAATTATTTACCGCAAACTTTAGACATCTTTAATAAATGACTTTTTTAAATCTAAATGGAATTCTTCACGCAGAGAAAATAAAATAGTGAATCTATTTCATAATGGGAAATCGTGACTGTTACTAAAATAGTTCATTTCGATTACAAAAAAAGTCTGTTAAATTGACTATTTTACTACTAATTAGTCAAATTTATTATAAAAATATCCGATTTTGTCTGTTTTTGTTATTAAAATTAACTATTTTAGTAATAGTCACGATTCCCCATTATAAAATGGTTAGATTTACTATTTTTTCTCTGTGTGCGTATTGAAATGTGCTTTAGATTGAATCGCGGGCGTCTATTCATTGTAATCTGAACGCCAAGCCATACCCTATTTTTGTGTTTTTATACCCGTATGGTGAAACCAAAGGGTATACTAACTTTGCCTTACCGTTTGTAACGCCAAGATCCCGTCATCACACACAAATATGAATTACACCAGTGTGTTTAGAATGATGAAAAAAGTTGAATTTAGCATGTCCGTCCGTCCGTCTGTCCGTCCGTCTGTCCGTCTGTCTGTCTGTCTGTCTGTCTGTCTGTGGCGCGGATTGCGGGCGCACGGATTGAGCTAGAGACTTGAAATTTTGCGTGGATCCGTTTTTCGTAAAATGCGAGGCTAAGTTCGTTAATGGGCAAAAATTGACCATTAGGGGGGGTACCCCCCATACGAACGAAAACGTTTTTTGCGAATATCTCAAAAACGGTCCATCTTATCAAAAAAAAGTCCAAGAACAAAAGTTATTCAGGATATTATTCTACATAAAACTCCCATACATCAAAATCCGATTGGAACAAATTTTAAAAAAATCTTATTGGAAAGTTTGACTTCATAGTGGAATTTTGATAAAACTGTTCGCCATTCACTTAACACGTTGACGGACAGTAGAAACAAGTGAAATTCGAAAATTGACACTATATGTTTTTGTAATTTTTAGAATATTAGAAGTATAGTTTTACTCTTTCTGCTTAAATACACTTAATTTTGATTAATTCAGCACCTTTAATTAGGTTGCGGCTACAACCGTCATGGCGCCAGCGGACTCTAGACACTATGTAATGGGACGATGGCGGCTATAACAGCAAAAATTTAAAAACGTAAATGACAGGTTTAATGACTGAAATAAGCAATTTTTTGTGAGCAACAAAGTATTTTTGGGAGTTTTACACGAAATGTTAGTTCATGATCAAACAAAAATAAATAAATGACAGGAACTGTAAATTGAAGAGAAAACAAGATCGCACTACTCCGTTCACAACCACGTGCATACTCAATGTGTTAACCTTGCATACTAAATTTTTTTTCGAAAACATGACACTAGGCTTCTACTTGTACGCTGGTAAATGCACATTTGTGCTGCTACAGCCGCAGTGTCTAAAAACGACCGTTTCGTATTGGACGGCTATTGCCGTCATGTCACATAGTGAACTTGAACTTGACGGCTATAGACGCAACTGTCCGTCAACGTGTTAAATCACCATACGGGTTTTCAATAATTGCCAGATTGGCAATTATAGCTTTTGTTATGTTTATTTTCTTGTACATTACGTTTTCGTCGTAGGTTAAAAACGCACAAAATAATAATATAACGGGGTAATACGATGTTTATATCAGATATTTATACTCTATATAAGAATCTTATATTAGTATAGATTTAGTCAATTACACCAGGCTGATTGAAAGATTTTTTTCCAGCCGTTCGTAAGTCCGCCCGTCCGTTCATCCCTGAACACCGCCACTTTCGAAAAGATTGAACTAGAGACTTGAAATTTTTTACAGTTGCGTTTCTCGTGAATAGCAAGGCTTAGTTCTTAAACGGCAAAATCGGACCATTCCTTCTCGTCTCCCCCATACAAACAAATTTTTTTCGCGATTTCCTGGAATACGGTTAGTTAGATTGAAAAATTTATAACTCTACCATACATTAAAAATCAGCCCGACCACTCCTTCCCTCACAAATGGATTTTTAAAATAAAATTTTGTCTGCCTCATATTTTTCGGCAATTGTAGTTTTACTCATGTTTTTTTTAATTGAAATTTCTATAGAGAAAAGTTTTTAATAATTTCTTTAAAACGAATATTAAAACATGTTCAACGCAATGAATTTATTTAAATTTATTACAACTTTGTTTTTAATTTTTCAACAAAACATTTGCTTTTTCAATAAAAAAAACGCCATTAAATCTTACTGACACTTTTCTGTGTTTCAGAAGCCCAATAACCAAGCGAGTTTCATGAACCATACGCATATTAAATTATTTTGAAAACAAACTGAATAAGTGCTGGCAAATAGACCAAAATGAAAATATTTTTGTAATTTAGTGAAACTTCTGTATGACATAATGCTAAGAATTGTGTTAAATTATAGAATAAACAGCTTTGCATTTAAAATCATCACCCTTGCCTCTTTACTGTTGCTTTTGTATATTTATAATATCGCAAATATCATCTGAAGCCGTACATATCTTTTCTATACAGAAGAAGTTGCGGCTTTTTTCTCACATTAATCTCCAGATTCGATTATTATTTTCATTTTATTTATTATCATGTTTTTCCATTACATTTCTCAAAGCGATTTTTAAATAAATTGGCCACATTCTCAGCCTCAGAAAACACAGATAGATTTGTCCCTGTTGCTACCATTGGAGATTTGTCTGATCTTCGGTTTACAAGCAACTTTTCTTCAATCGACTTTTTTTTACGGCTTCGATAGTCTTCCTACTCTACTCTGTGTGCCGCGTACACCTATCTAATTGACAATTGGAAAAAACTTGAATTCAATGAAGAAAAAAAAATAAATAAATAAATAAAAGTTTTTTTTCCTATTTTGTATGTTTGCGATTACGGTGGTCGGTTCATTGCACACCAGCTATACGAACCAATACACTGGTACCTCAAAGGTCATTCTTTGTCTGGGGCTGATTGGTAGTCGGTCGCTGGAACCATTTAACTAAAACGGCTGTGAAGTTGTTACAACCAACTATTCGGGCAATACTTGCGAATCATTCGATTTGTTTGGTGGCGGCAAGTGGAGAAGAAGACGTCAAGGAGGAAATTGATACAAAACGAAGAGTCTTGTAGATACGGAAACACTAACGTTGGCCAGAGCTCCACACGACGACGACGACTTCAGGTGGTCTCGGCGACGGCGGCGCGACGGCAGCCAGGAAACCAGTCAAGCAAACAACCAGCAGCTCACTCAGCTGCTTCGACCGTATAGATACATCTACTTTGGCCAAAGCCGTCCGTGCAGTACATACAGAAGTTGAAGAATATCACAAAAGGCAAACAACTTCTCCGAGTCGACGGGGCAAACTTCTTTCTTTAAGAAAACCAGAGTCTCTACTAATTCTCTTGTCCCGTACGCCTTTGCTAGTTCAGATCCATCCGCATTTGTGTGGAGTCGCCTTTCTTGCTGATATCGACTTGCCATGAGAATTTTTTTTTTCAATTCCATGTTTTCCTACTTCAGCCCATTTGGGGTCTCAGTTTTAGTTTGAGTTTTGCATTTAAAATGGTTCTGGTTATTGAGACGTGGGCCTGAATTCAATCTGACGGGAGTTCTACTTGGAAACAAAACGATCGAATGAAAACGTGACAAACGCGTAGACTACCTAAAACCTATGGAGAGAAATGTTGCAACAGTGGACGACATCGCTACATACGTTTTTGAATTTAGTACACACAATTAGGCAATAAGGGGTTTTACTAAACCCCCAAGTTTTTTTTTTTTTGTTGAAACTAAATTTAATTTACTGAAAGGATATTATACGGTTATTTGAGTATACAAGTTTGGCACACTTACCTGAGCTTGATAGAGATTTACACCAAATAAATTTGGTACAATATCTAAATATCTTTATGATCTATTCATATCTGTACGCCTTAGATAACGCAAACTTTTGAAATCTTTATATTTATTTTCCTGATCATGAGTGACGTTTTCCGTTTTTCCAACTTTGTATAAAAAAAATTTTTTTTGTGTATTTGTCATACACGACTGTTTTGTGGTGGACACTTAAATTGTCGCGATAACGTGCCCTATAGCGATTTTATACTATAGCGACAGTGAAAAATATTTTCTTATCAAAATTTTAACACCGACTGACTGACATATCAGCAGAGAGTAACAAAATTCTGATAAGATTTAATGATAGTAAGGCCCTGTTTCAGACTTTTTGTAATTATTTTGGTTTATTTTTCGTTTTTTATGTTCTAAGGCAATTCAGAAAATTTTGAATGCGGTATTCGTTTATACAGGAATCAAGAAATATTTCGTAATACAATGCAGTCGGGGGATTTTTTAAAAATATGTTTTTATACAAATTTTGTGATGCCAGAAACATTGAGGGATCTAGAGAGAAAAAAAACTTCTTTCGGAAGATATCTATAATTTGAAATTTTTCTACATTAGTTGTGTTCTCAGCCGCAACTCGTCCATACATCTTCCAGATCAAATAAAACTGTAAGTTCACTGGTGATACTTTCACTCGAGTGGATAAATTTTATGTGCTCGACACTAGAGGAGGGTAATTTGTTTTCTCGATAAAATTAATATCTTGTAATAGTGAAATGTGTGATCCTACACGCTTCCTGCTTGCACCGGAGTAATGAGAAATGTTTTGACGAAGAGTTGTGGGGGGAAAGAAACGGAATCAATCTCTCCGAAAAGTGATGCACCACCGTTTTGGAAGAGATACACGCACACATACAAAATCCTACCGTGTGGAATTTAGGAACTTTTCGGTTTGAATAGCTCGTCGGACGGTTTTTGGTAGTGCTGTGACATCGAAAGAAAAACATCGATGTTGACGACATCGATGTTTTAAAACTCAAAACATCGTTGCAACAAAAACATCGAACCGAAAACATCGATGTTCTTAAAACATCGATGTTTTTTCAATAAATAAAGAACTTTTAAAAGTGAATTAATAAAAGTAATTTATTTAATAGTAGTAACACTTTTGTAAAATAAAACTACCGCAACCTAGTCCAAACCCCAATATTTATTATGCACACTGTGGAAAACAGTGGTCTCCTGACAGGCAACTTCGTTTACTGCTCACGATGTTTCCTGTCGCGGAAAATAGCCTTTCAGATGGCACCGAAGTAGAGAATTTGAAAAATCACAATAAACTTCTAACTAAAAAGTTATTATAAAAATTTTGTCACACACAACACAATCACTTATTTGAAACAAGTGCGACGTGCGTGACAGACTACAAACTGATACAGAGTCTAAATCTAACCTAACAACAATAATACAATGCGGACCGCAGGTATAATTGCCAATTCGCGCCACAGACGGACGGACGGACGGACATGCTAAATTCAACTTTTTTTTATCATTCTAAACACAATGGTGTAATTCATTTTTGTGTGTGATGACGGGATCTTGGCGTTACAAACGGTAAGGCAAAGTTAATATACCCTTTGGTTTCACCATACGGGTATAAAAAACACGGTATGGTTACAATTTCACAAACTCAAGAGAGGGTATGAACTTGTGAACCAATCTAAATTTATACAGTTACAATAAAAACGCGACTATCAGCACACATGATGGCACTGAAGTAAGTTTAATATAGAGCCTTTAATCCAGGTAACTAACTGATAACAAATTTAAATTCACGAGTTTCAGATTTTTCCACTGAACCCGAGTACGAACAAATAACATTAAAATGGGACATGCGTATTTTTTTAACAATTTCTTCTTAGGTTTAGAAACAAAAGAATTCTAAAAGTTGTTTTTGTATTTAGAAATGTTTAAGATTCCGATGTGATGTTTGAGATTGGTGATCACTTGAATGAGTAATAAATTGTTGACATATCACTTTGTGTTATCAGCAAAGAATATTTACTTACAGCAATTGGACTGTAATATACTTATTTGTAATTGTTTAAAAAAATTGTTTATTATGGCCCAAAGTATTTTTGAAGTTTTCGCTTAAAATTACTAGCAATATTCTGCTCAAAATAGGTATTTCGACATTTTTATTTATAGGTAAAATATTAAAATTAGAATTAGTACCTTTTAGAATTATAAATAAATGTAGTGAAAAATAAATTTTTACTTTCTTATACGTAGTATAAAAAATATTCATGCCTATCCTGGCATCCAAAGTAGCGTTAAATTTGTTCGATTTCCCTCGATTGAACGCAATTTGTATTCTTGAATCCGCTGCAGTTCACTTCTGTTCGATTGCGCATGATTGCGTATGTTGTATGATACTTCTGTATCGTATACCAATTGAGTGACAAATCGATTGAGTTTGGTTTTATGTATGAATTGTTTTTGACTCCAATCCGCTATCTTTTACCGCTATTGAGATATTTTCATAAAAAAGTAAAAAAAAATAGATTTTTGCCAATTGCTTGCAAACTGACGCTATTTCGAAAAACAGTATAAGGAAGAATTAGAGATACTAAAATTCTCTACATTTCTGCCTTTACCGTAAATCGATATCTTTTACCGTTATCGAGATACCTAAAATTTTGCAAAAAAAAAATTGTGTTCGTCAAGTTATAGTGTAATTGCGCAAGAACGTAAATTTTGTATAAGAAAGTCATGTGCTGTCCACATCAGATATTGTTTATTTAGCACATTTTGTGTATAAATGGTTTTCATTGCCACCTAATATTTCTAAAACTTTCATTTAAGTTTCGGCCTTTCGACCACCCACGCTTTTTCGTATGAAGTTTAGTACCGCCGACCCCACCTCAATGATTTTACAGAGATTAAAATTCATATCATAGACAAAATCAATCTGTTGGAAATCATACCAATTTAAAAAAGAAAAGCATCTCTAAATTTTGAACCCATCCGATATAATTACTAAAAAGAATTCATTAATGGATGACCTTTATACCGCATAGAATTCTTAAACTTGATTGTCGAATTCGCCTAAGTTTTTCGTAGGATAGGTGTAGGTATACTTCCTCTTTTATTAAAAAATTTCCGTTACGTGGAAAAATCGGGTAACAGAAAATCTGAAATAGAATAAAGCTCTAAGAATAATTATATTTCACTTACTTTAAATAGTAAATCTGCCCTTCGGCGGTTCTGGCCTGCTCCCATCCAGGTGGCAAATCACCTAACTCTTCCTGCAATTGAATGGCACTGACAACATCATACGATCTCTGCTTCATATGCACCGGCTGAATGCTACTAGTTTGCGGCTGAGCCTGTTGGCCGCCACCAACACTAGCACTTCCGGCTGCGCCACTTCCACTACCTGTACCGGATGCTGCTGAATTCCCCCCTGCACTACCAGCGCTTCCGCCGCCTCCACTGCCCGCGCCGTTCGCATTGCTACTGTTGGGGCTGCTGTTATTATTCTGTGCATTTAGTCCGGCTGCGGCATAAGTCTGCTGCAGTGAGGCGGGACTGCTGTGCGCCCGAGAATGACTTATTTGAAGGCCGCGATTCGTCTGTGCCGCCGTCGGTTGTGGTGGAGCGCCACTCTGCGATCCCGTACTAAATGCTGAGTCGGTGCTATTGGCACGTGAATGCGACACCGATGGCGATTTGGAGCCAGTCGAAGGTGGATTGAAGAATGAATTCGGCAGCTTACGCATACGAAATGGCACTTGGAGAGGACGCTTAGAATCACCGGGCTTCAAGACACTGTCAAATAGCGCTTGAAGATTATCATCTGAATCCTGATCGATGCGGACAACTAAATTGCCCTGTTTCACAGAATCTGATGCATCGATTGAATTGTTATTATTTAAACTACTATTATTATTGTTATTTAGAGCCATTTTTCTATTTTTTTTTTCTTAAATGTGCGATAAAAGTTTGCGTAAATCTCTTCTTCGGAGAAGCAAACTACAGAAATTTTCTTTCGTTTCCACAGACTGTTCAACGATCGTGTCTACGTGGGGCTAATCCTCAACTCGAATCCAACCGCTTCTAAATTAAAACGTTTCGATTTCGTAACTCTAGTGATCGTGCGTTATGAAAACTCGGTGGAGACAACATTAGTAGCAACTGAACGGTGTCCACGCATATGAAGGTGTTCTACAGTTTATGTGCATCTGGAATTATTTATAAACGTTTCAGTGATCTTCACTTGTAAAGGATCTTCAAAATTACGGCAAAATTCACGTTATAGCAGAAAGTTTTCATAATCCCAAAAAGATTTCTAACGAACCTGACTGAGAATCGTAACAAGTTCAGAGTTTTTCCGCGGATCACAGATAATCTCAGTGTTTTCACTGATCGTAGATGATTTCCAATGATGTTGTTTGCTTCTAATTACCAGAGGTCGACCATTAAATGACGCGCGATCTTTGAGCTAACAGTACTTCCTCGATCGATCTATCGAAAGTTTATGAGACTAACTGTTCACTTTTAATCGAAATTGTGACTAGAGCTAATTGCTTTCTGTGCAGAGTTTTTTTTTCTAGTGCGATTCTTTCGTGAAGGGATCACTAATAAATATCCTGTAGAGGTTTCTTGCACAGGTGATCACTTAATTTTCTTCATGACGCTTACAAATCTCAACCGAGAACTGGCATTAGATCGGATAACGTTAACGATCGTTGCTGCTATGGAATCCAATATCGCTATCTGACTTTATTGCTCCTCTACTTGGCCTTATGCGCGTTTCCGACATACACAATTGACGTGTGTGCTGCGTTTTTGCTTGGTTGGTGCTTCTCTGGCGACTTGGGTTGTTCACTTGTTGAACTGGCTTGCCTGTTGCTCGACTCGCTAGGTAGGCAGGTAAATCAGGTGGGGTTTGTTGGCCACAGGAATTATGGCGTTGGATAGCGTTTTCCTATTCAGCTGAATTCATATATGTGCCAAGTGTTTGTGGCTCTGTGAAACTTCTTCGATATATTGGCTCGACTACAGTTGCGTTATTTGCGTACACAGAGCTCAGCTATGTTTTCTACAATTCTCGTATCAAAATGGAGAACTGACTCGGGTTTTTGCCTTGCTTCTTGTGGCTGATAGTGGCCTAGTCTGGTATGGTTTCGACTCGTGCTTCTTTTGCTAGTTGGGCTTGTGCTGGTGCTGGTGCACGCGATTACGGGAACGACGAGAGTTTTTATTTTGAAATCACTTCGATGATGTTTTGTTGTTTGATTTTTCCTTCTTATTTTTGCTTTATATTATTTTTGCCTTTTCTCGATTTTTTCTCTTTTTTCTGTAAAAAAGCACAACACTGCGATTAACATAAATACATTGATAGTCGATGATTTTTGTACTTGTTGCTTCGCTTTTCTAGACGTGTGTGGGTACGGAGTGATCGTTATAAAAAAAAAACAAGTTCTCTACTAAACACTGGGAGAGGTACTCAACATATGAATATGGATATTTTTTATACGAAAACGTACTCGCAACTTTATATATATATGGAAAATCTATACGACTTATTATTTTTGAAGAAAATAATAGTTTTTTAGCAAAGATTTTTCAGATATATAGGAGTGTAACTTTGGGGTAGTGAGGTATAGGAAAAGCCAGAAAATAATGAAAATATAATTTAGCTGAATTGTAATTTTTTTATACAGAAACTTGTGGTGTTGTCGACTTTGTGATTTTTCGTTCTTTTTTCCAATATTTCTGACAAACACGCAAAAAAGATGAATAAAAAAGAAAACTTCAGATTTTGTTTGATTTTTGGAAAAATTCTTGAGTCTTTTCGTTGGTTTTCCCTTGAGCTATCTGCACAGAATTTTTAACTCACGCAAACTCGCACAGAATTAATTCACAACGGGGAAAAATATATTTCAAAAAAAACAACGACAGCAACAAAACGGATGAAAACTTCTTGAACACGATTCTTAATTAATTTTTAATTGCTTTGCTTTACTCTGCTATTAGAATTGGCGTAATTACCTTGCGATTTTTTAAAATTACTTTTTTGTTTGGTCACATTTAACAAATCACTGCACTTGATTGATCTCAGTTTTTCTGTTATTTAAAAAAAAACTGAGAATTTTTCAAAAAACGGCTAACACTCGAATTTTATTCGTAACATAAATATATTTGTTTTTCAATTACTTTACTATCAGTTGTTTTCCAATAATCTTCTTGTTTGAATCACTTTTAAAAAACAAAAATTGAACACAACAAAACAAAATGTCGAAAATTAAATTATTTATATATGTATAATATGTAGGTATATGTAAAAAATAATAAAAAATAGTAAATTAATTTAATCAACGGACTAACGTAGCTCCAAGCCCGACAACTCGAAAATGAATGCCAATAAATGACAAAAAAAATGCGCCATGTACAACCTGGTGAGCTGAGAAATTAACTCTGGTTATATGACCCCCTTATGCAATCAACACACTGTTCAATTTTGCTAGTAATTCTTCTATTCGGAAGTCAGCCGCTGAATTGCAAGCATTGCCAGAACAAAAGCAGTTTTAAAAACTAATCAAAACACCATAGCCGTTTTGCATTGGGAAAATTGTATTATACTATGTTCACACGGACGCAAAACAACGTAATTTTGGGAAATGATTTATACTATGTTTACATCGACGCAAAATCACGTAATTTTGCGAAATGATTTAGATCTTAAACCAAAGTGTTCACACAGGAGTTAAGGTAATTTTGTTTGACATTTCAACAGCGTTGGTTCAAAAATGGATCGAAGAAGTTTGTGTAGGATTACTATGAATTTCAGTAATATGATGAATAATATAATTCAAAACATCGATGAAATATGTGCAAACAGAATTAGACACCTTAGAAGAAAATGGAAATTATCTGTAATGAAAATAAACAATTATTTTCCATTTCATATTTAACTGCATCATAAACATGTCCATTTATTTATTTTTTCAGACCACAGGTTTACTAATATATCCTCTTCGCGTGCGAAACACGGGTTCTTTTTCTTATATTTCCGTTTTTCCAGTGCAGCACAAATGTCGAGTGTAACCCCTGGAGCCCAATGAACGCAACGCGAACGCAACTGCAATGCATTGAACTGTCACGCAGCGCAACATTTCAGCGGCAGACCCAAATGGCATCTCGTGAAGTAGTACGAGTGACATAATATAAAGTGGTATAAAGTTGGCAAAATTACAAAAATGGATAATTTTGAAGCGATAATTTGCTTTGTTGGTCTTTATCTTTGTTGTTTGCACTAACGCTATCAATTTTTCCTCGAACGAGATTTCCCCAACCTCACTTTATGAACTGTCAACGCAGAATTGCTGCGGCAAAGTTAGAAGTTTGCAAACTTTTGCGTTGTTGGTGCGTTCTTTGCGTTCACTGTGCTCACTTCAAATGATTTCTATGGAACAAACTTGTAAGAGACAGTTTGTGCGTTTTATGCTTGCCCCACAATTGAAGCGGCGCGACGCGGTTAGCTCAGAGCGGCAGGGCGACAGCCACAGTTATGTCCTGAACCCCAAGTACTCGGTGCGGTGCGGTGACAGCTCAATTTGTGTTCTGATAACCTACAAATCACAGAGAATTTGAAGATTTATAATTTTTCGGTTTCATTTTCCGTTACGAATACGTTTTCAAAGTTATTTTCCATCTTTCCACTTTATAAAAATATTTGCTACAACTCTCAGAATATGTAAATAACTGTTTGGAGATGGCAGACATAATGGTGGATCTCCATTACTGAAGCATTCGACGTGTGCAAAAATATAGAGACACACTTACGTAAAAAGGCCTTCGTAAAAAAGAGAGAGCACAACGTATGCAAAAAAAATGCAATACGTCGCCAGTTGTCGCATTTGTAGTTTTTTTATAGGATGCACACGTCGCCAGATGTCGCGTTTGTAGATGAAGTTGAACGACTTTAACTTTTCCTATAAAGGTCGCGTGCAACTATAAAATTAAACTCACACATTCTCCGTAAACAAATAGTGAGGTCCAATACATTTAAGTTGTGTTTTGACATTTCTTGTTTGACTGCTGTAAAATTACGCATAGTGGTTCGCGAATCACTACTTGCTTCTCAATTAATGGCCCAACCATTTGGAGAAGCTCTTCAAATTGTGTGGCCGTCATTCGCAAATATTTGCAGAAGAAACTCGGATCGCGTATACAACGTAATGCTCCAAAAACGCTCACAAATGCCCCATTTATGTCCCGATCCTTGTAATATTCATGAACCCAGAACTTTCTCTTTTTTTTACGACACGGTCTTCATTGTCACTGTCACTTGAGCTATCTTCATCGAAAATTATATCGATTAGTAATTGCTATCCGAATCCATTTTATTACAATATTTAAAGACGATGTCAACTGTCACACGGTTGGGAGATTTTTTTTGAAGTCTAGCTAATGTTTGAAAGTTGAGTGTTGTGGTCATGGAATAAGGTTCAAATTCCTATGACGTATATCCTATAAAACTACCTATAAAAACATCGCGTTCGTCTTCTGTCTTTCCCACTGACAATTACAGAGATTGTCTCTTTCTATTTATATGCAATTTTTTGCACACGTCGAATGCTTCAGTAATGGAGATCCACCATAATATACCAAGCTTCCCGAATTCATATTAAAGTACCATAATTCACCACTTGTGAGATCTCTGTTATGTCACCGCTTCCAACCGCGTCTGAAAGTCTTTGATCAGCGCGCAATTATAGACCAACTCATATAAACTTATAGTTTCTACTACCATCTGTCACGTAGAAGCGTTATTGCGGGACAAGATTAAGTTGCGTTCGCGTTGCGTTCATTGGGCTCTAGGAGTAAGGCAGGTCTAAGCCAAAGTACATGTTCATGGGTAATTTTGAAAGGGGCGCTGATGTACCGTTATACTGGAAAGCTTCCATATGCCATCGCGATTAAAAAGTTCTTAGATCGTTACACATCAATTTATAAAATTAACTAGCTTGCATACCTGTAGTTGCCGAGTTAAAATTTTTTGCATAAGTTTTTTTCCACCAAAAATCAAAGAAATAACTTAAAAACTTTTGAAAAATAATAGTTATGCTTTCAGGATATACCGTTCCGGATTTTGAAATCTGGAATTTGAAAAACAGTTTCATAGCGGGCACCCATAAGGCAAGTCGAATCTGTGTGCAAAATATCATTAAATCAATATATAATACATTAAGGGCGGTTTTCACAATGTCCGGTAAACTAAATTTCGTTTTCACCATGTCTAAATTAACTAACCGGCGGATAAGTCGAAAATGTAGTAGATTTTTGTGAATTCTAGTCCATCTAATGTCAAAAAGGAACCATAACCTATATGTGGAATTTTGTGGAATTGGATTTGTTAAAGTCAATCGTCGAAAAGTTATTCTGGATAACTTCTATCCAGAAGTAAATATCTCCCAATAAATATCCACAAAGCAGAAAACGTCGTTTGAAACAATTCCCAAGGATCTCCGTGGCCTACGAGCTTGTTTATTCTGCGCTTTAGTCAAGGTAAATATTCAACAATTTTTATTAAGTTTATAAAAAATTAGTAAAAGCGAATTGTATAAAAAAGATTCATTTACAAAATATCTATACAATATTTTGTTCAAATTAACCAAAAACACTTGCAAACAAAAATGTTTTAGCTATAATTTTGATGTTTTTAGGAATTCTATTTCATACATTTGATCAATTTGAGTTCGATGGATGCGATAACTGTGAGGAGTTCCTAAGATTGAAGAACAACAAGGACAATGTTTATGATTGCACCAGCAACAATTTGATGGCTTGATTGCAATAATGAGTCCAGAAGATATCTGGATTACAAAGTGGGAAAGAATAAGTAAAGAAAACTAATGGGGCTATTCACGAATGTAAATGTATCTGCAACTGTAACTTTACATGTTCCACATGATTCATACTAATTTTACATTAGATTCCAAATTGGTATTCACAAACTGTAACTGAATAATAGGGATTCCTGACAGTTGCTTCTTCTGAACTGTATAACAAATCGTATAAACATTTCTTTCGAAGTATTTTTATTTAACTTACTCAGAATCTTCTTCCCATCCATTATACAACAATATTAAGTCCGACATATTTCCTTTATTCTTAAAATTTTGCATTTTTCTTAAAAAATGTAACCTTATGGATAAGTTTTCTCTCGGCATAAACTTACAGATGATTTGACAGCTAGTTACAGATACAGAATGTCAAAGTTACAGTTTGTGAATAGCAAAGTGGACTGAAAATGTAAAGTTACAGATACAGAGCAATCTTACATTTTAAGAATAGGCCCATAAAACTACCCAGTGAAAAATGATTAAGGCATTATCGCTAAGGTGTCTTTAAGACATGAGACAAATAATATAAAGCCTCCAAATTAAAATGAGATGGAAGTTCAGCTCAGGAAAAACGCGCCTTTTTATGCGTGTGTTGGAAAAGTGAGCTAAAAGTTATGTGTCAAAAGTTATTTTTTGTTGAAGTTTTGTGTTGGCTGGCAGGAGAATTTAAACGACTCGGTAAATATTTTTATAGAAAAAGTAATAGATTAAGGCTTAAAGGCCGTTTTAATAAAGAAATTTTTACCATATAAGCAATCAGCGCCATCACCGGGAAAAAAACATCTACTATTAATGTTGCCTTAGTAGTAAGGCCTTATATACGCGGAAATGGCCTATACAAAAATAAGGCAACAATAAGGTAAAGATAATGCATTAAGAAAATGCCTTTATAATGCCTTAATAAGAAATTTTTTGTTCACTGGGTATTTTAATTTAAATAGTTTTACTAAGGTTTTTAATTTTTCAGACCGATTTACACGAGGCATCTATGCGATTTCTGTATCTGGACGCCTACCAAACGGAGTAATTAGGAAACTGAAAAATAGAGGAATTCCATATAGACCAAGAGACACAATCCAGCGATAAAAATGTTTTCTACTTTAAATTATAAGAACTTGTATTTAATAAAGTTCGATTATTGCTGAAAGTACGATGTAATTTTTTGCATTACAAGTAAATGTAGATTTTAAATAAGAACAAAAACTTGTTTTTTTACACTTTTTAAGGAGGGATTTGTTTACTTTTGAGCCATTTTTTCCCCCTGAATTTTGTTAAAAGCAGTCTTGAAAATTGTCCGAGGCTCAGCGCTTCATCGGCTTGATATTTTCTACAGAGCTGGATATTTTAAACACGTATTTCTAATGGATTTTGAAATTTGTAATCAATGCCAAACTATCCCATAACAAGAAAATGCGTAAGTGAAATACAAGAAACATCGGTTATTTTTGTAAATTTATACAATACAAAAGACAGTCTCGATAAAAGAATTGGCGAAATTTACAAAAAATAACCGATGTTTCTTGTATTTCACTTACGCATTTTCTTGTTATGGTATAGTTTGGCATTGATTACACATGAATAACATTCGCATCGATGTTTTTGCCATAATTAATTATATTTTTATTCCAAATGTTATTAAAAATATTAATTTTATTACACGTCAGTTTTCTTTTTACTACCAAACATAACCTTCAATTCGACGGTTAAGTCACTAATCGGACGAAATTCTTCCGGTTAAGTTTACCGCCGGTTAAGAGATAATTAACCGACACATTGCCCTTAACCCACAGAAATATATCCCATAGAATGCGCCTTACTTGAAAAGCCCGTATAAAGAAATGGGCCAAAAATACTAATGCTTTCTCTATTTTCATAAGCCTAAAATTTATTTGCATACCATAGTGAAATGAATCCAGAATTGCCAACTTTGCTTTTATCAAGTTTCAAATTAAAAATGAATTTTAGCTTTTAAGTGAACTACAAACATTCTATATTCCAAAACGAAGCATGATATATTTATCTCCTTTCCCCATAATAATATTTTGACATTTCAGTGGCCCATTTGAGATAGCAAAACACGATATCTATTCTAATTCCGATATCTGTGCCTTAACCGCATATTGTGAAAAGAGATTCTTCACTAACCACCGGTTAACCTCCGGTAAAGTTCTTAACTGGAGATTGTGAAAACGGCCCTTAAAAGTTTGCTCCAAAAAAGTGGAATATAAGCATATGTCAATTTTCATGCATACGTCTCATCTATATTTTAGGTTCTCGAGTCTGAGGTATCAAAAAAATTGGAAAGTCGTAAAAGGGCCCATAGACGGGCAACTTTGTTGCCAACCTGGTCGCCAACATGCAATGTTGGAGTCGATGTTGTACGTCTGTGGCCAAGTTGGCGGTTGGTTTTTCATGTTGTCGACCAGGTTGGTGTAAAATCAAAAAATTTTTAAAACTTAGCATGTTGGCGTTCATGTTGGAGTGTCCGTAGGCAAGTTTACAACCTGGTTGCCAATCTCAGTTGCATTGAGTTGTTCATCTTCGCACAACTCGTTTAAAACCAATACCAACAACAAATCCTTACTCATTTTTCACTAGTCAAAATATACCCTATAGTTGTCCTATAACCATATAGTAAACTATAAACAATAAAAAAATTAGAGAAATCACCTAAAGTCGACGGGATCCTGTTAAAAATGATGTTGACAACTTGGTTGCCAACATTCCGTCTCGTCTGTGGTAAAAACTACCAACCAGGTTGGCGACCAGGTTGGCAACAAAGTTGGCCGTCTATGGGCCCTTTAACTGTTTATAAAATATTCTAACTTGTGAAAAGGGCATTTTAATTAACCTAATAGGTCTGTTCGATATGAGTCCTGGACTTACTCGGAGTAAAATTTTTTACTCTTTTCTGTTCGATATGAGTCCTGGACTTACTCCGAACACATATCGAACAGAAAAGTGTAAGTCCAGGACAGTCCTGGACTTACTCTTGCTTTTAGCTGGAGTAAACTTTTGAGAGCTGATATTTGTCAGACATAACCTCTCTTTTACAGTGTTTGGAAGAAGAAATGCAACAAAAGACATCATAAATTATTTCCAATATATATTCTTGAGTAGTTTCGGGTTTTATTTATTATATTTGTTATATTTTATAATCTATAATTATAAACTCATAATATAGAGTTATGCTACATTTACACGAATGACAAATTTGTCATTTTTTTCTTGTCATTATGTTAATTCCCGTGTAAATGGCATAATTTTTGTAATTTTTTCTGTCAGAAAATGTCAATCTCTCATAAAAGAATGAACTTGTCCATTCTTTTATGCCAGATTGTCATTCGTACAAACGCAATATTAGTTATTGCAAAAGTTGAATACTAAAGTTGTCATAACTAATATTGCGTTTGCACGAATGACAATCTGGCATAAAAGAATGGACAAGTTCATTCTTTTATGAGAGATTGACATTTTCTGACAGAAAAAATTACAAAAATTATGCCATTTACACGGGAATTAACATAATGACAAGAAAAAAATGACAAATTTGTCATTCGTGTAAATGTAGCATTAGTGATTTACTCTGAACTTACTCTGAACTTACTCCAAATTGTTCGATAAAAACAAATTCAGAGTAAGAAAATCCGCCATTTTGTGGAGTAAAGTGAAAATATTCGGAGTAAGTCCAGGACTTATATCGAAAAACCTAATAACTATTCTAATTAGAGTTAATAGACTACTTCTCAGTATTCCAATTTATTATTATTAATGGTTCTCTAGTTATTAGGTGGCTAGGCTCTCTAATTTCAACCAAATTGGTTGACAGCAATTGTCATATTTTTGACAATTAATAGCACTTTTGTGTCGATTCCTGCCACATAACTTTTTTACCCGTTCTAATCTGTCAAACCAAATTTCCAACATGTCAGAAGGAAAGGAAATATTCGAAACGAAAACCAATTCTGTACTGTATGCCCTCCCCACACGGTCTAAATTGACCTGGTCGATTTGATGCCATCGCATTCGAACTAGTTGTGTTGTTGTTGACCGGCGCCCGAGTCAACAGCTTGTCATTGCTTACTGCGCACGTCCAGCAACAACTCGGCTGAGTGCAAATGCGATGCAATGACGTGTGAGACAGAGTGGGAGTAACAAGACGTTTATTTTTAATTCCGCAGCCATTTTTGTTTGGTCGAGTCGCGGAGTGCAGCCAATTTAGATTTTGTCGTGTTGTGATTGAATTATTCGGTGTTTTTAGTGATTAATAACGTAAGGTATCAATTATGGTAGATCAGTGCTGTTTATTCGGGATTTGATGTTTTCTCTGCATTGGTTTGCGTTTTGATTTCGGTTCTTTCGTGCGATGTCTTCCAAAAGGTAAAGAAAAAAAAAATCAGAACAAATGACTGAGGCAACGAGCGACGTTGAAAAGATTAAATTATTTTGTCTGTTCTGCCTATGAAATGATATTTGCAAAAGTGAAGCAGCTGAAAAAAAAACTGTTCCCGTTCCAACATATCTGCTCCATCAATTTCATTAGAATTCTTTGATCAGTTCTCGTATCATTTTTATTTTCTTTTGCTTCATTCTCTGTGTTTTAGGTTTTTATGGTGTCGATGTTTGAGTGAATGCGGCGGGTCGTCGACCAATCGACAGAAGAGGAAATTGAAATCGTGTGATGCAAAATCGGGTGAAATATTCGCACCTGGTTAGCATCGTAAAAAAGATCAGATAAAGATTGACCCACTTCCCTTACCCCCTTCTAAGTCTACGATGGGAACAAAGGGTCAGTGATTCAGTCGTCGACTGCCAAAACTGAAGAAATATGCGAGAAATTCAAAGAATTTGGCATTCGACTAACAAAACGTAAACAGTCTACCAAGAGATATTGATCCCCCCAGCCAGCTCTAAAATTTCTAAACAGAGCCAAGAGGATATTGTATTAAGTACCTATGCTTAAATGCACGATCAAAGATTACATTTGTTTGCTGCAAGCGAAATTACAATGTAGCTCCGCGAAGAAATCTTTAACAAAATATCGATTAGTACGACCGAAATGCTTATGAATATTTAAGTTTCGGTGGTGGCTGAGAAATCCACATCCACTTATGAGATTAAGTGGCAGTCGGCTTAAGTAATGCAAAAATACACAAAGGGGGCATAAAGAATCCAACAAGAAATGACAATTTGCGAATTGTAAACCACCGTTGATACCTGACAAGAAAAATATTTAATCAAAAAGCATTTAAAACTCATTGAAGAGCGCCTTTGTAATGCGACGACGTCTGCAAATCCGGAAATTACCAAATTTTCCATTCATTAGTTTATTTACCTCGCATTTGTTTTTTTTCGATTTTTTTCGGACACTTGGTATTTTCTTTTTTGGCTTGCAATCGCTAAAATAGAAATTCATTTGGTTCGATCAATACCGTTTTTCGAATCATTTAGAGTCTGGAGAATAATGAAACATTTTCAAGAGGTTGTTGTTTTACGTTTTTGGAATTGACTCGAGGCTAGTGCACAGAACTAAAAGCTAAACGAAGCAGGCTCTGTGACGGCCGGGTGCCTTAAGGTAGAAATAGACGCTGCGATGGTCGGTACAATCGTCGGGCCGATTTGCGGTTGCATGCGATAATTGTATCGTGTGTGCGCACGAAATGACGGTTGGGCCGAAAACCTGCGGTCGCATGCGGCAGATTGTATCGTTTGTGGTCTGCCATGCGACCGTCGATACGATATTATTTCACAACTGTCCTGTGTTGTTCGAGTGATATTTGCTAGTAAAAACTGATTATTCGATCAAATCGCAAGTAAATCGTATCGTGTGTGTGCTGTATACAACCGTCGGCCCGATATCGGTCCAAAACAAGTCGGTACGACCATCGCAGCGTCTATTTCTACCTTTACATACTAGAAACAGGCTCTTTTCGGGGTTTTTAAGGCATGAAAAAAGTTGTCTGCTTTTTTCCAATACAAGAACGGATCTGTTTAGTATCAAAAAATGTAAATGAAATCAAGTTTTAAAAAATTGAAGAAATAATTCATATAACAAAGTTCTTAATAGTGTGTTAACAAATTCATTAAGGGTATTCACAAAAGGTATTAACATAGCTGTTATGGTCGTAAAATATTAATCGTTAAAATTTTGTAAACAACAAAATATACGGCAACATTTTTTATAACTTAAACTTAGAATTTTATGTATTAACCGCTTGGTGCAAAATATTAAATTTGGGTAAATACTTGAAATAAGCAAAAATGAACCTAGTGAGCTTAACATTCTGCTCATTTTTGACAGGCTCAGTTAATTGTTTGTACGAAAATTGAATATAAATAGTGTTTTAGTAAATAAAATTCTTTGTGCTTAGTGTTTTTTTTTGTTATATAGTGATGTTTTTTACTGATTGGAGTGATTTCCGAAAAGGAGAAAAAGAGAAAAGGAAAAGTGAAAGAATGTAAGAGAAATTGTGTGTATTTTCGATTTTACTACAATCGCGGAAAAGGGCGTTCACGGTTTGGGGATAAACTTTAAGAAATAGTGTTTTGTATCATTTTAATACGATAACAGCTATTTTAATAGCAAGTGTGAATACCCCTATAGGTTATTAATTATGTAATTCTGTAATCAAAAAATATCTATATTTGTATGCCAGGTTTAAAAATTCAGAGCGACTTGACAAAATTGCACTGTGTAACAGGTATTTCATCCCCGAAACACTCCAAATATTTCCACGCGAAACTTTTTTATGACTGGGCAACAGTGGCGAAGCGTCAGAGTAGACTGTACATTAGACAGCATAGATATGGCATGGTCAAATAATATTTACACACAAAGTACAAATTTATTGCGTAGTAACCATAAATATGACTATAATCACATTTTCAATGGTTTCTGTTCCTTTGTGTCCTCTTTTGACTAAGTTCTATCTATGCTGTCTACATTAACGCTTCTTCGCTACTGGACTACTGGATAAAATGGAAGTCCTGTGATGAATCAATATGAAATATGGGCCCTTGTGAACATTTTAGATAAAGCTTCAGCTGCTACTATCTGCTACCCATAAGTATGTTAAAAAAAAATTAAATCTTTGAAAATAAGGTGGTTTTTCTCGAATTTCAAACATCATTAGGTTTTTTTTACTGTATTTCAAGCTAAAAATGAAGTGTGTAAAAAGTCGTTGTATCCTCATCTGCCTTAAGCCTTCAGAAATTGAAAGATCAAATTTTGCAACTTGGTAATCCTTTTTAAAATATCAGTTGTGGTCAACACAAAACTTTCTTCTACAAAATCTACGACACTGTGCAATTTACGTTATAGCTCTGTCGTATTGTGAACCCAATACAACCTCCCAATAAATTGTTGGTTCATCCAAAAATATCAAAAACGTACAAAATTTGAGATAACTTGAGAACTGTAAAAGATATCAATTTACGGTAAATGGCAAAAATGTAGAAAATGTTAACATCTTTAATTATTCTTTTAACTGATTTGTCAAAAAACCGTTTGTTTGCAAATTATTCGCAAAAAAATGATTTTTTACATATTAATGAAAATATCTCAATAACGGTAAAAGATAGCGGATAACGGTAAGAAACAAAATTGTGCAGAATGCCATTCTCATTAATTCACTTTATACATTCAGTCAGTAAAAACCCGTTAGTTTTCGAGATAATCGCAAAAAACTGTTTTTTTGGAAATAACGGTTTATCTCGATAACAGGTGGAGATATCGAGTTATAGCTAAAGACAAAAGTGTGGGAAATTTTATTTTCTCCAAGTTTTGTCATACTTAAGGCCACTAAAAAACGCGTAGTTTGGGAGTAAATCGAGAAAAACGAAATTGCGATTTTTGAAAAACCGCCATTTTGGATACTTCCGGTTAACGGATTTCCACCAAAAGTTGATAGGATCGTCCCATTTCAGGACCCAACATGCCTATAAAATTTCATGGCGCTAGCTCTATTAGTTTTTGAGAAATCTTGTACACAGACTGACAGACAGAACGACATTTTTTTTAATATGACTCCAATCGACTCAGGAGTGATCGGGAAATGTTTTTTAGGCAAAATTAAGAGGTCGAAATTTTTCATGAATACAATACTTTATTATACTCCGTAGAAGAAAGTAACAAATTGACTTGGATCTGTTCAAATTAAATTTGAGTGCGCTTTATAACAAAAATTTTTGAAAGGTCAAAAAAGCGAGTATTTGTTAAAATGTATCTAACTTTTTCATTTTTTACTTTCACAACGCGTGTAATGTAAAAATCACAATAAATTTTCATGACGATTCATTTAAAAACATAACAAGAGCTATAATTGCCAATTTGGCAATTATTGAAAACCCGTATGGTGATATTCGTATCAAAATTCGAACAGTTGTACCAAAATTCCACTTTGAAGTCGTTCGTATGGCGGGTACCCCCCCTAATGGTCCATTTTAGCCTTGCATTTTACGAAAAACGAATCTGCACAAAATTTCAAGTCTCTAGTTCAATCCGTGCGTCCGCAATCCGCGCCACAGACAGACAGACGGACAGACAGACAGACGGACGGACATGCAAAATTCAACTTTTTTTATCATTCTAAACACACTGGTGTAATTCATTTTTGTGTGTGATGACGGGATCTTGGCGTTACAAACGGTAAGGCAAATCTAATATACCCTTTGGTTTCACCATACGGGTATAAAAAATTACTTGTGCCATTAAAATACTTAAATAGTTAAAATCGCACATAGAACATAGTTATCCACTCCTAATTTCCTGCTTTTAGTAAATATTGTAATGTTTCCTATTTGGTCAATGTGGCAAACAGAGAGAGTCTATAGCATTTCTTGGTTCATCCCGCTTCCTCTCACATTGGTTTATGGAGGTAAGCGTTTTATGGAGATATATTTTTCTATGGCTGCACTAAAAAAATCTAATGCCATTTGAAAATCGAGAAAATAGGGTTTTCTCTTTGGTTTAGTATTCGGGTTGAAGTGGTATGAGGATTAACAAAAATATTTCAATATAACCGAAAGCACTACATTAAAGAAAATTATATCCTAGTAGTTACCATTAATAACTAAAGAACAATCGAGAATAATGTCTATTAGTCTAACAATAAATAAACATAATTTGGATGCAAATTTTTTCTCCCATTTTCCAAACTAAAGTTTTGCAACGAAATTAAAATTATTTGAAGAGCAGAGAAAAAATCCAATTAACGAAAAGTTCACTTAAACTATAAAGTCCAAGTGTAAATCTCGTATAATTAATTTAACTTCATTAAATTTTGTTCCAAAGTTCTTGGTCATCAATTCCTTTGGAAATTGAAATTAATTCACTTTTCAGTTTTTTTTTTAACTTTGGATTTCGATTTGGGTTTATTTCAGTTTTTTTTTCTAAAATTCAGCGAATAAATTTATTCCCCTGTGTATAGAAAACGTCTGAATATTACGCATAAAATTCCGTTTTTTTTGTTATAATCTCAAATTCTCCGCTTACCCTCTGCCTACACTTCATCACAGCACAGCGACCACAAATTTTTGGAGAAATTTCTTTTGATTCTGCTATGATAAACTTTTTATTCTCAACGTTTTGCTTTCTGCCCTCATAAAATATTTAAATGTGAAATTTCAATGACTTCAACTACATTTCATGTTTCCTTTTTATCTTATTGCGATTCTTCCTTATATGTTTGTGCTTATTTCCGAAAAATAAAAATGTATTCTTGGTGCTTTGTTTTATTTTCAGTGAGCTAAAGAAATTGTCAGAGGAGAGTCTGTTACAGCCGCCGGAAAAAGTTTTCGACATAATCTGTAAATTAGGCGAGGGGAGCTATGGATCTGTGTATAAAGCTCTGCATAAGGAAACGAGTGCGGTATGTAAAGCAATTCGCTATTCTTTTATATTATGTTATTATTCACCCTCGTGTTTAATTCCCAAACAGAAGACGTACAGAAAGAAGACGAAAAAAAGAAACAAGAGTACCCTTTTTAAATCCTTGAAACCTACCCCATTCAAAATTATTCCTTTGAGTGCTTTTCCACGTGTACTTAAACATACCTTTTCCTGTGGTTAGTTTTGACTATGATACGAAAATCCAATAAAACAATAAATTCAACAGGTGGTCGCTATTAAATTGGTGCCAGTGGAGTCCGATTTGCATGAAATCATTAAGGAGATTTCGATTATGCAGCAATGCGATTCACCATATGTCGTGCGATATTATGGAAGCTACTTCAAACAATACGATCTATGGGTAAGTAAACTGAAACTGTTAACTTAGGTCCATTCCAATTAGCATAACATCGAAAGCAGACTCCTACACCCACAAACTAAAAGTGAAATTCTCTCACGTAGATTTCAGTTATTGATTTTTTATTTGCCAGACGATTATTATTGTCTGTCATTTTTTGTTTTTATCTCTTCAGATTTTTTGTTATTTTGGAGTTTTCTCGTCCCAGAAGTTTAAAGGAAAAACATCAAATTTACGACTTTTAGACAATAAATCTTACAATTTTCACTGTTGTACTAAAGAGAAAACAATTTGTCTGTCTGTTTGAAAGTTTGTTCCAACATCTTGCGAAAACATTTTGCAGAATAAAGGAGAGAGTACTTTATATTGATTCCCTCCTTCCTTCTTCGGAACCCCTCACCTACTAACTTTCGTATCGTTCAAGTGATTGGAGTGCGATTTTCTGAGTGAGTAAAATAATCTTTTAGGCAGGCCACTGCGGTTGTGCAAAATTGCCTGAAAAACCAAGCTCTGTTCGACGATCTGAAAATCCTCTTTATGCCGATTGCTCGAGGGAAAAAGTATATTCACGATGTTTTTTACAGGACATTCACGTTCTTCCTAAGGTTGTAAGTCTCCGAAAATCTCTCGAAAACTTATGTTAACCTCATAGAACGTTTCCTCAGAATTGAGAAACATGATGCAAAAAAGATCCTCGCTGCTAATTTTCTCCAGGAAACAGGATATTAACCTTACAGGATTTCCCATTTTGGACATTGAAATTTCAAAATCAGATTTGTGAAGCCAAAAACGCCCTAGTATAAATTAACTCGGATTATATTATAGGGTAAGATTTATCTCATCTTCGGTCTGTCAACCTCCTTCTCCGTTATCTGCTGAACCTCTGAAGGAGTTTTGACTGGCATGCCCTCTGGACCCATGGACTCAGTTCGATGAATCGATAACTGATGAATTGGATTGAAGTTCTGCAATCAATTTGGCCTTAAAAAAATTGGTTCTAATAGAATTCTGATATATGAGAAAGTTATGTAAAATCATATTCTAAACACTTTTTCTTTTAAACATTTCACTTTAGACCATAATTAATCATTTGATGACATCCGTATATGTGCAAAATTTCAAGTTTCTACCTCAATTCGCTTTTCAGTTTTTAAATGTATTTGTGTAATAGATTTCAATCAGGGTAGTTATGAAACCAGATAATCTTACAAATGGTGTATTTTGATGCGGATGATTTCATGAACGGACTTTTCGAATAATTTGTGTAAATCGATTCGTTATTTGGCAGCCACAAAAATATAAGTTTACTAGGTGTTAAACGCATACAGTTTACCCGGCTTATGCGGCCTTTCCGAGATTTTCTGGATTCTCCTAATATAATATCAAACTTTTCATCATATGAGGCTTAATTAAGTAATAAAGGTAACTTTTCACCACTAGGTAGATAAAGCTATGTTTCATCGATTTTATTTACAGTGCTTAATCGTCATTTTCTTCCTGAATTGTTACTGTGGTCACTTTTTTTGATTTCCATATTTGGTTTTGTTTCGTTTTAGATTTGTATGGAGTACTGCGGTGCCGGCAGTGTCTCAGATATAATGCGACTACGTAAGAAAACTTTGACTGAAGAAGAAATCGCTACAATATTATGTGACACCCTAAAAGGCCTAGAATATTTACATTTAAGAAGGAAAATACACAGGTATGCTAATATAATAAGTAATCGTCACAATTGTATTCTTTCTTAACTTACTTCTTACCTTCGCTACAAAAGCATGAAAATCGTTCGGGGGAAGACATTTAGCCTTTTAAATCTTTAAAGCCTTTCAAATGCCATCATACGGAATCACTTATTGTTTTGCAGAGTTTTACCTTCTTTACAACAACAAAATATAGCATCGAAATGTGGGAAGGCGAAAAACTTATTGAAAAATACTGCCAAAAAGTCAATGAACTGTAAATTGATTTTAGGTTTTACAATTTCTTATGAAAAACAACATTATAGGAAATCAGTTCTGTTTTTGAGAAAATTGATTCTGTTTTTATTCCAAGTGAGTGCGTTTTACGTTAATATTGCTCACGTAGTTAGTATTGATTTTATTTTTGTTCGGATAATGGTTGGTTTTCCTTCCTTATTTATTAATAAGTTCATATTTGAGGGTCGAAATTTTTGTTTCTTCTGCTCTTCAATGGCGATCTAACTTTTTAATGTTAGTAATGGTAACGAAAACGAAGCCCTTTTTTGATATTAATGTAACCAGTGTAATTGTCACGATTCTATTTTCACTTCGTTTATTTCGTTAATTATTTGAAACTAAGCGATCGAATTTTTTCCGGGAATTTTATCTATTTATTCCGGCAGTTGTACATGAAAAAAAACGAGTTCGGGCGTCTTTCAAGAATAAATTCCGGGATTTTGTATCGTAGTGTAAACGGTTGCGAAACGTGAATTGAGTATCGCAGAATAAAATTCGCGGAATATAGTATATAGAAATCATTAAGGGCTCTCCCCATTGCCAGGATATTTTAGTTGCGATAAAATGTAGGGACACACTTATATAACAAAGGCTTGGTAAGAAAGAGAGAGAACAAAAAAAAGCGTACGTCGCCAGATGTCGCTTTTGTAGTTTATTTTATAGGAAGCGTTCGTCGCCAGGTGTCGCTTTGGTAGATGTATTTGAACTGACGTATGCTTCCTATAAAATAAACTACAAAAGTAGTCAAAATCTATCTGATTTTGACAAATGCAGTTTCAAAACTTACAATACAATGAATAACAACGAATGTATTTATATTTATTACATGTTTTGGTATACAGACTATAATAATAATAATAACCATATTTACAGGTATGTAATTTGAGATATTAGAGGACATACAGATATGTGATGCAAATTGAATGTTTTGGACATGGAATACGGTTTAAATTCCTATGATTTTAACCTATAAAACTTTCTATAAAGACTCGTGCCCGTATTCTGTCTTTCCCATTGACAATTACAGCTATCTGTCTCTTTCTATTTGTAACACATTTTTATCGCAACTAAAATATCCTGGCAATGGAGAGAGCCCATTATACTACGTGTAGGAAAGTAAAAATTTTTCAAATGTTTTTTATTCGATTTAAAAGCAAAGCCGTTCGAATACGCCGTGAATGTAAGAAGTTTATGTGGCGTAACTCAGATCAATTTAGATATAGTTGGCTGCCCTGGTTACCTCCTGTTTGACATTTCTAAGCACGCAATGGAGACACAAAAAATATCAAAAATCATGACTGAAAATGCCCACGCGCTGATTTCACTATTCACCAAAATATGGAGTGGGGAAAAATCATGATTTTTAAAAGTCCAATGGAGTCGTGGGTTTAGTTGGAATTGTGCAATTATGCTACAAATCCACATTTTAGCCCTTTTCCAAACACAAAATTTACATTCCACAATCTCTAATAATTATTATAACATTTTTTTATAAGTTCTACACAAAAAGGCGGATAAAACACACTTTTAAATAAAAACATAACAAAAGCTATAATTGCCAATCTGGCAATTATTGACAACCCGTATGGTGATTTAAGTGAACGGCGAACAGTTGGGTGGAGTGAAGCCAGCACGGATGGTTTCATCACGGATGGGAATTCACCTCACTCGTGGTTTGCGTCTCTACTATGACGTTTCTAATTTCACCA
This sequence comes from Chrysopilus asiliformis, assembly GCA_964034945.1. NCBI lineage: Eukaryota > Metazoa > Arthropoda > Insecta > Diptera > Rhagionidae > Chrysopilus > Chrysopilus asiliformis. Next base: position 76,875,884 of record OZ035961.1, on the reverse strand, counting down.
CACTGATTTTCCTACCACAGCAGCGAAACTGAACCTTATGTCGACCAAATAAGTCACAAACTTTATATAAATTTTTCCATATGAATATTTTCAAATTTGAGCGCCTAATAAAATCAAAATAACTTTCATTTATTGAAAAAATTGATTTTTTTTCGAATTTTCGGAAAATCCAAAAGGTTACCCCTCTAGATTTTTGTCTCCCCTTTCAAAATATCTATATGGTTTTGGAAGAATATTTTCTGGTGTGGGAGATATCGCGCGCAGAAGTCCCATCACGGATGGGAAAAAAGCCATCACGGATGGGAAAACAATGGAAAAAAATTGATTTTTTTTCGAATTTTCGGAAAATCTAAAAGGTTACCCCTCTAGATTTTTGTCTCCCCTTTCCAAATATGTATATGGGTTTGGAAAAATATTTTCTGGTGTGGGAGAAATCGCGCGCTGAAGGTACTCCCAAGTCCCATCACGGATGGGAAAAAAGCCATCACGGATGGGAAAACAATGGAAAAACTTGATTTTTTTGGATTTTTTTGAAAATCCAAAAGGTTACCCCTCTAGATTTTTGTCTCCCCTTTCTAAATATGTATATGGGTTTGGAAAAATATTTTCTGGTGTGGGAGAAATCGCGCGCTGAAGGTACTCCCAAGTCCCATCACGGATGGGAAAAAAGCCATCACGGATGGGAAAACAATGGAAAAACTTGATTTTTTTTGAATTTTTTGAAAATCCAAAAGGTTACCCCTCTAGATTTTTGTCTCCCCTTTCTAAATATCTATATGGTTTTGGAAAAATATTTTCTGGTGTGGGAGATATCGCGCGCAGAAGTCCCATCACGGATGGGAAAAAAGCCATCACGGATGGGAAAACAATGGAAAAAAATTGATTTTTTTTCGAATTTTCGGAAAATCTAAAAGGTTACCCCTCTAGATTTTTGTCTCCCCTTTCCAAATATGTATATGGGTTTGGAAAAATATTTTCTGGTGTGGGAGAAATCGCGCGCTGAAGGTACTCCCAAGTCCCATCACGGATGGGAAAAAAGCCATCACGGATGGGAAAACAATGGAAAAACTTGATTTTTTTGGATTTTTTTGAAAATCCAAAAGGTTACCCCTCTAGATTTTTGTCTCCCCTTTCAAAATATCTATATGGTTTTGGAAGAATATTTTCTGGTGTGGGAGATATCGCGCGCAGAAGTCCCATCACGGATGGGAAAAAAGCCATCACGGATGGGAAAACAATGGAAAAAAATTGATTTTTTTTCGAATTTTCGGAAAATCTAAAAGGTTACCCCTCTAGATTTTTGTCTCCCCTTTCAAAATATCTATATGGTTTTGGAAGAATATTTTCTGGTGTGGGAGATATCGCGCGCAGAAGTCCCATCACGGATGGGAAAAAAGCCATCACGGATGGGAAAACAATGGAAAAACTTGATTTTTTTGGATTTTTTTGAAAATCCAAAAGGTTACCCCTCTAGATTTTTGTCTCCCCTTTCTAAATATGTATATGGGTTTGGAAAAATATTTTCTGGTGTGGGAGAAATCGCGCGCTGAAGGTACTCCCAAGTCCCATCACGGATGGGAAAAAAGCCATCACGGATGGGAAAACAATGGAAAAACTTGATTTTTTTGGATTTTTTTGAAAATCCAAAAGGTTACCCCTCTAGATTTTTGTCTCTTCTTTCTAAATATGTATATGGGTTTGGAAAAATATTTTCTGGTGTGGGAGAAATCGCGCGCTGAAGGTACTCCCAAGTCCCATCACGGATGGGAAAAAAGCCATCACGGATGGGAAAACAATGGAAAAACTTGATTTTTTTGAATTTTTTGAAAATCCAAAAGGTTACCCCTCTAGATTTTTGTCTCCCCTTTCAAAATATCTATATGGTTTTGGAAAAATATTTTCTGGTGTGGGAGATATCGCGCGCAGAAGTCCCATCACGGATGGGAAAAAAGCCATCACGGATGGGAAAACAATGGAAAAAAATTGATTTTTTTTCGAATTTTCGGAAAATCTAAAAGGTTACCCCTCTAGATTTTTGTCTCCCCTTTCCAAATATGTATATGGGTTTGGAAAAATATTTTCTGGTGTGGGAGAAATCGCGCGCTGAAGGTACTCCCAAGTCCCATCACGGATGGGAAAAAAGCCATCACGGATGGGAAAACAATGGAAAAACTTGATTTTTTTGGATTTTTTTGAAAATCCAAAAGGTTACCCCTCTAGATTTTTGTCTCCCCTTTCAAAATATCTATATGGTTTTGGAAGAATATTTTCTGGTGTGGGAGATATCGCGCGCAGAAGTCCCATCACGGATGGGAAAAAAGCCATCACGGATGGGAAAACAATGGAAAAAAATTGATTTTTTTTCGAATTTTCGGAAAATCTAAAAGGTTACCCCTCTAGATTTTTGTCTCCCCTTTCAAAATATCTATATGGTTTTGGAAAAATATTTTCTGGTGTGGGAGATATCGCGCGCAGAAGTCCCATCACGGATGGGAAAAAAGCCATCACGGATGGGAAAACAATGGAAAAAAATTGATTTTTTTTTGAATTTTTTGAAAATCCAAAAGGTTACCCCTCTAGATTTTTGTCTCCCCTTTCAAAATATCTATATGGTTTTGGAAGAATATTTTCTGGTGTGGGAGATATCGCGCGCAGAAGTCCCATCACGGATGGGAAAAAAGCCATCACGGATGGGAAAACAATGGAAAAACTTGATTTTTTTGGATTTTTTTGAAAATCCAAAAGGTTACCCCTCTAGATTTTTGTCTCCCCTTTCTAAATATGTATATGGGTTTGGAAAAATATTTTCTGGTGTGGGAGAAATCGCGCGCTGAAGGTACTCCCAAGTCCCATCACGGATGGGAAAAAAGCCATCACGGATGGGAAAACAATGGAAAAACTTGATTTTTTTGAATTTTTTGAAAATCCAAAAGGTTACCCCTCTAGATTTTTGTCTCCCCTTTCAAAATATCTATATGGTTTTGGAAAAATATTTTCTGGTGTGGGAGATATCGCGCGCAGAAGTCCCATCACGGATGGGAAAAAAGCCATCACGGATGGGAAAACAATGGAAAAAAATTGATTTTTTTTCGAATTTTCGGAAAATCTAAAAGGTTACCCCTCTAGATTTTTGTCTCCCCTTTCCAAATATGTATATGGGTTTGGAAAAATATTTTCTGGTGTGGGAGAAATCGCGCGCTGAAGGTACTCCCAAGTCCCATCACGGATGGGAAAAAAGCCATCACGGATGGGAAAACAATGGAAAAAAATTGATTTTTTTTTGAATTTTTTGAAAATCCAAAAGGTTACCCCTCTAGATTTTTGTCTCCCCTTTCAAAATATCTATATGGTTTTGGAAGAATATTTTCTGGTGTGGGAGATATCGCGCGCAGAAGTCCCATCACGGATGGGAAAAAAGCCATCACGGATGGGAAAACAATGGAAAAACTTGATTTTTTTGGATTTTTTTGAAAATCCAAAAGGTTACCCCTCTAGATTTTTGTCTCCCCTTTCAAAATATCTATATGGTTTTGGAAAAATATTTTCTGGTGTGGGAGATATCGCGCGCAGAAGTCCCATCACGGATGGGAAAAAAGCCATCACGGATGGGAAAACAATGGAAAAAAATTGATTTTTTTTCGAATTTTCGGAAAATCTAAAAGGTTACCCCTCTAGATTTTTGTCTCCCCTTTCAAAATATCTATATGGTTTTGGAAGAATATTTTCTGGTGTGGGAGATATCGCGCGCAGAAGTCCCATCACGGATGGGAAAAAAGCCATCACGGATGGGAAAACAATGGAAAAACTTGATTTTTTTGGATTTTTTTGAAAATCCAAAAGGTTACCCCTCTAGATTTTTGTCTCCCCTTTCAAAATATCTATATGGTTTTGGAAAAATATTTTCTGGTGTGGGAGATATCGCGCGCAGAAGTCCCATCACGGATGGGAAAAAAGCCATCACGGATGGGAAAACAATGGAAAAAAATTGATTTTTTTTCGAATTTTCGGAAAATCTAAAAGGTTACCCCTCTAGATTTTTGTCTCCCCTTTCCAAATATGTATATGGGTTTGGAAAAATATTTTCTGGTGTGGGAGAAATCGCGCGCTGAAGGTACTCCCAAGTCCCATCACGGATGGGAAAAAAGCCATCACGGATGGGAAAACAATGGAAAAACTTGATTTTTTTGGATTTTTTTGAAAATCCAAAAGGTTACCCCTCTAGATTTTTGTCTCCCCTTTCTAAATATGTATATGGGTTTGGAAAAATATTTTCTGGTGTGGGAGAAATCGCGCGCTGAAGGTACTCCCAAGTCCCATCACGGATGGGAAAAAAATTCAAAAAAAAATCAATTTTTTTAAATTTTCACAGTTTGCAGGCCTCCTCATGGGCTTTCTATCGGATCCACCCCCATACCCGGGTCACAAGAGAGATATCAACCCTTTTGTTTGTTAAAATAACCTTTTACCAGAATTCATGGCGTTGATATGTCGAATATTTCAAGTTACATTTGAGTGATTTAAAATTACATTTGACTGGTTTTTCTTAACATTTGTCGCATGGAATTTAAAACCTTGTGTGCAATGCAAAAGGCATTTTTTCGCGCATCAGCGTAACTACTTGACACCTAAAGAAATTCCCGCCAAAATGAAAATAAATTAAATTTGCAAAATTCTAAATTTTAGGTGGAGGAAAATGCTTCGTTTTTATGCGTATCTATTTTGCAGGTATTTTGCCGTAAAACAGGTAAAAGATCTGTGAAGAAAACGGCCTGGGAACGACGAAAATCACCGAAAATCTGATGGTGGCCAAAGAAAGGGAAATTTCTTTTTTGATTTTTCTGTTTTCTTCCCATTTAATGGATAAAATTACATATCAATTGGCATTTTCAAAGCGAATTTGCATTTTCTAATCAAATCCCACAATTTGAAACAAAAATCTTTCGAAAAACTATAAAAACTTATTGAATGAAATCAAGTTTACATTCGCTGTCCATTTGCTTGTTTTCGCCTGTGACAATTTTTTCGATTTTTTTAACAAAATTTTTTGATTTTCCAAACGACTTTAGCTAGAGATTTGAAATTTTGCACAAATGTAAGTAACGTAAAGAGAAAGAATTGGTAAAAAAATGGGGAAAATCGGATAACTCCTTCCCCCCTTCCCGCTGAAAATTGAAGTTTTTGGCGATTTTCTCGAAAACGGTTCGGTTTATCAAAAAAGTTGCAAAGAAAAAAGTGTTTAGAATACAATTTTACATAATTCGGCCATATACCAAAATTCAATCTGACCACTCTTTCCCTCCTTTTTACATTTTTCAATAAAATTTCTGCCACTACGGGTTAGTTTTCGGTTCATAACACGAAAACTGTTTGAAATACCACCTTTATGTCTTCAAAAAAGTTGTAGCGAATTATATTTAGTATCTAAGAGTAAACATTTTCATTAAAAAAAGTAACCAAAAAAGGAGTTTTCTCGAATTTACCGAATCTTTTCCTCGTCCTGAAAAAAAATGTATGAAATTTTTTTCTCGCGATCCTTTTTTTGAAAATTTCAGACAATTTCTCTACATTTTGCTATAAAGAGTGTGCATCTACGATGAACAGGTCAAAAGATATGAATTTTTGAAAAAAATTGATTTCAGGCAAATCTGCAATGGAAAAATTCTCCGAAGAAAAGCGAAAATCTTTGAGCGATATGAAACATCATAAATGTCGGTCGGTTGAATTTATGATATATGGGTGAATTATGTAAAATTGTATTCTAAACACTTTTTTCTTTGCAACTTTTTTGATAAACCGAACCGTTTTCGAGAAAATCGCCAAAAACTTCAATTTTCAGCGGGAAGGGGGGAAGGAGTTATCCGATTTTCCCCATTTTTTTACCAATTCTTTCTCTTTACGTTACTTACATTTGTGCAAAATTTCAAATCTCTAGCTAAAGTCGTTTGGAAAATCAAAAAATTTTGTTAAAAAAATCGAAAAAATTGTCACAGGCGAAAACAAGCAAATGGACAGCGAATGTAAACTTGATTTCATTCAATAAGTTTTTATAGTTTTTCGAAAGATTTTTGTTTCAAATTGTGGGATTTGATTAGAAAATGCAAATTCGCTTTGAAAATGCCAATTGATATGTAATTTTATCCATTAAATGGGAAGAAAACAGAAAAATCAAAAAAGAAATTTCCCTTTCTTTGGCCACCATCAGATTTTCGGTGATTTTCGTCGTTCCCAGGCCGTTTTCTTCACAGATCTTTTACCTGTTTTACGGCAAAATACCTGCAAAATAGATACGCATAAAAACGAAGCATTTTCCTCCACCTAAAATTTAGAATTTTGCAAATTTAATTTATTTTCATTTTGGCGGGAATTTCTTTAGGTGTCAAGTAGTTACGCTGATGCGCGAAAAAATGCCTTTTGCATTGCACACAAGGTTTTAAATTCCATGCGACAAATGTTAAGAAAAACCAGTCAAATGTAATTTTAAATCACTCAAATGTAACTTGAAATATTCGACATATCAACGCCATGAATTCTGGTAAAAGGTTATTTTAACAAACAAAAGGGTTGATATCTCCCTTGTGACCCGGGTATGGGGGTGGATCCGATAGAAAGCCCATGAGGAGGCCTGCGAACTGTGAAAATTTAAAAAAATTGATTTTTTTTTGAATTTTTTTCCCATCCGTGATGGGACTTGGGAGTACCTTCAGCGCGCGATTTCTCCCACACCAGAAAATATTTTTCCAAACCCATATACATATTTAGAAAGGGGAGACAAAAATCTAGAGGGGTAACCTTTTGGATTTTCAAAAAAATCCAAAAAAATCAAGTTTTTCCATTGTTTTCCCATCCGTGATGGCTTTTTTCCCATCCGTGATGGGACTTGGGAGTACCTTCAGCGCGCGATTTCTCCCACACCAGAAAATATTTTTCCAAACCCATATACATATTTTGAAAGGGGAGACAAAAATCTGGAGGGGTAACCTTTTAGATTTTCCGAAAATTCGAAAAAAAATCAATTTTTTCCATTGTTTTCCCATCCGTGATGGCTTTTTTCCCATCCGTGATGGGACTTCTGCGCGCGATATCTCCCACACCAGAAAATATTTTTCCAAAACCATATAGATATTTTGAAAGGGGAGACAAAAATCTAGAGGGGTAACCTTTTGGATTTTCAAAAAATTCAAAAAAAAAAATCAATTTTTTTTTTGAATTTTTTCCCATTTGTGATGGCACTTGGGAGTACCTTCAGCGCGCGATTTCTCCCACACCAGAAAATATTTTTCCAAACCCATATACATATTTAGAAAGGGGAGACAAAAATCTAGAGGGGTAACCTTTTGGATTTTCAAAAAAATCCAAAAAAATCAAGTTTTTCCATTGTTTTCCCATCCGTGATGGCTTTTTTCCCATCCGTGATGGGACTTGGGAGTACCTTCAGCGCGCGATTTCTCCCACACCAGAAAATATTTTTCCAAACCCATATACATATTTTGAAAGGGGAGACAAAAATCTAGAGGGGTAACCTTTTGGATTTTCAAAAACCAGTCAAATGTAATTTTAAATCACTCAAATGTAACTTGAAATATTCGACATATCAACGCCATGAATTCTGGTAAAAGGTTATTTTAACAAACAAAAGGGTTGATATCTCCCTTGTGACCCGGGTATGGGGGTGGATCCGATAGAAAGCCCATGAGGAGGCCTGCGAACTGTGAAAATTTAAAAAAATTGATTTTTTTTTGAATTTTTTTCCCATCCGTGATGGGACTTGGGAGTACCTTCAGCGCGCGATTTCTCCCACACCAGAAAATATTTTTCCAAACCCATATACATATTTAGAAAGGGGAGACAAAAATCTAGAGGGGTAACCTTTTGGATTTTCAAAAAAATCCAAAAAAATCAAGTTTTTCCATTGTTTTCCCATCCGTGATGGCTTTTTTCCCATCCGTGATGGGACTTGGGAGTACCTTCAGCGCGCGATTTCTCCCACACCAGAAAATATTTTTCCAAACCCATATACATATTTTGAAAGGGGAGACAAAAATCTGGAGGGGTAACCTTTTAGATTTTCCGAAAATTCGAAAAAAAATCAATTTTTTCCATTGTTTTCCCATCCGTGATGGCTTTTTTCCCATCCGTGATGGGACTTCTGCGCGCGATATCTCCCACACCAGAAAATATTTTTCCAAAACCATATAGATATTTTGAAAGGGGAGACAAAAATCTAGAGGGGTAACCTTTTGGATTTTCAAAAACCAGTCAAATGTAATTTTAAATCACTCAAATGTAACTTGAAATATTCGACATATCAACGCCATGAATTCTGGTAAAAGGTTATTTTAACAAACAAAAGGGTTGATATCTCCCTTGTGACCCGGGTATGGGGGTGGATCCGATAGAAAGCCCATGAGGAGGCCTGCGAACTGTGAAAATTTAAAAAAATTGATTTTTTTTTGAATTTTTTTCCCATCCGTGATGGGACTTGGGAGTACCTTCAGCGCGCGATTTCTCCCACACCAGAAAATATTTTTCCAAACCCATATACATATTTAGAAAGGGGAGACAAAAATCTAGAGGGGTAACCTTTTGGATTTTCAAAAAAATCCAAAAAAATCAAGTTTTTCCATTGTTTTCCCATCCGTGATGGCTTTTTTCCCATCCGTGATGGGACTTGGGAGTACCTTCAGCGCGCGATTTCTCCCACACCAGAAAATATTTTTCCAAACCCATATACATATTTTGAAAGGGGAGACAAAAATCTGGAGGGGTAACCTTTTAGATTTTCCGAAAATTCGAAAAAAAATCAATTTTTTCCATTGTTTTCCCATCCGTGATGGCTTTTTTCCCATCCGTGATGGGACTTCTGCGCGCGATATCTCCCACACCAGAAAATATTTTTCCAAAACCATATAGATATTTTGAAAGGGGAGACAAAAATCTAGAGGGGTAACCTTTTGGATTTTCAAAAAATTCAAAAAAAAAAATCAATTTTTTTTTTGAATTTTTTCCCATTTGTGATGGCACTTGGGAGTACCTTCAGTGCGCGATTTCTCCCACACCAGAAAATATTTTTCCAAACCCATATACATATTTAGAAAGGGGAGACAAAAATCTAGAGGGGTAACCTTTTGGATTTTCAAAAAAATCCAAAAAAATCAAGTTTTTCCATTGTTTTCCCATCCGTGATGGCTTTTTTCCCATCCGTGATGGGACTTGGGAGTACCTTCAGCGCGCGATTTCTCCCACACCAGAAAATATTTTTCCAAACCCATATACATATTTTGAAAGGGGAGACAAAAATCTAGAGGGGTAACCTTTTAGATTTTCCGAAAATTCGAAAAAAAATCAATTTTTTTCCATTGTTTTCCCATCCGTGATGGCTTTTTTCCCATCCGTGATGGAACTTCTGCGCGCGATATCTCCCACACCAGAAAATATTTTTCCAAAACCATATAGATATTTTGAAAGGGGAGACAAAAATCTAGAGGGGTAACCTTTTGGATTTTCAAAAAATTCAAAAAAAAAAATCAATTTTTTTTTTGAATTTTTTCCCATTTGTGATGGCATTTGGGAGTACCTTCAGCGCGCGATTTCTCCCACACCAGAAAATATTTTTCCAAACCCATATACATATTTAGAAAGGGGAGACAAAAATCTAGAGGGGTAACCTTTTGGATTTTCAAAAAAATCCAAAAAAATCAAGTTTTTCCATTGTTTTCCCATCCGTGATGGCTTTTTTCCCATCCGTGATGGGACTTGGGAGTACCTTCAGCGCGCGATTTCTCCCACACCAGAAAATATTTTTCCAAACCCATATACATATTTTGAAAGGGGAGACAAAAATCTAGAGGGGTAACCTTTTAGATTTTCCGAAAATTCGAAAAAAAATCAATTTTTTTCCATTGTTTTCCCATCCGTGATGGCTTTTTTCCCATCCGTGATGGAACTTCTGCGCGCGATATCTCCCACACCAGAAAATATTTTTCCAAAACCATATAGATATTTTGAAAGGGGAGACAAAAATCTAGAGGGGTAACCTTTTGGATTTTCAAAAAATTCAAAAAAAAAATCAATTTTTTTTTTTGAATTTTTTCCCATTTGTGATGGCACTTGGGAGTACCTTCAGCGCGCGATTTCTCCCACACCAGAAAATATTTTTCCAAACCCATATACATATTTAGAAAGGGGAGACAAAAATCTAGAGGGGTAACCTTTTAGATTTTCCGAAAATTCAAAAAAAAATCAATTTTTTTCCATTGTTTTCCCATCCGTGATGGCTTTTTTCCCATCCGTGATGGAACTTCTGCGCGCGATATCTCCCACACCAGAAAATATTTTTCCAAAACCATATAGATATTTTGAAAGGGGAGACAAAAATCTAGAGGGGTAACCTTTTGGATTTTCAAAAAATTCAAAAAAAAAAATCAATTTTTTTTTTGAATTTTTTCCCATTTGTGATGGCACTTGGGAGTACCTTCAGCGCGCGATTTCTCCCACACCAGAAAATATTTTTCCAAACCCATATACATATTTAGAAAGGGGAGACAAAAATCTAGAGGGGTAACCTTTTGGATTTTCAAAAAAATCCAAAAAAATCAAGTTTTTCCATTGTTTTCCCATCCGTGATGGCTTTTTTCCCATCCGTGATGGGACTTGGGAGTACCTTCAGCGCGCGATTTCTCCCACACCAGAAAATATTTTTCCAAACCCATATACATATTTTGAAAGGGGAGACAAAAATCTAGAGGGGTAACCTTTTAGATTTTCCGAAAATTCGAAAAAAAATCAATTTTTTCAATAAATGAAAGTTATTTTGATTTTATTAGGCGCTCAAATTTGAAAATATTCATATGGAAAAATTTATATAAAGTTTGTGACTTATTTGGTCGACATAAGGTTCAGTTTCGCTGCTGTGGTAGGAAAATCAGTGTGGTGAAATTAGAAACGTCATAGTAGAGACGCAAACCACGAGTGAGGTGAATTCCCATCCGTGATGAAACCATCCGTGCTGGCTTCACTCCACCGAACAGTTGTATCAAAATTCCACTTTGAAATCAAATTTTCCAATAAGATTCTTTAAAATTTTTTCCAATCGGATTTTGATGTATGGGAGTTTTATGTAGAATCATATCCTAAATAACTTTTGTTCTTGGACTTTTTTGATAAGATGCACCGTTTTTGAGATATTCGCAAAAAAACGCTTTCGTTCGTATCCATTTTTGCCCATGAACGAACTTAGCCTCACGTTTTACGAAAAACGGATCTGCGCAAAATTTCAAGTCTCTAGCTCAATCCGTGCGTCCGCAATCCGCGCCACAGACGGACAGACGAACGGACAGACGGACAGATGGACAGACGGACGGACAGACGGACGGATGGACGGACATGCAAAAATTAATTATTTTTATCATTCTAAACACACTGGTGTAATTCATTTTTGTGTGTGATGACGGGATCTTGGCGTTACATACGGTAAGGCAAAGTTAATAACCCTTTGGTTTCACCATACGGGTATAAAAACATTTTGAAAATTCGAATTACTTTGCATATTCGAGGCAAACTCTACTCCAGGACAACAAACTTGGGAATTTCGACACAAGCAGACGGGATTTGTTTGTAATCTGCGATTCACCTTTTTAACAGAGCCCAATCCAATTATCTCCTTCTGGCCACTGGGCACATTATGGTGCTGCAAACTATCTGAAATGATTAAAAAATATAAAAAGAGCTACAATTGCTAGATGCAAAATTTTTATTTAAAAAACCCATTTGTGTGGGAGTATGGGAAGGAGCGGTCCGCTTGGGTTTTGATTTATGTAACTATGGATTATGTAAACTCATATTCTAAACACGATGCACCGTTTTCGAGAAAATAAGAAAAAAGTATTCGTTTTGATGGAGGAGGGGAGAAGAAGTGGTTCACCTGAATTTTGATTTATGGATGAGTTATGTAAAATCCTATTATACATTTTTACTACATTTTCAACAATACCACCGTAAATATTAAACCGAGGTTAATTTTTTTTTCTAACTATTCCAGGGATATAAAAGCGGGAAACATTCTTTTAAATTCAGAGGGACATGCGAAATTAGCCGATTTTGGTGTAGCTGGCCAGCTAACAGACACAATGGCTAAAAGAAATACAGTTATAGGGACGCCATTTTGGATGGCGCCAGAGGTACCAATTTTTGGCTCATGTTGCAACAACTTTTCGTATACAGAAAATTTTTGATATTTTAGGTTATTGAAGAAATTGGCTACGATTGTGTAGCTGATATTTGGTCGCTTGGCATAACAGGCTTAGAAATGGCGGAGGGGAAGCCACCGTATGGTGATATCCATCCGATGAGAGCAATTTTCATGATACCACAGAAACCTCCGCCATCATTTCGTGAACCTGATCGATGGAGTACTGAGTTTATAGATTTTGTAAGTTTATGCTTAGTCAAAAATCCAGAGGAACGTGCAACGGCTAGCGATCTACTGGAACATGAATATATAAGTAATTTATTTTGTTTTTCATTGTATTTAATAGAAGGTTTTTTAATAAATTTCATTATCAGAAAATGCAAAACCTCGAACAATTTTAAGTCAAATGATCGCCGAGGCGTGTGAAGCGAGAGATAATCAACGGAATAGGCCTATCGGCATTAATCAAGTTAAGAGCTTACAAACACAACAGGATGAGGTATGTGTCAACAATCTTTACTAGAATTTTTGGTGGTTAACGATAGCGACTAAGGACAGTTCATGTTATTAAATGGATGTTAGCTCAAAATCAATCGGTATCAAGTAGTTACCAACATTGGCGCCAATGCCATTTTGTCGATACACTCATACCATTTGCCCACCAGTTGGTTCCAAAGTGTGAAGCCGGCATAATGTTTGTATAGGCAAAATGATAGCTGACATTTGTAAACATTGGGCGCATCCAACTACCAGAGCGGCTCTGGAGCGAAACTCAGCTGTCAAAAAAATGCTCAGCTGAGCAGCATTTTGTGTCCTGAATGCACCGCTCATTTAATTATCTCCGTAATGTTAGAAATTTGTGCTTCTGATACGATAAATCTGGAAGCTACTTCACTTTTGGTTGAAGAGTGTAATACTTCAGTTGAAGTCGCCCCATTCCGGAATGCGGCACCCGAAAGAAACCGGGATTATTTTGAGGTGACTATGCCGAAGTACACTCCCGAACTCTTTCGCCAACATTTTCCGCAACGCCGACTATTTCTATTCCCGTTTGCTCAGCAAGAACTTCCATGAGGCTTCCCGTATTATAAATAACATAAATAACTATAAATATTATAAATAACACCATTTATGTATTTCCGTCGTCGTTTTTAGACATGAATTGAGGTTCTGTAATTCTTCATTTGACATTTGCTCAGCTACTGAGCGGAGTTCTTTTACGCTCAGAAAAAATGTGAGCTGCTCAGTTGAGCCGCTCTGTAGCGATTGCGTTCAGTAACTGAGCACCTTTTTCGCTCTAGAGCGATGCTGAGCCGCTCTGGTAGTTGGATGCGCCCATTGTGTCGTCATGTGTACTTGGAACAAAAGTGAATAAATAATATTGTTTTTAAAGCTTTTACAAAATTATTTGACAATCATGTTCCAACATTGGTTCAACAGTTGGTCTCAATATATAGAGTCGCCATTATGCAATAAGCAGCGGATGAACACAACTATAGTACTTTCCAAAAGTTTTTCTATAACATTCAGGGAACAAAGATAATCTTCTCTTACATTTTTCTCTTTTAATTAGCTTTTCATATGAGCATGTTAGTTGGCCTCTCGTGAAAAAATGACACGGAAAAATATCTCATGTGGACATCACATGACTTTCCTCTACAATATTTTAAGTTTCGGGGAAAAATATGTGAAAAATAATATTTTTTTCAAAAAGTACCGTTAGATTTTTTTTTAAAAATTGTTAGAACAAAAAATGTAGCAAAAGGTCATTTTCTTTAAATTTCGTTACAAGCAATTTTCGCCAAAAGCGAATAGTTTTCGAGAAATTTTCAGAGAATTGTATTTAAAAAAAATGTGTTGATAGAAAACTACGATTTTGGTAAAATTCAGTCACAAAAAATTTCAACACCCTAGCTCAACGCGTCCTCGAGGCATTTAAGATATGTGGATCGAACAGACAGATACACGGATATCTTCATCATTTTTCCTGGAACGGAGGATTTCGTATCGATCAGGAAGTTTCTATCTGCTCCCGTGTTCGACTCGGCGGGCATTATAAATACTTGAGAAAAAATAGAAAGTCGAACTATTTTATAAAGGGGAATCGGGATTATAACTAAAATATTTAATTTAAATTACAAAAATAGTCAAAATCGACTATTTTTATAATAAATTTAACTACTTAGTAGTAAGACTTTCAATTTCGTGGATAATTTGACGATTTTCGTAATTAGTTATCATAATCAGTCAACCTGTACCAAAGATCTTGTACTAGCAATTGACATTTGAAATTTTGACTGCTACTGAAAGTTGTCCGCGTAGTACACTGAACAGTTCTTACAATTACCAACATTTTGGGAAAATGAAAATAGGTCATGCTTTTTTTTAAGCAGTTCAGACTAACTTTTTCGCGACTTTTTGTATCGAATTCAGTACTGGCCAGCACACTATACAGACTGCCACTTTCTTTCAAAAACAGCCGCTAATAATAATTCACTGAATTTCCTAAAATTGTTGACATTTGTTTGAAACTCTCCAACGCTTGATAATAATATTTTGATTTGTTGACTTAGCAGGAAGATGAGGAACACCACGTAAATTCGGGAACGATAAAAGAATTCCCAGATGATCCTGGAACTTTGGTACCTGAGAAATATAACGACGAACAAGACGGAACTATGATTGCGCACACAGATTGCGGCACTCTAGTACCAGACAGTGGAACAATGGTAGAGTTAGAATCTAATTTAGGAACAATGGTGATTAATAGTGATTCAGAAGACTCAACAATGAAAAGTAATTACTGATTTTTACTTGATTTTTACAACGATTCGATTAAAATCCATTCGTTTTTTTTCTTTTTGTAGAACATGACACAAATCCTGATAAGCCAAAGTACCGTCCGCCATTTCTGGATCATTTTGATCGAAAGAAAACGGAAGCAATCAATAATTTAGTAAATAATGCAACACATTTAGCTAATGGAGGAGCGGCCATTCAACTCGCATCTTCAGTCCACCAACAACAGGTGCCTGAGCCAAAGACACCAACAAATAATGCTCAACAGATGCCGATAATTCAGGCTGTGCCAAACAATGCGGCTGCTGCTGCACGATATCAATCTCATCTGCAATTGCAACTCAATCAAATCTCTGCCGCTAATCAATTAGGCATGCAACAAATGCTACATCATGGTGCCGGACTGGGCGGTGGCGGCGGAGGGGGTGGCGGTGGATTAAATATTGACAATTTAGGACGACATCAGGATAACGGACCAAAGTTCTATCAGCGAAATTTTGTTGACGCGGAATTCGAATTTGTAAATGTGGTTAACGATTTCTAATTATGGTCAGGAAAATTTCAACTTCAATGAATTTTTATTACAGCTCAAATTCTTAAGTTTTGATGATTTACAACAGCGTCTAAATAACATCGATTCGGAAATGGAGAGAGAAATAGAAGAGCTCAATAGGAAATATAATGCAAAGCGACAGCCAATACTAGATGCCATGGACGCAAAACGTAAACGACAACAAAATATTAACAATAATTTGATTAAAATTTAGGAAAAATTGTTTATCGATTGCCATTTTAAATAGGATTTATCTCGCATAAGGCATTATTAGTCGACTAGGTTTCGTTGTCGTTTATTCGATTGCGTTTTTTAAATGAAATCAAAAGAACACCGTTTTATAAAATTAGTTATTAGGCCTTATACCTACACAAGTCGAAACACTCACAATACGATAATTAAGTTAAAAGATGAAAGACAAACTCAAATGGAAACTATATAAAAAGTTTTATGGTGCAGAAGTCGGACATCATTTTCAAAGACTTAAAAATGCTTTGCTCTCATATTCTCGTATTATGTTTAAATTTTGCCATCAATGTTCATTGTAAGAATCAAAATTCTACTAGTTATTTGTTTTATTATTATTCATTGTCGGATGATCGTTTGCTAAATCAGTTCTATTCTCAACTATTTATGAGGCGTGATAAATTCTTGCTTTTATTTTGTTGAAATTTGAGTGATAAAAAGACGAATTAATTTGGAATTATCTTTTCATTAGGCTCTGTTTTGTTAAATAAATTTATTCATTGGTACATAAGCTATTGTCGATATAATAATATTATATACATTTATAACTTTATTAGCTTTTATTTCTTTTCTTGTAATTGTTTTGGTGTTTTTTTTATGTTGGCAGTAATTTTGTTTGGCTTTTGTATATGTCGTACAAATGTTTTGTTCTTTCATTTACTTTTTTTTCGTCAAATCTTGAACAGCTTTTTTTTTATTCACGGATCATTGTGACAACTATGGTTGAAAAATGGGCAAGTTTTTCTATGAGTAACTGAAATGCATTAATCATGACAATTCAACACTAAAGTTTCGATCTAATTTTTCTCTTCTCTCATACTGAATTTTGTTTTTTGACAACATATTAAAAAACAAAATTCAGTACACATGAGTTTGAAATTATTGAGTTCTATTGCATGAATTTAATTAACAGTAATATGGAATGCAGAGGCAGATATTTTCGGATGTTTCAATCGTTAGTTTGGAATAATGTGCGCCCTGAAAAAAAGTCATTTTTTTTAAAAAACATTAAGAAGTAGGAATAAGACTTTTTATAGGTCGATTCTCTAAACTTATATTCTTTGATTTAAAAAAAATTATTTATTTTTTCGCGATTTTGCTCCTTAAAACTATCAATGATTCATAGTTAATTTTTTTACATCATCGCTTTCAATTGCTAGGCTAGCAAATTGGCTCAATTTGTTTTGAACAAGTTTTGTTCTCAGCTAGTTTTTGACCCGTTAAAGAACACTAAACCAGTGATGCTATGTACCTTTAGTGACATTCCCCTTTCCAAATGACGAAATTCCCCTTTTTCCCCGTTTTCAATGACGAAATTCCCCTCGTTTTTCCCCTATAAAAACAACGAATTTTAAATAAAGAATTCATTTATTAAAACCAAAAATTATTGTCCTCTGGACTCATGTTAAAGTCTTTTAAGAGAAAAAGCACAAATTAGGAAATAATTTTATGTTTTGTAAAGCTTTAACAGAATACTCGTTAATTGTATTCCCGATAACAACGTCACGGGTCTGCAACCAAACGTCAAATAAGATATGAAAAGAAGCCGAGATTCACAATTGGATAATAATCAAAGCAAGTCACTAATTTATAAATCAAGGAAGTCCCTTTGCTTTTGAGCTTAAAATGATCCTGTCCTTAAATTCGGTAAAAATTATTTCCATATTTTGAATTTAAAAAATATAAAAATATAAAAAAATGGAAAAAATGGAAAAAAACGAAATCAAGTCGCGACTGGAACTCGATTTTTGTATTCCGGGCACTTTGCCACTGGTCCATGCATTCTTTTGGCGAATATTGGTCGAAATTAGTACATTAAGCCAAATTTTAAAGATGACCAAGAAATTGATTTTTACATAATTTAAACAAAGCACTTCTGCTGATTTGCAATTTAAAATATTTCTATTGAAAATATATTTAAGAAATCCGAAAAACGAACAAAAAATATGTGTCAATGAACTTTCATGGAAACTACTTTCCATCAAAGTCTTTTAAAGTAGTAATTAATTTGAATAAAATGAGAAATGGTACTTTTTAATGTGCTTTTTTCAAAGCGGTCCAAAAGTAACACTGAAAAATCGGTTAAACGTACATTCCAAAGCCCTTTTAAAGTGCTTTCGTTTAAAAAATTGGTGTGTACTTTACAATTGCAATAAGATCATTACATAAAAAGTGACAAATGCATAAATAAGCATTTTCTTCACTCTTTACCTTTGCCTAAGTTTGGAATTGGATTGTAATTGTTTTTAATTATTCGTACTTCTACTTTTCCGTAATTTTTTAAAATTATTTCGGATTTACTTGAAAGGCGAAGATTTTCCCCTCGTTGTAAATCGTTTCCCCTCGTTTTGAAGCGTTTTCCCCTTTTCCCCTATTAACAATTTTTATACTCAAATTCCCCGCAAAAAGGGGAATTCCCCTCGATATAGCATCACTGCACTAAACGATCTTTCACCAGACGCATTTGCAATTGATATTGTCTTTCGTTATTTAGCTGGGAAGACCTCTTTCTGGTGTTACCGGCGAGCATTGTAAAATGTTTACTTCTTACAACATGTATTTTAAATACTGAAAAAAAATCTATATGAAATGTAAAAGCTCACCTTTTAATTTTAATTTAATTTTTTTTATGAATATGTTAATATCATTTGAGTTTATAAATCTGAGTTTTTGAGACCCCTATAAATTTGAGGCTCCAGTGACGTTCACTGGTTTCCTTAGTAGTAGCTGCCGAGTCTCTCGAATCGCTGAGTTGAGCGGTCGAGATTGGTTCCGGTTGGAGGAATCGCCAATATGAGTGTCTTTACAGTGCTGATTTGTGTGTTCCAGGAGGACTCGGTTTGTCGGTCCTGATCCCGACTGTAAAAGGCCAAATTTAACGTGTCGCCATTTTCATGACATGGTTTTTAAGTGAAATAACATACATGAAATTACATAAATTAACGTCAGCTGGTGAATTACAGACATGGCCATCTAGTTTAACTGTGCCAACATAATCCAAACACCAAAAAAATAGTAGTAGCTGGAGGACATATATGGTTTCCAACAACCTTATGGTCAACAGTGTAATGTACAAGCTATGGCGAAAGCCTTACTATTTTATTTTTGACGATACTACATTGTCAGAAACAATGTTTTTATTGATTGTTTGCCACACATTAATTTAATATTTTCCTCTAGTCCTGGGCATAAATAGTTCACGATCCGCGGTCTAGTTTCAGAATTAGAACAAAACGATAGTGGCATTTTATTCAGAGCTATCATTTTTGCTAATGCCTGATGAATTTGTTTAGTTTTTGTTTGACACTACTTTCTGGATATGATTGTTTATATGAATTTTTAAAAGGTAATAATTTAAGAGGATTTCATTAACGGCCGATTTCTTCACCGTGTACTAACGCTATTACCGGTATTAGACCAAAATTTGGTACTCAAATTGGTATCAAGTTATTACTTCACCAAGTACTAGCGCGCCTTAGTACCGACTTTGGTACGGAGTATTAGCTGGTACTCATTATTTCCTGGGCCCTCAAAATCGAGGGTCTAACGATGTTAGTACTCGAATTTATGCCAATTTTATTTCTTCACCTATAATATAATACTGGCGTAGTCGATTTTTATTGATTTAATTATATTATTCTGCCATTGTTTTATGTGTAGTGTGGAATAATAAATGCCATCGATTGTAAAATGGATCATAAGGATCACAACATTTTATTTCTCTTTTTTTAATACACATGATGTAGAAAATGGATTTGATTTTTGGCGGTGATTGTTTATTTCGCGATTTCGACGACGTCGATAGTGATGGGCAAGGAGTGATGAATCATTGATTTGACCGCCGTATCTACCATATGCCAATACGAAATACAATAAATAATTGAGATGATGTGGATTTTTTTTTGCGTCACTTTACATTGCAACATTGCAAGAACGAGAGGCGGCCACTGCTGCATTTTTGCGTATCTTGCTGACTCCAATTGGGGCAGCGAGGCCTTTTTGCATCACCACTAATCGTACCACTAACCGCACTAAATTACACGTTTATAAACAAATATTAATTGAACCGTACTCAAATTCACGGAACACATATTTCAAATTCAAATGTCAAAATAGTGTCAAAATCGGTTTTAGACGTATTCAGCCTTATTCCCCTAGCCGGCGGGACGTGTAACGCCACGCAAATTTTTTCTTGATCGAATGAAATTTTTTTATTCTAGTATACGTAGAAACGCAGTTTTATTCAGCCCCGCGCTGACTATTTTGACAGTTTTTGTGATTTGATACGCATGAAGTTTTATTTGTTCAATTAAATGATTGTACTGCGTCTAGTTAGTTTTTCCTGACCTTCACAACTTATATTTAGTTAAAATTCATTGAATGTATAAATAAAATTCACATTTTTATTCAAACTTTCTATTTAATTGATTGGTCCCGCAACGATTTACTCGCGGGAAATAAATGTATGGAAATGTCAAAAGATTCGCGGGTGCGTTTAGCGTAATACCAAAAGTAAAACGTATTCAGCACCACGGCACACGCCGGGACAATTGCGTTTAGTAGAATGCAAATTTTCTGCGGGAAACGCGGCGTACACGTCCCGCCGGCTAGGGGAATAAGGCTGATTATCTTAGTTTTAGAACTATTTGCCGCTAGTACCGTCTGATGAATTTAGCTCCGGTACTAGCGATGTGAAGAAATGCACAAGTACTAACTTTTTGTTGGTACCGAGTACCAGAGATAGTACCTGGACTAGCTAGACTCCACTTTAGTACTCTGTAAAGAAATTGGCCGTAAAACAATTTCAGTAGGGAACCATTCCAATCACTCAATTTGACTTTTTATTTTTCAAACGCAAAAAGGTAAATTAAAAAATGTATATTGTTAAAATAGAATTCGAGGCTACAGCAAAAACCGCTTGTTGCCGAATGAGTTGCCGATAACAATAACTAGATCAGTTTTTAATAAATTGTTCATCTAACATGTTTTATTTTTATCGCTTCGCTTGTCTCAACCTTTGCATAATCTAGTGGAATTGTTCTAGTGTGATCGGTTACTAAAAGGATGGAATAGTATTAAAGTAAGGTTAAGAAGTCGAGGATCAGACATAATTTAATTTTAATAAGTTTTGCAAACTCGGAAATTTAGGCAAACTTTATGGTGCCCTTTTCATTTGACATTTTCTTCGTCGAATTTTTCAGAGTAGTTTTAGTTTTAATTAAGCATAACCGCCTTTTACAAACGAAAACCTGAAATTTCGCCAAAAAAAAACTCCTTGTTAAATATTAAAAAAACGACTAAGTATTCTCCCGTATTGCGATAGTTGTGCCGTTTTCGACAAGAGAAAACGATGTTAAAAATATCGTTTCCGTCTCTTTTTATTTCTTGGATAGTACCATCTTCTGTTGCATGTTTCGCTTCTCGATCTGCATGGCCGAATTATACAAGGTCTGCTGGTTATTTTTTGGCAGCCACCATTTTGCTACGTCATCGGCAAGAAATTCTTTGTAATGTTGATTGTGCGTACGGAGTTGTTTAGCTAGATGTTAGCTAGATTTGAGAATTAGGCAAAATTCCCATTAACACCGCGTCTTGATTAACAATTTTTCATCCGAAGAAATATAGCCCGTAACAGATTGACCGGCAGTAGCAGTAGCAGTGGCAGCAAAATGTTCTGATTGGCTGAAATCCGACAACACGACAACATGTCGGATTTCAGCCAATCAGAACATTTTGCTGCCACTGTTACTAATACTGCCGGTCAATCTGTTATGGGCTTATCTCACCGCAATGAGATTTTTTTGACATCTGGGCCGAAAATCTCTTAAAATTTTATTTCTCAAATTGGCAATGAAAAAAACACCCAGTCGCCGCTCTCGTAATTAATGCAATACGTGAAATTGAAAAGGCTGAAACAGAAGAACAGACGAAAAGAAAAACCCCTTAATGTTATATATTCTCTTCCAAAGCTTTTTGTGTCGTATTTTGTAAAAATTAGTTATTTTTGCAATTACTTGTCGGGAGAAATTGGATTCCGCCATCTTGAATTGTGAAATTCCAAGAAATTTTGCTATTGCAAGATTTCAAGAAATTTCTCTCTGGGATTTTTCCCCTCCGTCAACTTGAGCTCTGATTGGTCAATCAAAAATCTCTGCGATGAAAAATCCCAGGTCAAGACGCGGTGTTACACCGCGTCTTGATTTGGGATTTTTCATCGCAGAGATTTTTGATTGACCAATCAGAGCTAGAGTTGACGGCGATAAAAAATCCCAGAGATAAATTTCAAGAAATCTTGCAATTGCAAAATTTCTTGGAATTTCTCAATTCAAGATGGCGGAATCTAAATTCTCCCGACAAGTAGTTGCGAAAATAACTAATTTTTACAAACAATCCGATACAAAAAGCTTTGGAAGGGAATATATAACATTAAGAGGTTTTTCTTTTCGTCTGTTCTTCTGTTTCAGCCTTTTCAATTTCACGTATTGCATTAATTGCGAAAGCGGCGACTAGGTGTTTTCTTTTCATTGCCATTTTGAAAAATAAAATTTCAAGAGATTTTCGGCCCAGCTGTCAAAAAAATCTCATTGCGGTGAGATATTTCTTAGGATGAAAAATTGTTAATCAAGACGCGGTGTTAGTCTTATAAGAATTTCTTGCCGATGACGTCAGAGCCAAGAGAGACTGAGCTGTCAAGCAGACCTTGTATAATTCGGCCATGCTCGATCTGCATATTTTCTTGAATTCCTTTATGTCCTGAGTAATGGATGTTTCTGAAGTTCCTTGAATTAATGCTTTTTATAATCTCTCTAGCTATTGCGTTTGTGGAATTATCTGCTTTGTTGAGTTCTTCTAATCCCGATTTTGATTCTGTAAAAGTTACAACATTTCCAAAGTTATTTCTCTTAGCAAATGTGTGTTTCTTGACTTTAAGTCGACTACTGCAGCGGTATTGTGATTGCTAAGTGAGAAAAATTTTTGCGTGAGAAAACAAATAAGTGAGTTTTCTCATTATTTGGTATTGTGATCATAAATACGTGGAAATTCCACCATGAAATTTCTCACCTCAAAATTTCAAAAAATCCGCCACCTATTTTGGACGTGAAAATGAAAGGTGAGTTTATTTGGGCGAAAAAAATGAAAGCAAGAGCGAAGAGTTGTTCAAGGAAGTAAGGTCATCCAACAAGACGAGCATCCAGAAGTGGAAGAAGCATTATTGACTTGGTTCATTCAACAAATAAATTATAATGTGCGTATTTCAACGGATATGATCAAAGTTAATGGCAATTTTTTTATATGAAAATTACTGGAAAGGATAATATCTTAGCAAGTTCAAATTGACTAGAAAAATTTAAATTACGACATGGAATTCGATTTCTGAAGATTTGTGGATTAAAAGTATCTAGCGATGTTGCTTCTTTCAAGCCTTTTCAAGAACAACTTGAGAAATTTATTTGAGAGATGAACCTACATGAAGAACAAGTATATAACGCCGACGGCTTTTGGAGAGTTCCTCCTGAAACAACCTGGAATAGCATCTAAAAGCTTCTTGGATAGCATTTAAAAGTACTGATATTCCAGTCGTTTACAAAGCGACTAAGGCTGGATATCGACATCAATTTTTTCCCAAAGTAACATTTTTTGAAGTGTAAACAAATTAGTAAACGTCCTTTTGGCGTATCCACCAAAAGAAGTTGAAATCGATTTTGATTCAAATTTCAGGATTTTTCTGCCGCACGGCAAAAAATCCTGGAGTATTTTTCAATCCAAAAATTATATTGACGAAATCTTAATACATATTTTGGATTGGAATTTAATACATGCGAATTTTTGAAAATATTTTAGCCTTTTTTGCAGTCATATTTGAAAAGTTTTTTATTATGTATCGAACTTAAGTACTTTTAACATTAATGTCTACAATTTAATCAAAATTTTAGACTTTAATACTGAATTAAACCAAAAATAAAATTATAAAAATTTCCAATCCATATTATTGGATTAGAATTTTCCATTGGATTACATATAGGTCCAGCGTAATCCAGTTTTGATTGGAATTCACTCCAAGATTTTTTGCCGTGCGCCTAATTGTACGCCAGTATTGCAGGCAATGGATCAACATGTAATCCAAAACATAAAGGTAGCATTTAGAAAGCCGCTGTTGTATGGCAATTGGGCTAATAAATACATCTGGATTCCTTACATGCTGACTTGAATAAAATTCAATAAATAATGAATATCCTTGATCTAAATGGCAACACTCTTATTAATCAAATCAACGAGTGGGCCACAAGCTAAAATGAACATTCCTATGACTCTCTGATCAAGATATTATTCAATCTGTGTTGCAAAACGATCAAAATGTTGATGGCGGTCGGAAAGAAAAGAGTGATGAGAGCCGGGAGATCCTCGCACAATGAAGCGAGGAAACTGTTTGCTTCAAGCATTCAGTGGTCGGAACAAAATGGCTTGTTTCTATCAGACATCCTTCTTCTGACAAAGCCAACTAATTGTGTTTGGAAAAAATGTTTCAACCAAAAAGTTATACTTTGACGCTCCTTAAAATATATATATGGAAGAGATATGTGTAAAATATTGAAAAAACATCTGCATAAATAAAATATGTATTTGAGGGGAGAGTATTGTTTTTTCTCCATAGTCCGGATATTTGGCTAATCCGAACCAAGCCAAAACTATGTATCCGCATTAGCGAAGCTATACTGTAGAGTTTTTTGATTCCTCTTTGTTGTAAACATTTACATGTTGCTTCCCAATAACTTTATTCATTAATTCTATACAGATCCATAAAAAGCATTTTTATCACGCCTCAATATAGAAGCAGACCTATTCCTTGGTTTACACGGTATAAAAATGGTAAGTAAATATGAAAATGTTTGTTATTTTCATATTTACTTACCGTATTCTTAATTTTTTTTTTAAATTTCAAAGGTCTACATTAGGAAACTACATTTGCATTTTTCCACCCAATTTGTGAAACTTTTTGAAATAAAACATCAAAATATTTCTTTTTGAAATTTAATAAAATTAAATATTATTATCTGTTTTATTTTGATTTTTTACATTTGTATGAACGCGAAATTTTATAAGTCAAGTACCGTGCAAATTGAGTAATAGAGTGAATATATTAATGTATCTTCCGGTAATTATGAGAGTGGTTCAAGGAAAGGATTCTTAAGATCTTTGAAAATCAATTTAAACTTACACTACTTAAAAAACTTTTATCAGAAATAGTAGAATATTTAAGTCTAAGCAATCTCTTAGCGGTCTATAATTTAAATTCAGTTTTTAGTTGTAAATTTTTTTCCTAATGTGCGAAACATTGTCACTTTTGAGCACTTATTGTAGTAATCTTTCCCTAATAAATCGACTTGAAATAAAAGTAGGAGACGTTTACAAAATGTTGCTCTCAGATTTAGATAACAATTGTATATTGTGTAAATAAAAATTAAATTAACCATTTTAGTGATGATTAACCTCAATAGGAACTTTAAAAATACATAGAAGTGGTAAATATCACATTTAATTTAAATAGTAAAAGAAATGGTAAAATGGTAAAATTTTGTTGGAATATTTTGTTGTTAGAATAGGTCAAAACTATTATTGTAAATAGGAAATTATTAATGAAATAATTTAAACTTAAAAAAATAATAAAAATAAATTGTACTCTTTATTCTTTTATACACAAAATTTAAAAAAAAATGAAAAAATAACGATAAAAGTAAGTATTCTTCAAAAAATGTTTTATAAAATCATTGAAATAATAAAATGCAATAATTTTTATACGCCTGCTATAAAATAAAATAAAATCTATGAATTATATACTAATTACAAGATATTAATCCGATATTGCAGTTAGTTTGATAAGGTGTCGATTGACATAAAGCTTTATAACAATTTATTAACGAACAAACAACAAAACAACAGAAGTTCTTATATAATTAAAGTAAAAAATGTAATTTCTATCAGACTTCAAAATCCCAACAGCAATAAAAACATTTCAAAAATAATCTTTTATAGCTTTACACAAATTGACACGATAAAGTCTTTTCAATTGGCCAATCTTAACTAAAAATTATTGAACTCGTTTGAGATCAGAAGAAAAAAAAAATCATTTGTAACCAAATAAAAGAAACCTATTTCTTTATAAAAAAAGTAAACAATTACTGTGCCCGAAGTTTATACAAAATAAATTAGAAAAAGGTTTAAAATACATGATAAGAATAATAATAATAATAAAAAAATAACAAAAATTTTAAATGAATATATATTTTAATTAAGAAGACTGTGTAGATTACAAAGTTCATATCCATAAAAAACTACCATAATTTTTATATAAGTAAAAAAAAGTATTTGATCAAACTAATTTGTGTTTTAATTGTTTTTCACAGTATTTTGTTATTACTAGTATTTTACGCCTGCGTTGGTTGAAAATTTGTTAGAAGCCTCACAAGTTTAAATTCTTGTATTTATGTTGGAAAAATTTCAACACGACCTTCTGCTTATCGAGCACGGGCCCTTCCGTTGCCTGGGAATTTTTATGTTTCGAAGAGTTTTATAAATTTACGTTTTCAATTCGAACGAGTATTTTGACTTCTACTCTTGTGCATACCTATACTTATATGCGGTTTGCTCGTAAGATAAACGTACTGAAAGGGTTATTGTGAGTAAAATATAGGCCCTTCCCAAATAGCATTTTAAGCAGCAATTATGGTGTTCATCCCCATATTTCGTCACCATGCAAATCGCGGCGATAAGCAATTTATGTCGCAAACACGTCGTTAGTTGTGCCAACGAGACGCGCAACGGCACCCATAGTGGGGAACACTTTTCAGCGGTTTGCGGCGCCGTAATTATAACGACAGGGACGTAATTAGTTGCCTCATGCGCGAGCGTCATCTGACGGCATTATATCACACAATTACACAAATCATCGAGCGGGTTTTCTTTCTCCCTCGAATGCTTGCTAGTAAACAGAGATGAACAAATAAAAGCGTAAGCAGAAGACGAACGAGAAAAATCTAATGGCGACAAATTAATGGAAACTTTAGTGGAGTGTTATTTTATAATGGACTTTTCTTCCGGTCGCATGTCGTGATTTTAATTGCCATTAAAATTTTTCGACAATATTGGATCTGAAATTTAAACAGATTTTAATGGGCCATCGAATTATTTTGTTTTTAATCAAAAATTTCTTTAATTTTATTTTATCGGTAAAATTTTTTTTTCTTTTGCAATGAAATTTTGATGCCAATAAAATTATGCTGTTTCAAAAATGTATGCTATCCACTTCTTATGCAATATCCTTCAGTCATTCGCCTGAAATAAGAAATTTAATTCTCGAAACGAAATCGTTTCCATCAAATGTCAGTGAGAAATATGGCGGCTGAAGGCATCAATTTTTTTTGGTGTTTCTCAGACGGGGAGCTTTAATGAAACTTTAGTGGCAGACTATTTCGACCCGAAAACCATCAAATGCTGCTCTATCGCTGCAGGAATTTTCATGAAGCGAATGTTGCCCCAAAGATGAACCGTAGGTCACCAATTTCCCCACTAAAGCAATTGTGGCTTTGCAGACGCATTATTAATCGGTGCGACGCGCTCGTCACTTCTTTCGCTTCTTTTACGCGGATGTGAATTATAGGTGTAAATTTTTAGCCCCGATTGCGTAAATTGCTGCATTTTAAAGCCGCAAAGAACAAATCTCATGTTCCCGTACTTTTCGATGCTATTTGGGTTATTATGAATGACAACTATCAACGATAGACAAAATTTATCAATTGAAATAACTTTTGGTATCATCAACATTGATTGATAAAATTTTCACCTTTCTGAATGAAATTATTTTGACGTTTTTCAAAAAGTCAATAGTGAACTTCGGTTTGGTGTTGGCAAAAATATATCTACAATTAAAAAAATATATAGCCCTATTATGTAAGTGGTGCGGACTCGTCAGTCCGCAGCGACCGTCAAGTCCATTCCGCAGTGACTTGGTATTATGTAAGTCCGCATGCCGTCTGCGGACTAGACTCTGCGATCATATGCGTTGGTTCGCGTTGAACTGTCAAACGTGAGAAAGCCAAATAGATGCGGACTTGAAATTGCTTGCAACGCAGGTCGTGCGGACTTATATAATACCAAAACAGTCCGCAGTGGCATATTTGCCGCAGTACGACGAGTCGCGCGACTTTCATAATAGGGCTAATAATATCATTTTTGAGGAGCAACGTTTTCATCAACAGAAACCAGGGCCTTATCATGTATCTCGAATCGAAAATCAAATCGACTCGAACACCGCACTCGAAAACGGATTTCATTGGTATCATGTAAAACTTTCGTTTCGAGTAAAATGTACTGCCATCAATTAATCGAAAACAAGGAACCTGCTGGTAGCTTGATAAATTCGTGCTTATATTTAGCTGTCAACGATTTCAAATAATATACTAGTTTTTCGGTTTTTTTTTGTGTTGAAAAAATGATAAGTGTCAGGCATTTTCTCGATATCAGTGATGAAAGTGATGACGGCGTTTCCAGTCCAAGGATTATAAGAAAATCGTTACGGGATAAAAGTGATCCGTTAGCGCTGCCTCCAAAATTGTAAGTACCGAAAACCACTTTTTGGTATTAAAACTAACTTTTTGGTATTTTTTTAAATAGATTTATCAACCTATTTCGGTTGTCTAAACCGGCATTTAAATATGTTTTAGAAGAAATTAATTCAGAACTAAAAGAACGTGTTAGGTCTATCAGCATCTGCAACACTCTTCAACTTGCAGCTGTTCTGAGATTATTTGCAGAAGGCGCGTATCAAAAAGGAGCCGGACAGGACTGTTTTGTTGGTATGGCACAATCTACGTTGTCGGGAGTGCTTCAAAGCGTCCTAAATGCTATAGAAAAAATTTTTTGTCGGAAATGGATAACTTTCCGACTAACCAGCCAAGAAAAATCGCAATCGAAAAGTTATTTTTACGAAAAATTTTCCTTCCCTGGAGTTATAGGATGTGTTAATGGAACACAGATCAACATTATTGGACCAAAGGACAACGAACATTTATATTTCAATCGAAAAGGCAATCATAGCCTCAATGCCATGATAGTAAGTATACGAGTGCAATTAGAAGTGTTCATTTATTAAAAAAAAACATTTTATTTTAAAGGTTTGTAACTATAAAATGACAATTAGATGTGTCGATGGTCGGTATGGCGAGGTTTCCCATGATTCTTTCATATGACCAAAAGCTTATCTCCAAAATGCACATGCGACCAATAATGGATTGTCGGAATGGTTGTTGGGTGCCTTTATTTAAAGTATATAAAACATTCAATATAATAGGAAGTATATTTAATTTAGGAGATTCCGGCTACCCCTTAGAACCTTGGCTTATTACTCCTTTTCGAGCGACCGTGGAAAATAGTAGGCAAGCCAAATTTAACGATACCCACTCTCAAGCTAGAAGCATAGTGGAAAGAAGAATTGGCATTCTTAAAAATCGCTTTCGGTGTCTCTTAGGTGCTCGAGAATTACATTACTGTCCCTCACGGGCGTCAAAAATTCTAAATTGTTGCTGTGCATTACATAACATTTGCCTTCATTTCAATATGCCATATAACGGTGAAATTCAACAGGAGGCAATTTTGAACATAGAGGAATTAATGTTCAAACAAGAAGGAAGTAAAAGACTTGACACAACTGCTGATGGAATAAGAAATGATATTTTAAGTTATTTAAAAAAAGTAGTATCTTGTTAAATGATTTTTTAATTTTTAAATATGGTAATATAATTAGAAAACTTGATTTTAATTCCTTTTCAAATTGATCTTTTCTTTCTGAAGTTAAATTTTCTTCATTTTGACTTCTAGGTTATCCGAATTCATTTTGAGCCGGTCTCTGCACTGAATCTCTAAAAGTTCGAGCTTTCTTTTTTTATCTTCAATGTTTCTTCTTCAATCTGAAGTTGCCTCCTTTGTCCTTCAAGAATGGCTTCGTCTGATTTTTCGATATTAGCTAAAGATTTAGCTACTTTTTCATATAAAAGTTCTTGTACCCCCAAATGGGTTTCCAAAATTTCATCACGCTTCCTTTCGATGCATTTTTTTGTGGTCGATCATTTGAACGGGCATCCAATTCGTACTCTTCTGAAATGTTGTTTGAAGCAGGACCTTCTGGTTGAACTACTGGTGGCAAGATTTCTATAATTTCTTCCATTAACTCTTCAGCTACCGGAGGGCTTCCGTTTATTGGATAAGTAACAGTCTCTTCGATGGTCTGATCGTTAGATTGGCAACCAAAAGATTTTCCATTCAAACCATTAACGGCCGAATCAACTGCAACAAGTTCGCTAACCTTCTCTTCCAAGGGCGTTAACGACAAAACTTTGTAGGGCCCACCACCTGTACCACGGATAGACGCTTTATTTTTTGCCAATTTCTTTTTTATGCCGTACTTAAAATCTGCCTAAACCTAAGAGTAAGAAACGGTTAATTTTACGTGAAATATTTACGTGATAAAATTAATCTTTTTCCATTCTTCAATGGTATGAATTGATGGACCATTCGCATTTAAAATTGTTGCCACGTCATTCCACAATTTTGAGGATGATTTTCTTGCGTCTTTAGTTTTTAGATAACCTCTTGCCAAATCCCGATGTCCTTCCATAAATGAAACCATCAGCTCGAATTGTTTATTTGTGGTATTTCTGACCCTGAAATAAAAAGTATTTAAAATACTCTTAAATGAAATAAAAAAAACAATAATACTACTCACATTTCACTTTCGAGTTTCAATTCCGGCGACGGGAAAGTGTTCGAGTAAATTTCCGAAAATGAATGACAAATATTTGCTCGGAATCGAGTTACCTGATACCGTTTCAAACATTTCCGTGCATTTCATTTTCGATTCGAGTTCCCTGATAAGGCCTTAGCTAAATGAATTGGTGGAGCTGATGGAAAAAATCCAACAATAACAAAAGGAATATATTCTTAACTTGATGCCAAAAAGAAATGGGAGCAAATTGCTGTAGAATTAGTTAAAGTCCTCTGGACCGTTCTTGCTATAGATATCTGAAAGTTTCTTTTGATAGCGGGAAATCGTGTATGAAACTGAAAAATACTGTGCAGGGGAAATATAACCAAACAAATTGCGTCCAATTGTCCAATTTCAATGGGTTGGTGTTATCTCTTAAAATCCTTATTTGCAACATATTTTCTTGACCTGTGCCATAGGCGTCCACAGGTGATTCATTAAGCGCGAAAATATGAATATTTTCGAAGCAAAGTGAACTTCTGGTACCCGTAATTTTTTTTGTTTTAAATTTAATTATTATTTTTTGAAAAAAAAAAAGATGTTTAACACTTTCGTGACATCGAGTACCACTGGTGGTACAGTTGTACAGTTTTTTAAAACCGCGCAAGTAAATAGTGCGGTAGTTTTTTTGTGGACGTAAATTTTTATTTCTAAATTATCAAGTATATCAGTGCGAAGTCCAAATCCACCCACCCAGCCACCAGTCCACCCGTGGTACACGATTTTTTTTTTGTTTTTAATCTGAATCGTTTTATTTTTTAAAATTTGTTGCTCATCT
Organism: Chrysopilus asiliformis; assembly: GCA_964034945.1. NCBI lineage: Eukaryota > Metazoa > Arthropoda > Insecta > Diptera > Rhagionidae > Chrysopilus > Chrysopilus asiliformis. Next base: position 76,844,506 of record OZ035961.1, on the reverse strand, counting down.
TGTTCTGGACTGGCCCCAAAAAAAGTATGGTCATCCTACCCCAAACATTTTTAAAAGCTCTTTGGGGGCCTATTATTACTTGTGTGTTGCTGTTAGTTTTTTCTACCAAAAACAACAGGCAAACCTCGATCGTTTCGATTACGATCGTATTCCATAATAGGCCTATTGATTTTCGCCTTAAACAGAGTCAAAGACATTACAATTTTGTAAAAAAAATATGTTTTTAGTAAACCGATATTTTGTTTTTCGGGTTATTTTCTATTTATGAAAAAGTAATGTAATGAAATTTTTATATTAGATATGTATCTACAGGAAATGATAGTTAATACCTCTGAATACTTTATAGCGTGGTCCAGTGTAATTAATTTTTAAATTTTTAGCAATTTTTCATATCAAGTTCTCGTATCTTGCTTTTAAAAAAAACCATTTTAAGACCATTGCTGTGTAAAAAATTATATCGCAAAGTATTTTTTTCAATTTTAACGCATTTAGTCCATAGTGGCACGTGACTCGAGTGTGTCGGCAAACATCAATTTACATTAAGTTTCACTTTGTTCAACTTAACTCGACATTTCTTGAAAAATGATACATGTCAGTTGACTTGAGTGCCTCCGTCAAGCACTCTTTGGCAGTGAATTCGAATTCATTTTCGTAAAAGAAAAAGGGCGCAGAAAATGAGTTTTTTTGTCGATTGTCCGATTCCTAAAAATCTTTTGAAGTTGCAGATTTAAATAATTCTTGTGTCATGTCATCATTTGATGCACAATTTTTTAATTTAATTCCTGGTCGCGTGTTTAAGTAATTAGAACCTTATTTCAAATTAGTAACAGTGTGGTATAAAAAATACAATTAATCTCAACAATTTTAAAAGATTTTTTTAAGGAAAAAACCGTTTTTTAAAGATTAAATTCAATAATTAAATGCTGACTAATTGTAAATAGATAAAAAAATATCAGAAAAAGGGGGAAAATATTCTCACACTTTTGAAACTCTAACTAAACGGAAAAATGGAAAAATTCTCACGGAAAACAATTTTCCCGAGTGAACATTTCTCCAATCTGTTTGGTGAGAATGGCATTCTTCATTAATTCCGTGTGAAATTAGGTCACACGAAGCCCCGAGATTTATTAATAGCTTAGAATAGCCCATTCCACTTCAGTAGCCCTCAATTCGAATATTAAAGCAGTGTCCCTTATCCTTTTTCCACTCAATGTTGGGAACGTATCTTTGTTGCTTGAATCAGAACAGGGCAACGGATGTCGTCCTTGCACGCAACATATGTATTCACGATTTGAGAACTATGGTTGTACAAGGCTGAAGGGAATCCATAACTACCACTATAGGACTTTTCTATTCAAAGTTCCACATTTTCCTGCCAGAGCACGGAAAAAATTTCACAACAGAGTAATGAGAATGCACAAATAGCCTTATGCGATAAAATTGTCGTATCCTGCATGCAAAAGCACATAAAACATTGGTCAGTGCCTGTTGTTTATCCAATTGACTGGGATGGGTGGAACATTTTTATGGCTGTGGGCGTTGCATTCGGGGTGAATTGAAGGCAGTGGAACACCTTTGATATTTAGTTTTTCCATCCCAATCGATTTTTAATGGTTATCAAAGCAAAGCAAAGCGAAAAGGACCAGAAAGCGTCCGTGGCGTCGCAAATTGCGACAGCAAGGCCCCGAGGTTAATGGCAAAATTTAATTAGCAAATTTCGTTATTTGGACTTTGCCCTATTCAACCTGTTTTCTATCCTTGTTGAATTGTATAATCGAAATTTACATTATTATCCGCCATCATCCCACAAACAATTTTACCACTGAATGTGGATTTGTAGTCACCACATAATTTAATGGTTGCCAAATGGAGGGTGCAGTTTTATATATTCATATGTTTGGCAGATAATTCGATTTATTTGACCGTTGTGCCGTATGTTGACTTTAAAATTATTTAAATTGACCAATGACCAAAAAAGCCATTGGAAAACACAAAACGACGTAGTTTTTTACGCAAAAAATTAAAAGCCACTCCGCTATATTTTTGTTTTGTATAACTTTGATATTAAATAGAACCAGTCTTTTTAAAGTGCTTTTGTTATGAAATGAAAAATTAACTTTGTTAGCATTGATGTTGTTTTATATCTTAATTCGATCTTTATACTCTATATGAGAATCATATAGGAGTATATTCTATTTGCTACAAAGTTTGTAACCCATCGAACCAAAAGATTTTGATTTCCGCATGTCCATCCGCTTGTCTGTCCGTGAACACCACAAGTTTTGAAAGCATTGAGGGAGAGACTAAATTTTTTTTGTGGTTGCGTTTCTCGTAAATAGCAAGGCTAAGTTCTTGTATGGGCAAAATCGGACTATTCCTTCCCCCTCCCAATTACAACCGGAACCAGTAAATAGTATTAAAAATGTATAAAGGCCAAATGTACACAGAAAATAAAATGTATGTAAATATTACGAAAACGTTTGTTAATATAACGAAACCATTTGTCCCCCATGGGCCGACAAATATTTTGTTAATGGTACGATGTCAATTTTGTTAAGTTTTTGTATTTTTGTATTTCGTTTTCATAAAAATTTTGTTAATATTACAAATATTTAGTAAATATTACAAATATTTTGTAAATATTACAAAAACAAATCTCTCTTGTTGATATGGAATCTCTTTCTGTTTCTTGCTTAGTGTGTGTTCATAGAATTTAATATATGCAACTAATGAGCGGAAATTGTTTTAGTGTGATGACTTCAAAAATTAAGAGATGCTTGTTTGTTTCTGATAGTTTCTATATTGAATATTCGTATGGAGGAAATGTTTTATGACGGCCAATATGATGCGAAATGAAAATAATTTATTTTGAATGATTTTTCTTACAAAAACTTCGAACGAATGAATTCTTTCGGCGAATGTTGTTGTGTTTCCTCGAAAAAATACTATTCCCGTTTAGTATTTTTCGAAAATGGGAAAAAATTATCGAAATCTGAAAAAAATGGGCATAAAAAATATTTCAAAAAAGCATTTCAACTAATGTCTAAACTAAGAAATGCTTTCCCAAAACTGATTTTTTGCATCAGTTTTAAGAAAAATTATTGGAATCGCTTTAAAATCGAGTTTTTAGAATTGGCGAATCGACTAACAAAATCGTCGCCATTTTTTCGTCATGCACAAGTGTGGCGCAGTTCTACTAGTAGTCTAATTACCTGCTGCAGGCATCCAAACATGGTAATGACGCCATGATGCAAATCAGATTTGACAAAATGTACTTCGTAATATTAACAAATTTTAGTAACTATACGAAAAAATATTCGTTAATTTTTTCGTAGTATATACAAAACTTCAGTAATATTTACGAATTTTTTTTTGTTAGGCTTAACAAAACCCATTTTGTAAATAATACAACATCATTTTTTTCTGTGTATTTAGAATATGATTTTACATAACATCAAAATCCAATTGAACCACTCCTTACCTCCTCCCTATACGAATGGAATACTTTTTTCCCTATTTTTTCGAAAATGATGCATCGTATTGAAAAATTTATAAAAACGAGATATGTTTATATATAGAGACGAGATAGGTTTTATATAACTCATTTATACATAAAAATCGAGTTGGACCACTCCTTCCCCCTCCCCCATACAAACGAAATAGTTTTTTGCATTTTTCTCGAAAACGGTTAGTTTTATCGAAGAAAAAGATATTAAAATTCTCTATATTCTTACCTTTTACCGTAAATCGATATCTTTTACCGTTATCGAGATATTTCAGATCTTGTAAACTAAAAATTCATGTTTTTATCATACTAATATATAAAAATGAGTTAGTGTCTGTCTGTTCCTCTTTCACACAAAAACGGCTGGACCGATTGACTTGAAATTTGGCATGAGTGTCTGTGGTAGTTCTGTTTCCAACATATGCATACGGAAAAGTAGCGCGAGGGGTGGGGGGAGTAAGGGGAGGGGGTAAAGTGATTTCGAAACTTCGTTTTTGCACTATGTTACTCTTTCGCGGGGAAACTACTGAACCGATTGGCCTGAAATTTAGCTCCAACATAAACCATCAAAAAAAAAAAATTTAAAAAACTTAACCTGGCAACGACGGGTATACAAGCTAGTATAAACTAAAATTTTATTCGTCAGGTTATACTGTATAAAAAAATCATGTGCTGTTGATATCAGATATTTTATTTAAATTTTTCGTGACGGGAATCTTTTTTAGAATTTCATAGCAAAAGTTTTCTTTAGTATTTTACAGATTTTTCATATGCCAAAGCTTTTCAATTTTTGAAAAACTATTTTTCAAAAAAAAACATAACAAAAGCTATAATTGCCAATCTGGCAATCATTGGAGACCCGTATGGTGATATTCGTATCAAAATTCGAACAGTTATACCAAAATTCCAATTTGAACTCAAACTTTCCAAAAAGATTTTTTAAAATTTATTCCAATCGGATTTTGATGTATGGGAGTTTTATGTAGAATCATATCCTAAATAACTTTTGTTCTTGGACTTTTTTGATAAGATGCACCGTTTTTGAGATATTCACAAAAAACGATTTCGTTCGTATGGGGGGTACCCCCCCTAATGGTCCATTTTTGCCCATTAACGAACTTAGCCTCGCATTTTACGAAAAATGGATCCACGCAAAATTTCAAGTCTGTAGCTCAATCCGTGCGCCCGCAATCCGCGCCACAGACAGACAGACAGACAGACGGACAGACAGACAGACGGACAGACAGACAGACAGAAAGACGGACAGACAGACAGACAGACAGACAGACAGACAGACAGACGGACGGACATGCAAAAATTAAATATTTTTATCATTCTAAACACACTGGTGTAATTAATTTTTTTGTGCGATGACGGGATCTTGGCGTTACAAACGGTAAGGCAAAGTTAATATACCCTTTGGTTTCACCATACGGGTATAAAAATACACGGACTGCTCTCTCCAGGTTTATACCCAACTGAATTAAATTTTCCTACGTATTCATACTTCTAGCCGGAGGAAGCCAGGTCTAAATTCTAGTATTTAATAAAATTGTAAGGAGCTAAAAATAAATTCCACATTGGAGTTAAAAATAACATTTTAATACATATAATTTTTTTGTCACATTTTTCGCAACACCTTTTTTGTTTCACACTTTTTTTACGAATTTAGAGGACTTTTTAAGGGTCAGTTCTTTTTTTCCCATTTAGGATACATCTAGATTTTTTAATGCTTCCTTTTAAATGCCCTTTCTCAATTTAATTGCATCAATTGTCATTTCAGCAGTTTATTGAAAGGCGATTTCTTCAATTGACTCTATTCGGTCACGCCCAAATTAATACATTTCAAAGTAACAATAAAGAAAAAAAAACAGCACAAATGGAAATTTAAAACTTGTTTCGATTAAACACGGTTCCCCCTAGTTGAAAAATCTTGAATGAATTTTTTTGAGCAAACGTTTTAGTTTTTGAGGGTTTCTGCATTAGCTTTTGTACCTTTTATCGGATGACAATTTCCATCCAAATGTTTTTCCATGTTTTCATACATGTTTTTTTGTAACTGAAGGGAATATACAGGTTGTTCCAATGACTTGGACCGATGTTAAAAGAAAAAAAGACAATGTAATTTGTCGCATTTTTTGTTGGCTTGTTGGCATAGACCTTACTTTGTTGGCTTGTTGGCATAGACCTTACTCTTGGGATAACCCCAAAGGAAGAAGTCCAAAGGCGTCAAATCGCACGATCTTGGTGGTGAAGTGCGCGAAATGCATTTTTGTTTGAGCGCCCGTTTTTGTAATTGGCTTCAATAAGTTTAACACGTTATTCGATTGTTAATCTTTCCATGGTTGACATTGCCAAAGGCTGAAATTGTCAAACCGGTGTCAAATATCATTCGACGTTTAAGCCTCAATCATACTTAACATCGGTCCAAGCAATTGGAACACCCGATAAGTTCCTACAGATAGTTTGTATATCTGAATGTGTGTTTTTTAGTTTGGTTAAGTTGTAATGGGTTTCATTTCCACCTCATATCACGTCTTGACAAATTCTCTTCGAGATTGATCTAATTGTTCGTCATTCTGTATAAAGTTAATTAACTGAAAGAAGACAAATTGTTGGGCGATTTTATTTAATCGATCCGAGTCAACTGTAAGCTGTTTAAGATTTTGCCCTTTTAAGCTATTAAGTTCTTCATCCTAATGGATTATTGTGTCGACAAAAAAAGATTAAGTTAATCGGATGTTTTGCCGAAGTTATGACGCTTTAAAGTCATGTGTACAGTCGGATTTGGAGTATTTACGAAATAACTTTAACCGGCATTTTGTCGAAACTATGTTTTCAATATCAATAACAAGATTACGTTATGATTTAGATTTTTCAAGTGATCTTACGAGTATTACTTAGTATGTAATAAATATAAAAACATAAAAAAATTTAACATTTAGGAATGAATTTAATGAATACTTTCGTCTGGCATTTTATATATTTATTGTGATATTTTATGAATACTAAAGAACATAAAAAATACCCTAAATTCCAGAAAATATTAAACTAATATATTTTTTCCGAGTTTCTAATTTCAACTTTCTTTGTACGCTTGATAAAATTAAATGTGTTCCTAAGCGGGTCAACTTTAGTTTAATTTTGGTTTATTGGCAAAACTTTCTTGTGCTCGTAAGCAGTTTGTTGTGTAATTCTTAGTACATATTTAGCGAAAAAAACAACGGGGTTTTAACCGACCTGAATGTAAGTTTTTATACCGAAAAAAACAACGGGTTTCTCAATTCGACCTGAATGTAAGTTTTTATACCCGTATGGTGAAACCAAAGGGTATATTAACTTTGCCTTACCGTTTGTAACGCCAAGATCCCGTCATCACACAAAAAAATAAATTACACCAGTGTGTTTAGAATTATAAAAAAATTGATTTTTGCCTGTCCGTCGGTCTGTAAGTCCGTTAATGGGCTAAGATAAATCATTAGGGGGGGGGGGGGGGGTACCCCCCATACGAACGAAAGCGTTTTTTGCGAATATCTCAAAAACGGTGCATCTTATCAAAAAAGTGCAAGAACAAAGGTTATTTAGGATATGATTTTACATAAAACTTCCATACATCAAAATCCGATTGGAATAAATTTAAAAAAATCTTATTGAAAAGTTTGACTTCAAAGGAGAATTTTGATACAACTGTTCGCCGTTCACTTAAATCACCATACGGGTTTCCAATAATTGCCAGATTGGCAATTATAGCTTTTGTTATATTTTTAATGCATGTTCACACCTAACTTTTTACTGGGTTGACCGATTTTGGTCGTCTCAAAGAGAAAGTTCCTGGTTGGGCCCCGCTGCAAATTGTCCCCCCGTGGCGCTATGCTTTCATACCCCCTCCCCTGCTAGATTCTACATCGCTTGAGATATCGAATTGAATTTTTTTGTGTTGTGTTCAGTACAATACCTGGAAGATTCTTTTATATATTTCCCCTCTGCGGACTTATCCGCTCAAACCCTTTGTAGTTTTAACCATATTAAAAATTGAAACGTTCGAAATAATAAAAAAAAATATAACCGACTTTAAAAAAAACTTGGTCTAGCTTAGCAATATGCGAGCATGCAGAAAAAAAAACCTGGTTCTAGCCGGGTTTTGTTGAAAGAAAGAAATTACCTGCGGCGTATTTAATTACAAAGTTTTCGAAAAATTTTGCTGCGAAATTTTTCAGAAAGTTCAATGGGCCTTTCTACACGTGTTGTCATGCCTCAGCGGAACGGGTTCTGATTGGTCAGTGACTAGTGGAGGGGGTTCTGCAAGTGATGCACGGTTGAGCGAAATTCAAGAACGACCAAAAGTTCTGCATGCACTAACACAACTAAACAGCAATAAACATTTTCCATGGGTGAAATTATGATTTCTCACACTACAATGCTTCTCTACTGACGTTCAAACTAGGGATGTCAAATTTTTGGAAAAAAAACCGGTTTTCGGTTAAACCGGTTTTTAAGACTTCGGTTTAAACCGGGCCGGTTTAACTGGGTCCAAAAAACCGGTTATTAAAACACCGAAAAACCGTTTTGTTCAAATTGGGTAGGTTAGGTCTTAGACGCAACAAATACACTATAATACAAACAAAAGACGTGAAGTGCCATATAATCCATTAAGAGGCCATAAATGGCACAATATAATATTGTATTTGGTTTAGAGTGCCTAAAAAGAAGTGTTTCTAACAAATCAGTTGCACGAAAAGTGGTTTAAAATTATTTTTCCGTACAAAAAAAAATGATCGGTTTTTTTGAACGGTTTTTGGCTTTAAAAAAACACCGGGTATAACCGTGCAAAAAAAAAAACACCGAAAAAAACCGGTTAACCGAAGCAAAAACACCGGTTAACCGGTTTAACCGGTTCTTTTTTGACATCCCTAGTTCAAACCACAATGACAATATTCGCACTTACACATATAAAACTGACACAACTGGTAACAACAGCGTGTGGACTCGAACTGTTGTCGTTCAGCGTTGTTGTTACAACACCGTGTGGAAATGCCCAATCTGACTAATGATTGAAAAATCAATCATATCTTTTTTGATTTGTGATTGAATTTGTTAGTCATTAATCATTCGTAACTTTGATTGTGATTGATTAGTTTTAATCATAATCATGATTGAAAAACTAACTCTTATGATTTGATTTTAATTTCAGTTTTACTTTCCTCTGTAGAGGTAAGTATTGTATTCATGACGGAGGTCGACTCACGAAGTCATGAGATGCTTACATCCGATATTTTTGCAGTCAAAACGTAAATAAAATTACAAATAAGCGGAGACTCACGGGACAAGATTTATGTCCGGTTATGAAAGAAGTCCGTTTATCAGAACAAGTTGGATTTGCGAATTTGGTCCTACGAAATGTGTCCGTTTAAGGGAATTGATCGCCTATGGAATGTATCCGCAAAATGAGCTTTTATTGTATAAAATATTAATGCTGGAAAATGTCATTGATGAAATTTCAACGAGTCTGCCTGAAGACATGTTCCTTACTTCTTCATTATCCATTTTTGATAATTGATTTACAATTTCAATTATTTGAATTTTAATTGTTTTTCCTAAAGCCTACTATCATTTCTACACAAAAATTTTAGCTCGAAATTGGATTTGATCATTTCTATCCTTGATTGAAATTCATGATTGAAAAACTAATGATTACTGTGTTCAATTATGATTATGACTAATGTATTAAAGTTGATTGATCAATCAACTAAAAAAATTAGTTGAATATGCCCAACACTGATATAGAGAATTAAGATATAGTTAAATAAAACTATGTAATGAAAACACGAATTAGTGTTTTTCAGTTTTCGTTACGTTTTTCGTTATTGTAATGAAATAAAATTTCTAAAAACCGGAAAATCATTTCGCTATAGCGTTACGTTACGATAACGTTTTGCACCCCTGCAATGTTTACACCGAAAATTAAGTTATCACTAAAGCACCGAGCTGAGGAATTTAAATTGAAGATTTTAATTCATGTAATTTTCATTGGCAGTAAATTTTATTATTTAAATCGGAATTACAACGAAAACTAATAAATTTCACAATTTTATTTCTCTCAGCAAATATCGTAAAAAGCATATAAAGCAATAGATTTTTAAACAAAAAATTTTTTTAAAGCGAAATGATTCTATCTAATTAAATCACGAAAATTCTAATTATGTGCCCAAAAATCAACAATATCGTCGCGTGGAATCAAATCTCTCAAAATTGCACGTACTCAATAATTCTAGAAATAATATCCGAGTAATTATAACGATTTTTTTTCTATTTTAGAAATGTATTTTTCTGTTTTCAGAGTGGCCCACTAAAACCGGTGAATAATCAAAATCTTCAGCCTGGCATACATTTAATGCTGAAATAAGAGCCAAGGCCAAAAACCTTTTACTAATAACTTTGGGTTAATTAAAATTTTCCTCTCTAATCCTAGGAACGTGTGCTTTTCTAGCAGATAAATCCTTTAAGTCCTCGCAATTACTGAATGGTTGTCACGTGCCACCGAATAGACCGAATTGAATAGACTTTTCCTTATCTCACATTCATCATTCTGTATTGTTATAACATCCTGAAGATTTTTTGTAATAATTTTCAAAAAATTATTGATTGATGAAAAATACTTTTCATTCTATCCTGGTGCCGTGATACTTTTTTTTTTCTAAAATGAATCTAATTCTTGGTATAGATAGATGGATGAAAAATTATAAAATTCGACTTATAAAAAACTTTTTTCAAATTTTCAGGAATTCCTGTTTGATGTTTTGAAAATGCGAACGTAAATTAAAGGAAATACGCATTTTCTCATTAGAGTGACGTTTTTAGGGTATTGTTTAATCGCCTTTTCACGATGAGGTCCTCTATTAAGTATATAATCACGATCCATTCATGACCTCGGTAGAAATCGCTCGTCTTCGACACGTGGCTGACAGTACGCTCGAAACGTGGCTCCCAGTCGGCGATTACTTTACGAAAAAGGAAAATCCACTCGTTGATTTTTATTTTAGTTTAGTTGTTAGTTTTGTTGTATCCTTTTGCACTTTAAATTTACGAAAAACTTCTTCGTTATTCAATACAAGTATTTGTTCAATGACTACAAATGGAATGGAAATCACTCAAGTGTGATTTACTTTTATGATGGATGTTCCCTTCACTCGTAAAATAGATGATAATGGGTTTCTATGGTGGCACGACCCGATTTCAATTTGATTACGGAAAATGAATTTTACCGTGTTTATGATGAAACGTATACAGGAACCTTTTGTTGATCAGATCAAGACGTACTTGTAGTTGAAACATTTTTAATTTTTTGTTACATAATTTTGTTTACTTAAGATGTGAATCGAAATGGGCTATTTAAAGAATTCAAACTACAAACTCGATTGGTTAATAGATTTTATCTTATTTGATATTGGAATTTTTCAAAAAATATTCATAGATTAATGCTAATTTCCCTTTCTAAACTTTTATTTTTGCTAAGCTTCTTAAAGTACATAAAATCCTTAAAATACATGGCTTTCTTGTAAATATAAAGAAACGGTTAAAACGCATACTAGATTTTTGGTAGACTTTATAACACATATACAGGAGAAAATATTAGGCCCAAAACTATGAAAATTCGTGATAAAATCAGGCAGTGAAAAGGGAGAAGAAAAGTATTTTAGATAAAGTATCTAAAATATTTTCCGTAAGTTCCACACAGTGGCGTAGCGAGGGGGGGGGGGGCGGTCCGCCCCGGGCGGCACTCTTTATGGGGCGGCAAATTCACGACATTTCGGAACAAATTTAAAAAAAATGTTTCAACACATTTCGGAACAAATGAAAAAATTAGGTGTTAAAAGATAGTGTCTTTGATATAGGAAAGTTTACGCTCTATAGGGAGAATGCTTCGAATCTTTCTAACAATAGGAATAAGCGTAGCAAGTTGCGAAAGGAGTTTTTCGAAGCTAAAGCTTATAAAAAATTATTTGAGATCGACTATGAGCACGTTAAGATTAAGCAACTTGGCTCTTTTGTCAATTGAGGAAGAATTAACCAAAGAAATCGATTTCGACAGCATAATAACAGAATTTTCAGTCCAAAAAGCCAGAAAAGTGTTTTTGTAGAAACATGTGAAATACATTTTTTTCTTTTAAACAAATTTGAAATTATTGCTTACAATTTTTAATACAGTAGAATCCCGATAATTCGTACCCCGATAATTCGTATATCCCGCTAATTCATATGAATTTGCTGGTCCCTTGAAAAAAATCCCGATAATTCGTACCCCGATAATTCGTACCCCGATAATTCGTATATCCCGCTAATTCGTATGAATTGGCTGGTCCCTAGAAATACGAATTATCGGGATTCTACTGTATAACTTTTGTACTGGTTAATCAGTTTTTGAGTAACGTTTGGTTTAAACCAGTCTTCACCTTGAAACATAAAAAATCCTTAATTGCCAATCTTGCAATTATTGCAGACCCGTATGGTGATATGACATTTTTTCAAGTTTAATTGAACGGCGAAGGGTGGTATCAAAATTCCAATTTGAAGTCAAATTTTCCCACAAGATTTTTTTAAAAGTTCTTCTAATTGGATTTTGATATATGGGAGTTTTATGTAAAAACGTATCCTAAACAACTTTTGTTCTTGGACTTATTTGATAAGATGCACCGTTTTTGAGAAATTCGTAAAAAACGTTTAGTTCATATGGCGAGTCCGTTTTTGCACATTAACGAACTTAACCTCGCATTTTAGGAAAAACGGCTTTGTGCAAAATTTCCGTGGGTCCGCAATACGCGCCACAGATGGACGGACAGACGGACGGACGGACGGACAGACAGACAACGGACGGATATCCAGAAATCGACTTTTTTGATCATTATAAACACACTGGTGTGTGTGATGACGGGATCTTGGCGTTACAAACAGTGAGGGTATTCACAATCCTCTTCGGTATTCGGTATTCGGTATTTTCGGTAATATTAAAAGACTGAAAATATTCGGCTGTGAACATCCCACAGCACATATTTGAGAACAGCGCTTTTATTTGATACGTGACCAAATCATGAACTGCGAATTTGATTGTAAAATATATCACATACCTTTAAATCCATGTTTGATGTATTCTTTTGAATTTCTATTGTGGCAACGGCTATCAAAATTGAAAAAAATTGCAGTCCGATGAGATAACCAGCGAAAAAATTTGACAACTAAAAACATTACTAGCGCCACTCGCGGTTGATTCTTGATACCGAATACCGAGGCTGAAAAACACGACTCGAGGCATGTATACAATTACCGAATCCGGTAATTTATTTTTACATGAACCAAGTTACCGTCTCGGTAAAAATGTGTTAAATTTGACTGAATTACCGAGCGGTAAATTTACCCGCATTTTAAAAGACGACTGTGAATTCCCTGAATAAGGCAAAGTTAGTATACCCATTGGTTTTACCATACGGGTATAAAAAGAGTGACACAATTGATATTTAAACATAACAAAAGCTATAATTGCCAATCTGGCAATCATTGGAGACCCGTATGGTGATATTCGTATCAAAATTCGAACAGTTATACCAAAATTCCAATTTGAAGTCAAACTTTCCAATAAGATTTTTTAAAATTTATTCCAATCGGATCTTGATGTATGGGAGTTTTATGTAGAATCATATCCTAAATAACTTTTGTTCTTGGACGTTTTTGAGATATTCACAAAAAACGATTTCGTTCGGTCCATTTTTGCCCATTAACGAACTTAGCCTCACATTTTACGAAAAACGAATCTGCGCAAAATTTCAAGTCTCTAGCTCAATCCGTGCGCCCGCTATCCGCGCCACAGACAGACAGACGGACAGACAGACAGACAGACGGACGGAAAGACGGACGGACATGCTAAATTCAACTTTTTTCATCATTCTAAACACACTGGTGTAATTCATTTTTGTGTGCGATGACGAGATCTTGGCGTTACAAACGGTAAGGCAAAGTTAATATACCCTTTGGTTTCACCATACGGGTATAAAAAATGTGGCGCTAATTGGTATTCATCCTCTTTATGATTATCGTGTCGTTTTCAACAAGAGACGAATTATTGGTCGACATTTGCCTATCAACAAAAACTTTACTTGTAAACGACACGCCAATCGAAGTACGCGTCATTTTCAAAATATGGATTTTTCGGTGGAAACATAAGTAATAGAAAAATCATTTTAGGGCGGCAAATTTAACTTCCGCCCGGGCGCCATGAACCCTCGCTACGCCACTGGTTCCACAGTTGTAATGTCTACACAGAATAAAGTGATTAGTAAATTCACCTACAATTTTCGTTGATTTTTAGTCAGCTACAAAAATAGATGAACTAGGGTAAAGTCGGGTGATATGGCACTTTAGGTGATATGGCACCCTTTCAAATTCTCCCATTGGCAACACTAGAATCAAAATCATTCTCCAAGAACTTAGTTCAGTTTCTCCAATAAGGCCGAAGTGTGAAGACCGCGAAACAAAAGCTCTTTTCATTTTGTTTTTGTGTGACAGAACAGGAAAAAAAAGTTGAAATTTTAGACGAACTACTTTTTGTTGTTTTTTGAGTGGCTGAATTTTGGTAAGTACAGTTGGAGCAAGTTTACCGTTCACAAACCAAAACAAGCAGAATCTGATGTGTTTTCGTTTGTGTGTATGAAACAGACTTGATTCAGCGCGAGTTTTCAGTAAAATATGAAAATCATTGGCGATGTGTGAAAGGAGAAATGGCACCTTTTTTCTGAGGTGATATGGAACGGGTGCCAAACCCGAGAAAACAAAAGGCTCCAATCCTTACTTCCTCAGAAAACGTAACTAATCAAAAAAAATCAATTACGAAAGAACGAGCGATGGTAGATGAAACCACATCTGAAGAAGAAAATATTGCATTACAAGACGACTCCGATAGGTTTGAAGATTTTGAGGAAAACATTTGCACTGGATGTGGTGAAGACTATGCTAAGACCACTAAACCCGACGAGTGGGTTAAATGCATTGTTTGCCATTTGTGGTCCCATGACTCATGCACATCATTTGTCAACACTTGCAACTCGTGTGGCAAAAAGGACTTAAAAAACAAGTAGGGTGCCATATCACCTAAGGTAGGGTGCCGTATCCCCTACACTTTTGGGGGATATGGTTTTTTCAATGAATTTATATTTTGTTAAAATTTTTACTTTTTTAGGAGTGAAATCCTATTTATTTTTTATTTTTGTTTTACTAGTTGATTTTAAGAATAAAAACGTTTTTGTTTGAATCAAAAATCTCTTTTACTTTTTGGGTTATGCCGATTTAAAAAAAAGGGTGCCATATCACCCGACTTTACCCTATATGTTTATTTAGGCAAAATTTTTGTCTTCAATTATAATTACCATGTAGTTTGCGAACTCGTGGTTTATATAGTTTGGACCTGCTTATTAACACACTTTAACACTTGTGTGGGATTTTTTTTTTAATTATATGGGCATATTATTATTCGAGTTGCAAATATCTCGAATATTTTCAACCCCCTCGAACTTCCCCATCTCGTATATGGGTATTCGATAACTCAAATTTTCGTCTCTCCCCTTTAAATTGGACAATAAAAAAAAAGTATTTAGACCTATAATTATAGGAACGAATCCTATTTCAAATGACGGTATCTCGCATATAAATAGGAGAAAGTCCAATAATTAATGAAGATATGTTACGTTTTATATTATTTTTATTTTAGGATTGAGTTCTTTCCTAAAAGGAATGTGTCTCTATTATTCGTCGTAATCAATCTAACATTTAAAGTAATTTTGAGAATCATCACACAAAAAAATACAACAATTTTTTGTTGGAATGTGTCTTGTAAAATTTGGTGATTGTTCAAATTTTTTTTATAGGAATGTTGTGAAGTTTTTTCTGTTAACCTGCTATGGATCCAATGCACTATAGCAGTCCTACTGCCAAAAATATGCACTAAAAAAGGGGCGTTTTATGCACAAAAAATGTACACAAAATATGGCAAACTATGCACTTAAATATGCACTTTAAAAACATTCAAAATCCAATATATATTTCACCCAAAATAGTGAACGAAACTTGTTAAAATGTGGTTAATTCGACTTTTGTGGAAAATAAAAAAAAAATTAAAATACCATTGAATATTAAAAAAATTGAAAAAATAATAGTCTGTAAAAAAAATTGACATTTTGACTGACTAAAAAAAATTTGACAGGAAAACTTGCTTCTAAATTGCAACTGTTAAATTTTAAGATATTTCGAAAAGATGTTCAATACTTTCTATTGTCTATGGTATAATCGGAGTTAAAACTTGTAGAAAAATATCAGTTGTGGCCAACACAAAACTTTCTTCCACAAAATCTACGACCCTGCGCAATTTACGCTATAGCTCTATCATTTTGTCAACCAAAGACGACCTCAAAACGTACAAAGTTTGAGATAACTTGAGAACGGTAAAAGATATCGATTTATGGTAAAAGGTAAAAATGCAGAGCATTTTATTGTCTTTAATTAGTTTTTCAAAAGTTTTTTCGAAAAACTGTTAGTTTGCAAGTAATTCGCAAAAATATAAATATATGACTATAGCATTTAGTTATTATTGACAACTCTCGGGCTCAGGAGAGAGACGAAGCCTCTGTCAGACAGATAAGTTGTTACTCACCTGCCATCAGTTATAGAAATTATTTATATAAAATTCTCAAGCCCATTATTTCTATATATATTCTTGTCATAAATTTCTACGATCTCTCCAAAGAAATACACAATTTCTGTAAAAGGGAGCGGTGTAGTGACACCTAATCTGCCTAACGAGGGCTTCGTCTCTCCCCTGAGCCAAAAACAACTCGAACTACACGGTAATAATAACACAGTGCACTGGAACTATAGCTTTTTTGATGTTGGGCGTTTTTCTAGAATTGTACGGTTTTAGTTTATAAAAAAGCCCAGTTTGGCGCTTCTTTCTGGCCAAGACCTGGTAATTCTGTAGGAGTGTTTTTTTTTTATCTTTCGTTACATCATCTCTACCAAAGTACAGCCGGTTTTCGATAACTGAAAGGTTTTTCAATGCCTTTGAAGTTCCCTATCTTAATCCATGTTATTTTATTTCGATAACACGAAAGTAACTCTCAATAAGTCGAATTTCGCCAGTTTCTGAGAGTAGACGACGAAATTCAAATCAAATTTTTCGTTTTTTTTTCATTTACAAAAAAGTTGATGCTCTTACGGTGAACAATTTAATGCCTATATTTTTTCTGCAACCCCAAAATATGCATGCGATATCTCGAATCCTCGATAACTCGACTTCGACTTTTTGAGGTTTACGGCAACCAAGTCATTTTAGTCTATACAAAATTATTTCTCAAAGTGACATTGTACTAGTGCGGATGGAAGTGATTTCGGTTTGTGCAGTAAAGAGAATTCGTTGTTTACTAGAAGAATGGGAGGCGAAGTGAGGTTGCAGTATTTTGCTTCTACATTCTCTTTCATGGAATTTTAATATAAATTCTATGTTTTTTTCTATTGTTCATATAGTGAACATCAATCGATATGGTTTTCGATTTACCGAAATTGTCATTTTTGAAATCGAATGAAATAAATGCCATGCAAGCCAAGACAACAAATATTATTTTAACCAACCCCATAATCAGTCATTTGTTTGACACGAGTCACGCTCCGTGCAGATCATTTTCCTGCAACAAACATTAAAACTGGGAACGGATCTTTTAGTATTCAATGCAAACATAAGTTTTAAAATCCCATCAACAGCCACTTACTGCATTATCCTTATGCGACAAGGATGCTCTTTTTCCTCTTACTATTTAATTTTCTGTTTAAATTGGTATTCAACGTATATTATCACATCATGCTGAACGGGAAAAGGGTAAAAATGAAAGTGCAGAGCAATTCCAATTGACAATTCACCAAATGTCAATTACCGATTTGATCGATTATAAAATACGTAGGACTTTACACTTATCATCATTGACATCAGTATCCCATTATATATATATATTAACATTATCATCGTCTTCCTTTTCAAGGACCTCTATCCCAATACCAATCAATACTTCTGGTTATTGATTACATTTAAGTGTGGAATGAATTTATCACAACTCTGGGCACATTCTGCACTGAACGCTTTAAAACCGCATCTTGTTTCCGATAGTGGATAGTTTCTTTTATGGGTAAAAACGATTTCCTTGTTCACGCCTCATTGCACCCAGAGACTCATGTCCGGGATAATTGCCAGCATTGTTATTTAAATGGCAGAGATGAGTTGCATTTTATTGACCAAATCGGAGATTAAATTGCAATTTTTAAAAATGTCATGACAAAATAGAAATACAGATTTCTAATGGAATTTTATTGTAGTTTTAGATGTTTTGGTTTGTGATTTTTAAATAGTCATTTTCCAAACTAAAGCCGCAGTGTCTCTTTAACTAACTAAAATATAAAAGTAAGCGTAAAATACAAAACAGAACTTTATTAAAGTTCGTTTTGTATTTAAACGTCAATCCTTGATAAATTGAAGTGGACGAAGGGGGCCCTCTCGAGATACCGAGGTTCGACTATTCGAGGGTATTATCGGTAGACTTGGATTTTTCGAGCTCAGGAGCTTGCGTGAGTTTTGAAGCTAGAGACTCAAATTTAAATTTTTTGGAATTTTTAACTTAAGGTCTTTTTTTGTGTTTGTGATTATTGTTTTGACCTAATTTCCACAGTAAAGGTATTTTTTGTGTTATGCGTTATACTAAGTTCAGACCGACACAAAATCACGTAATTTTGCGAAATGATTTAGAACTTAAACCAAAGTGTTCACACAGAGATTAAGGTAATTTTGTTTCACATTTCAACTACAGGATTGCTATGAATTTTAGTGTAGGATTACTATGAATTTTAGTAATATGATGAATAATACAATTCAAAACATCGATGAAATATGTGCAAACAGAATTAGATACTTTAGACGACAATGGAAATTATCTGTAATGAAAATAAACAATTATTTTCCATTTCATATCTAATCACATCAAAAACAGGTCCATTTTTTTTGCCCCGCGTAGGTTGTTTACTAATGTATCCTCTTCGCGTGCGGAATACGGCTTCTTTTTCTTATATTTCCGTTTTTCCAATGCAACACAAATGTCAAAACTGATGTACTCAAGAGAGCTGAATGAGTGATGCAGGGTTGAATTCATTGTTTTTGCTTGATTTCGTTCGTAATTTTGTGGAAATTGCATACTTTCAGTGATTTTTGAAAACAGGTTAATGTACTGGAAAGCTCGTGATTTCGAGGAAGATTTCGTTCAAAATTACGAAAATCTTCAAAATTACGTGATTTTGTGTCAGTCTGAACTTAGTATTACACTCTAGAAAATTTTATTGTAATTTTACCCCTATTATCGTAGGAAACCATTTTCCTACGATAATAGGGGTAAAATTACACCGAGTCGTAATGGCTTAAAAGCTATGCATTTTTACTCATTTTGTGGCGTACAAAAGCCTCTTTTACGGGGGAACTTTAAGCTACACTCTAGAAAATTTTATTGTAAGTTTACCCCTATTATCGTAGGAAACCATTTTCCTACGATAATAGGGGTAAGATTACACCGAGTCGTAATGGATAAAAAGCTATGCATTTTTACTCATTTTGTGGCGTACAAAAGCCACTTTTACGGGGGAACTTTAAAATAAATAAGACGTAAGAGTACAATACTGGTGTAAACTTACGACATTTTTTGTTTAAAATTAAACCGAAAATAGTGTAATAACTACCATGGGTGTTTAAAATTACCACATTTTTGTTGTAATTTTCCCCCTATTTGGTAGCAAAACCGCGTCTTAAGGTGTAATTTTACGACATTTTTTGTTTAAAATTAAACCGAAAATAGTGTAATAACTACCATGGGTGTTTAAAATTACCACATTTTTGTTGTAATTTTCCCCCTATTTGGTAGCAAAACCGCGTCTTAAGGTGTAATTTTACGACATTTTTTGTTTAAAATTACACCGAAAATGGTCTAATGCTGGGGCCCTATCGGCGAACACGATACGATTGAATCGAATCGTAAATTCAATGTTGTTGTTAGTGTTTTACACGAACAACAACATGGAGTTTACGTTTACGACTCGATCCAATCGTATCGTGTTCGCCGATAGGGCCCCTGGATTTACACGAATGATAATATTCGTCACTTTTCGTCGGAATAATCGTCAATATCTTCTCAATTTTCTAAGTTTTTTAGCCACTATAATAAAATACTGTTTACGATATTGACGATTAATGACATAAATAATACCGAATATTTCATTTGTGCACATTTGTGGAATAAGGTGCTGCACTACTAAATAAAATCAAAATATATTTTAAAAATCACAGTTTTACTTTAATTAATTTTTGTGTTTACATATACATAGTGAATTCATATTTTTAATAAAACTTAAAACTTTGTTCATTTACATTTGACTGTTCACGACTATAAAATAATTTTCTCGTTTTATTTCATTATATTCTAGTATAAGTCACAGTATTGTTGGTTGAAAATGACCTCTATGTTTGACCACGGGTTTCAAATGCAATATATGTAATATGTAAAATTCAACGAAATCACTTTAGGTCAACCACAAACATTGTGAAATTATTCGCAATCAAACCATTTATTTTAATTCATTTTGTTTCGTTAATTCACACGAAAATGGTCATCAAGAAATATCTCAATGCACGTAGTCTTATAAATCTCTTAATTTCTTAATTAAGTTATGCACCTTAGTGCGTTTTTTTGCCTCTAACCTCCTCGGCATGATAACAGAAGCAATATCTGAATAAAAATTCCATGCCTTGAGATATTTCCTTTGGATATAATATGTTAAATACATAAAAATAACAAATTAATTGTGTTATCGCTTGAAGAAAATTATCTCCTTCTTCTTTGCATACCAAAATTTTCTCGATATATATGTAGTACAAAAATTTTGTAGGGGGATCTTCCAAGTCCGCATCTATAATAAAATTAATTCAGTGAAATTTATAAATATCTGGTTTATTCTACAGATTACTATCTTCTGCAAAATATAAATGAAAATTCAATATTTTGGTTAAGACGTTAAAAATTTATCTGACATATTTAAAGCATTAAATTCTACTGTATTATCGTAATTTTTTAACGATTATTGCGTTCTTTAAAAATTTTATAATTTCGATATGTACCATATATAAATTGAAACTAACACCAATCAAAACTTGTGGACTAATGAAAAACATTGTTTAAATTACTGCATTGCTTTGCAGAAAAAGTAAAAAAAAAACTTTGTAAACATACCAACTACTGCTAGCCAAGGGGTATTACTTGGGATTTCTTTGGCCAATTCCTCCAGTGTTTGTCCATACTGTGAATACAAATACTGTAAATAATCGAAAACTACATAATTTTGGATTCTAATTACCGTAAATGTCTTAAATAAAAATGACGAATTTTCATGAAAATACGTAAATATTTCATTGATAATTTCTTTCGGAGTGTTGTTTTTGCAGCTCGAAGTTATTTTAATTGATTTTAAAAATCGATATAATTTTTCTTTTTCAAGCATGAATTTATCCGCAAATTTGCTGGCATCGAGATTCATTAACTTATGAAAATGGATGTATAAAAATTTTTTTTTGAAAAGAAAAGGCCAGTTTTCTTTTATTTTCTGTATTGTGGGCACATTTTTCATATTGTTTAATTCAACTCTTAATTCTGTGAAGCATTGATTCATATAATTCTCAATTTTCAGTTCTTCTTCAGCCGATAAAACGCTTTTTAGAAACATATTCATTAAATACTGCTTTCCTGGGGCTACATTTGATGTGGAAGCAATCGGACAGGCTGGTTGCCAATTATGACATGTTTGTTGCAGTAGATTTGCCTTCCGCCTTTGTTTGAATGGAATATTTTCCTGTGACACCGATTTCCTTTTATAGGGTTCTCGATTTAAAAAATGATTTCTATTTTTCATTGTGGTGATTAAAGCCAGTGGGGTTAATGAAATTATATTGCCTTCAGAATCTTTTTCTAAAAACGATTCTGGGTATTTAAGTGCAATTTGTGCTGCTACGGCTCGAAAAGTGCGCATCGGTATGTAAAAGGAAAGGCATCTTAATTCATCCACAATTAAATTAGCAAATGGTGTCAATTTTTTCCCCAAATTTTGCTTTTTTTCCAACATGGTTAAAATGTCTGAGGGTATTTTGTTCCATGGTATTTTAAATTGAGAAAATAATTTCGTACATTCAACATTATTTTCTGACGTTATTGAAAGGGCCGTACTACTCATAGATAAGGTTGTTGACAAATCATTTGGCGGTACTGGGATATTATCTTCGATGTCAGGGTTTTCCTCAATATTGTACGAAGCTGTGTATGAACAAGATGGTGTTTCGCTAAAATCCAATAGTGACGTATTTAATGCTTCCTGTATATTTGAATGCGATTTTCCATCACTGGTGGATTTCAATTCAGTTGTAGATAATCTTGAAGCATATTCGATCTGTGGTGCGGTTACATATATTGTTGAATTTGACATCCAAAGTTCATCTGGTTCAAGCAATATAAAAGTAGCTTTATTTGTGTTGTAGAATGATAGAGTATCATCGTCACAAATTTCGGTTCCATCTGCTTCTAATACTAACTTATTCCCCTGTATGCCGTTAGTATTTGCTAAAAAATATATAAAAATTACATAAAAATAACACTGGTAATGAAGATTAAAATTTAATGCTCACCTTTCTGAATGACTGATGCAATTTTTATTTCGGCCAAAAATGTTTTTTTAATTAATCGATTTGAACTCCAAACTTTTATTACATCCATTTTGACCAAAAGTTTTTTGTTGTAATATAAATTTGTGTAAGTTGCTTCACTTATTCGTAGCTATTTTTTTAGTTGCAAGATAATTTACTGTATATAATTTATTGATATAATATAGAAGTATGAGTCAAGAACAAAAATTCATCCCTGTTGCGAATGTAATGTCGTTTTTTTAACCAACAAAATACGTAAGCCGCCTCTTGTCAAAAACGAAATGACAATCGGAATAGGGATAATTTATTTAATGCATTGTGGAGAAAGTGGAAAATGGTGCGAAATAATTAACATTTTTGTGTTTATGAATAAAAATTGGCCGTTTCAGTAAAAGTGTATCTAATGATGCTGTGCCCCAACAAATCTCACCCGGATCACTTTGATAGAGCATTAAATTTTCATTGTACCAAAACTTGGTCAAAGTACCATAAAAAATTGCATCTTTATAATTTTGATTCAAAAAAATTGCTTTTATTTTCATAATTTCTAAAATACCTTGTTCATCAGAACCAATCACAATGTTATCGTTTTCTTTGTAAACAGTTTTTAAAAACACAATTTTTTTGGAAACGAAACAAAATTCTTTTGGAAGCCGTACTTTAAAAATATTTTGTTCAAAATTGGTAACCTTTTCTGAATGTATATTCAAATTAAATCTATCGCCAAAAATAGTGGACTGCATCTGTTGATGTCTTTCACTTAGGGTTTTCGTAACGTTTATAAAATTTCTTGAATTTCTAGCCACTTGTTTGAAAAATTGATGTTTTTGTTCAAACTCCAAAGTCCACAAGAGTTTTAAAGGACCAAGCTTTCTAAATAGATGGGGGTAGTGGCAAACATAGTGATGTTTCGGTCGCAAAGGCAAGTTTGGAAACACTTCTTTCCTATATTCAAAAAAGACATAGATGTTATAACTAAGAAGAGAAGTCTGATTCTCCGAAATTTCTGAAGAACAAATTAAGCGGCACATGTGGATTAAGTGCTGTAAAAGTTTCCAACAAGGATCTTCAAAATTTATCTTCAATCCTAGAAAAATAAATGGCAGAATGAATAGCGTGTGACGAATCTCATCAGCAGTCCCTGGAATTTTTTTGTGTACTGGAAGTAGTTTTGGGAACGAAAGTCGTAATTGGAATTTTTTTCTAAAAAATGATAATAATTGATTTATGTAAGCAATTGTGAGCACACAATTTTGAACAAAACATTGAATTATTGCCATTAAATCATATGGGATAATACCTTCAAACAAATCATGCGATATGCAAGGTACGAGGCCTGGATTACATACATGAAAATATTTTAATTTATTTAATGGTGAATCACCTTTAATTCCTTGATGAGAATTTTGACCAGTTAAAATATTTGCGAGGGAAATATTGTAATCGACTTTCTGTCGAAAATTAGGAGTTTCTACGTTATATTTTTTTAGTTCTGATCGTGTTTGCGAACAAAAACGGCAAAAGTACTCAGAAGAACTAAAATTTTCTATGAAACCTCCTATTTGGTGTTGACCGAGATTATCACCTGTCATAAATACTAATGATCCAAAATATTTTTTCACTGTTTTATCAAAGGGATTTATAATATCAATGCCACATTCTTCTAATACCGCAAGATCATATAATAAAGGAGCTAGTAATTTTTCCCAACCAAATTCTTTCCTGTGTTTTTCTTTACATAATAACACTAATTGGATATTTTGAATATCACTGCGAAATTTCTTATTTAAATTCCCTATTATCATGTACACTGCGATAAGTTTGTGTTTACTTTTAGATGATCCCAAAGGACAACAAAGTTCAAAACCATCCTGAAATAAAATTATTTCAAATTGAGTGTCTTCAATATTTTTTTTGAAAAAAATATTCTCTTTATATACTTTTCCATCATTGTAATCGTAGTATATGTCAGATTTTTGTTCTTTTTCTGTATGAAATAGCACATAGAACTCTTTATCTGCCATCAGGAACCTAATGGTATCTAACAAACGAACGTAATGAAATACACAAGTTTCATGATAATTATTTATCCCTAAATATATTTCAATCGGTTTTACCAAAGGTAGTTTTTTTTCTATGTAACTAATTCTTTTATATTTTGTTTTAAAATCCGATAATTGAGCAACTACCTCGTTATTTCTTATTATGCTGGCGATATCAGTTTCAGCTTGTTCTATTTGGTTCACTTTACAAATATTTTTCACTTTCTCGATTTGACAATCAATGTTCTCAGATAAAATTGCTGAAAGTTCCACGCATAAAAATTGCAAACCTTGATCTGATAATCGAAATTGAGTTTTTAATTTTGTAAAAAGTACACCCAAAATATTTTTGGAAGCAGTTTCGAAATTCTTCTGAGAAACTGAGCTTTCTATTACTTGTCTATGTTCAAAGCCTTGGACAACAAAATTATGAAAACTTCAGCGATTTTTGAGGTTATGTTTTCTGAACAAATGCAATTTAAATATTGATTTACTACTAAATTTTTTAATGCAATTTTTAATGGGACATTGAACAACACAATGAAAACTTAAATGTTCATTCAAATGGCTTACCAATTCTTTCAAATTTTTCGTTTTAAAGGCACATTTATTCAAAGAACACATGTACGTGCTTGCACATTTGTTCACTTCTTGGCCAATTTTCACTTTTCGATGATTTCTAAATATGTGGTTACTGAAACCAGAATAAGACGCGAAACTTTTTCCACATTTATTAAACAAACATTTGAATGTTTCACCCACTTTCTCCTTATGCGTAAATAAATGTTTATTATAATTTTTTATTGAATTTAATTTAATACCGCACAGACTACAGTCAATCATCTTTCACAAATGGCGATCAAATGACTCTTCAAACACGCTAATGCCGTCAACTGCGTTGTGAAATAATGAAATTGTCCGTTCAATAATGCAAAAATACCCTGCGAGCGTGTTTTTACACCAAAATGAGAGTAAAAATACGAATATTAGTCGAAATTTTACGCAAGGTTTAAAATTACCCTATTTATAGTGTAAGATTAATGTTTTTTACCCCGTTTTTACCCCGTTTTTACCCCGTTTTTACCCCGTTTTTACCCCATTTTTCGGTTTAAATTCAAATCCATTTTCTACAGTGTAGCTACTTAAAGAAATGAGAATAAAAGACATATCAAAAGCTATAATTGCCAATCTCGCAATTATTGAAAACCCGTATGGTGATTTAAGTGAATGGCGAACAATTTTATCAAAATTCTTCCAATAAGATTTTTTAAAATTTATTCCAATCGGATTTTAATGTATGGGAGTTTTATGTAGAATCATATCCTAAATAACTTTTGTTCTTGGACTTTTTTGATAAGATGCATCGTTTTTGAGATATTCACAAAAAACGTTTTCGTTCGTATGGGGAGTACCCCCCCTAAAGGTCCATTTTTGCCCATTAACGAACTTGGCCTCGCATTTTACGAAAAACGGATCTGCGCAAAATTTCAAGTCTCTAGCTCAATCCGTGCGCCCGCAATCCGCGCCACAGACGGACGGACGGACTGACGGACGGATTGACGGACGGACTGACGGACGGATTGACGGACGGGCATGCTAAATTCAACTTTTTTTTATCATTCTAAACACACTGGTATAATTCATTTTTGTGTGTGATGACGGGATCTTGGCGTTACAAACGGTAAGGCAAATCTAATATACCCTTTGGTTTCACCATACGGGTATAAACACAGCTTATATCTTTTAACAGCTTTATGAAAATTATTTAAATCGCTGTAACTTACAGATTTCCAAAAGTTGATATCCTTCGAAAAAAGTTAATAAGGCCAACAAAATAATTTTTCTTATTTACGCAACCGCAAAGCCACTTAAAATCTTCATAAAATAAAAGCAATAAAACCCCAAAAAAGGACAATAAAAAGAAAGCTCCTGCTAATTTCGCCAGAAGCATTTTTTTCTATTTTGACGTGGGAGCAACAAATAGAATAGCTTTTTTCACCTCTTGCTTGAGACAAAAAGTAACGAAGCAAAAGATAAATGATCACCTGAAAGGAATTTTAATTTCTGGTATTTTTTTTAAACCAGAAAACCGCGTATTTTTTCTTCACATGTCTTATGAAAAAAGTTTTCAGATACGGATCTTAGTCTTTGTGTACGGATCTTAGTTAATGAAAAGTGCAATATTATTTGACTTATGGTTACATAACATGGAAGCAATTTTTATTTTGCATCCAGGGTACGGAGAATCATTCTTTTCGATTCGTTCGTTTGCGAATAATTCTCGTGCGAATTTTAATTTTGATTCGTTTGCGAATTATATTTTTTGATTCTCGTGTTTAAAAAATTCCATCCCCGAAAAAAATCCATTGAAAAATTCTAGAACTGAAAATATGATTCGTGGGGACGGGGAAGGGGATTGGGCGAGGAGTGAGGGGAGTTTCGTGGCTGGAGTGGGGGGCGGGAGAATTGATAACTGACAAGCGGATAAACGAATGCTCCAATTCTAGCCCTATGAAAAAAAAACTGAAAAAGAATCAAAAAGAATGATTCTTTTCGATTTTTTTCCACTCGCGAATCGAAAAGTAAAATTTCAAGAGGTTTCGATTCGCTCGAGTGCAAATTAAACAACTAAAAATTGTTTCAATTCATTTACGAGTGAATCGAAAAAATAAAATATTCTATAACTTAAATGCAAAAGAATTATATTTACGAATCGCAAACCGAATTTTTTCGTACCCTATTTGCATCTACATCCTCTCTTTTTCCAGTTGTTAACACAGTTTTTCGTCTCTTAGACCAGTGCTCCGCAACCAGTGTGCCGCGGCACACTGGTGTGCCGGGAAATGATATTAGGTGTGCCGCGGTAAACATTTCAAATAGCTATTTAATAATTCTTTCAGGATTTTTTTTAAATTTTTTCATTATAAATATTTTATACACAAATTTTTTTATATTTTCTTTTGTGGTGTGCCCCGGATTTCCAGAAAAAAAATTGGTGTGCCCTATACAAATAAAGGTTGCGGAGCACTGTTTTAGACTATGTTTACACATGGTGAGGCATGAACATGGGACTGAATCAAAAATGTTGCTCGTGTTTACACTCAGATTGCAACTGAACGCTACTGTCAGTTTGACATGAAACAATTGGAAACGAAACATAATTGAAATTTTTCATTGAACAGTTAAAGGAAAATTGTTTTCAATTAATATTCGTCATAGTAAACTAAAAATTTTTTGAAATGGATAATAAAAAGTTTCTGGCAGCAGCAAGCATGCCATGTAGACATTTTTGCTTGCTAGATCCGAATTCTTTGACAACTGAAACGCAAATGACAATGGATCCATAAAAATACGCACTGAAAAATACCAACCACATGCACGGAACGCTGAAAATGAAAAATCTTTGTTTTCTAGTTCAGTACTCCAATATTGTTCCCGTTTTTCCCTTTATCAACATTTCGACATTTTCGTTCAGTCCCATGTTCATGCCTCAACCGTGTGTAAACATGGTCTTAAAGTTGTAGTTGCTCTCTCTTTCTACAAAACTCATAGATGCAACAATAACACATTTCGTAAAGGCCCAACTACGCTAGACATAGGAGCCAGGGATGGCCCCAATTTGCCTTAGGAGGGAAGTAGATTGGACCAAAAATAGTAGTAGATTGATACTAATAGTAGCAGATTTTCAAATAAAATCTTTTCTACCTATGCCGATATACAAATTTGTATAACTAAAGCTGAATAGCTTTATCATTCATAATACCAAAATTCTATCAACAAAAAACTTGCTGTAGTTTAGAAAATGACATTTAAAAACTTCTTTTATATTGGCTGCCTCATATTTAATTTCGTTAAAAGCTTTTTACATTTAACATGTATAATACATTTTTTTGGTTGATTCATGTATTTTACAAAAAATAGTAGTAGATATGATTTACTACGCACTAAGGCTTTTGAAGGCGAAAATAGTAGTGGATTTACTACAATTGTAGTAAGGGGACATCACTGATAGGAGGGCATATGCAAATGTCAAATTCCCAACTAATGTTAGCATACATAGCTGTCAACATAACAGCTAATTTTCATTTTACCATAAGTGGAAATTATTATGGTAACAATATTTTTAAATTCACAGTAAAATTTTAGGTTATGTTTACCATTTTCATATGTCAGTTCCATTTGTATCGAATCAATCATGCTTAACGAAAGTTTAACGAAGGTTTGCAATTGGCACATGTCTATTGTGGGTAATAACATTGACTTTCTTATTCTGGAAATGACATATGTATGCAGCTACATATGCGCTCCTATGTCTATCGTAGTTGGGCCTTAAGACATGACGATTTTCTCTTTTCAATATATCGCAACTAAATAATGAAATGCAGATTTACAGCTTCCAGTATAATACAAGAAAGACCCAGGTACTTCCACAAGTTTTTTAAAATTAAGTAAATTATAAATGAATTTAAAAAAAAATATATTTGAACTTGGAAGCTCAATTATTTTTGTGAAACTGGTTATTTTTGTGAAATTTGTAAGGTATGCAATGCATTCCTTGCATTCTATGACGCAAATTTTGATGTACTCTCTTTTTACTTACACGCATTAAAATAACAGATATATGTAGGTTGGATTTAGTTTTCGCAACGCCTACATTAGCTAACTAACTTATCGAGGGTTAATTTTGAGTTATTAAGGTAAAAAATTAAGTAAGATACGGAAGTTTAAGGATATTAAAAAACTTCGAGTTATCGAGATATTTGAGTTTTCGAAGTTCCACTTACAGAAGTCTGATTATAGATGAAAATAATTTCATGCAGGTAGAATTGATGGATGAAAAAATTATACATAAAAAATTCAGAACTTCAAGTTATCAATATCACCTTTTCGTTATATTGTATACAGTTTATTTAAGGAAAGCTTCGCCATGAGACACAGAAAAATTGTGTACTTAAAAAAACGAAGAAATCAAGAAATCAAATCCGGGTAAAAAAATCTATCATAATATGTATGTATCGCAGGTGATTTAAATAAATAGCTACATATGTAGACCTAAGAGAAGAATAAATGCTTCGATTCCCCCTTCCATTTTTCTTTTGAGAGGAACAAGTGCTTCGATTTTTTTGTAAGGTTGGCCGTTTAAGTAATTTCGAATCAGTAAAGCTAGCATCAGACGAGCACACAAAACCTTAACACGTGTGATGACTGACGTAATTTTGACGTCACAAAATTGTTAACACCGTCTGATAACTTAAGCTAGCATCAGACGAGCACACAAAACCTTAACACGTGTGATGACTGACGTCACGAAAAAAACTCAAAACACATTTCAAACACATCTGACACGACACGTCCTTACACTTGTGTTGAAATGTGTTGTTATCAGACGGTGTGAAATTTTTTTCCACACAATCGGATTTTTGTCCCAAAACGTGTTAACGTCGCTAGTCTTCCCACGAAATTTTGTCACACAATTACACACTGTGTTACGCAGATTGAGTAGTTATCAGACGGAGTGAAACGTCTCAAAAGGTGTGATGATGGAAGACGTTTGACAGCAGTCGAAATCGTCTGACACACTGATTTGCTATCAGACGGTGTGATAGCTCTCTGACATTTTGTGTATTTTTCTCAAGCAATTTTGACAAGCAATTGTGCGGTATTTTCAATTTGTGAAGAAAAATAAAATAAAATTAAAATGTCAAAAAGGAAATATGAGGAGATGATGGATATGGCGATTTTGGCAGCCTATATTGTGGAAAGCAGTGACGACGACGACGACGACGAGTCAATGGGTCGAAAGCGCAGTTGTTGGACAAAGGATTGGGTGTCGCGTCGCGAGAAGGAGGGTTTCTTTGCCAAATTGATGGTGGAATTGCGCTCTGAAGAACCCGAATTGTATCGGAATTTCTTACGGATGTCGGCCAGTCAATTCGATAATTTACTAACAATTGGTGAAGTCGCAGATAGAAACATAACAAAAGCTATAATTGAAAACCCGTTTGGTGATATGGCATTATTTGAAGTTTAATCGAACAGCGAACAGTTGTATCAAAATTCCACTTTGAAGTCAAACTTTTCAATAAGATTTTTTAAAAATTCTCCGAATCGGATTTTGATGTATGGGAGTTTTATGTAGAATCATATCCTAAACAACTTTTATTCTTGCACTTTTTTGATAAGATGCACCGTTTTTAAGATATTCGCTATAACACAGTGCGTGTGAAATGGCACGAATTCATGCCAGTTTACACATTGGGACATTTTCCCACAGTCTTAACACAGACCGAAAAATGTCAAAACACATACCACGTTTTACACAGGGTTATCAGACGGAGGCAAAATTCGTTTAACACACGTCAAAAAAATTGTCGTAACACAGGTTATCCCACGGTGTGTAAACAAAAATTCTGTCACAATTTAAGTTATCAGACGGTGTTAACTGGTGTTACAATTTTGTGACGTCAAAATTACGTCAGTCATCACACGTGTTAAGGTTTTGTGTGCTCGTCTGATGCTAGCTTTAAATTGTGACAGAATTTTTGTTTACACACCGTGTGATAACCTGTGTTACGACAATTTTTTTGACGTGTGTTAAACGAATTTTGCCTCCGTCTGATAACCCTGTGTAAAACGTGGTATGTGTTTTGACATTTTTCGGTCTGTGTTAAGACTGTGGGAAAATGTCCCAATGTGTAAACTGGCATGAATTCGTGCCATTTCACACGCACTGTGTTATAGCCCATTGACAGTTCAGCATTCTGGATTTTTGGAGGTTTTATTTGGTGAGTTTTCAAATCGATACATTTTAATTATGTATTTTATTTTATTCAATGGATCGCATTTAATTTTTCAGCACAAATGATTTCGGCGCAGCATCATGAGCGACGATAGTGAATTAAATCACGAATTCCCTCTTACGCAGGAGAGTCATTTAAAGAAAAAAAAGCGGCTACAGAGCAAACATCAACCAGCCAATGCACTGTCAAATCTACATCGAATGCTATAAAGGTAAAACACGCATGGGATGAACGAGAAGAGTCCCAATTGATCCTGGCCGTGCAGAATAAGTCCACCTTGTACGATTGCTGTGATCCCACCTACAAGGATAGAAATGTGAAAGTCAACGCTTGGAAATAAGTTGCTAATGAAATTTATATCGCCGGTGTCGACTCAGAAGTACCAAAACATAAATGGAATTCCTTGCGGAACAAATTTAAAATGCAGCTGAGCAGATATGTTGCGCGCAAGTCCGGCCAAGGCGCAGACGAGATAAATGTAAACGAACTGAAGCATCCCCACTTCCGTGCCATGATGTTAGTTGAGTCGACCGATATCCAAAGATCGACCGCATCAACATCGACGCTGCATTTGGTAAGTTTTTATTCGCGACATTCGATTTAACTTCAGTTATTTTATTTTATCCAATATCGTTCATTCTTTGTAGGATAATGCCGTTACCGACCAGTCGCTTTTGATGGATTTTTCGCCGGAGCCGCAGGTGCAATCGGAGCCGCGCAGAGCCAATTTACTTAGACAAATTATCGGTAAACACCGAAAACGAACAGCAACCCAAAATACGACATCAACATCAACACCTCCGTCATCGCCAGTTCCATCATCGGGAAATGTAAGGGAAATGGCGGCACAAGTGTTGGCCAAATTAAACGCCAAACTGGATCCCCGCTCGAATGATGCTAACGACGATTACTCTGCTTTTGTCGAAAATATCGTGCACCATTTGCGTAGTCTTGAGAGACACCAGGCGCTACAATTGGAAATCCTTATTTCTCAAACGATGTATAAGTATCTAGAATCCATTTCTTCTTTGTCGTGCGCATCGTCGACTATGTCGAATATAACATTCGTCGACACAGAAGGAAATGCAATAACCGACCCAGATCTGTACACCGATTCTGAGCATAATCGATACTTATCGCCAGTGGAATGTCGATAAAAGGGAATTTTTTTAAAGTTAGGAAATTTTCTTGAAGATCCGCAGCGATGAAGAATTTTTTACCTGCCCGATGTGAATTTTATAAGTTGCAATTGTAAGAAGCAACCCAAAAATTCTCAATTTGACAGCCGCAAATGTACCGCGAAAAACTTTAGATAGTGTTTTTAATAATTTACCACAGACAATGAATTCCGCAGTACCCGTTTATTATTACTTTAGGAGGAATCAAATGCGAATAATGAGACTAAATCTACGGGACGCGTCAGATCCTTTTCCGATACCCGAAGAAAGATAAAAAAGCGTAATTTATGTATGGTTAAAACTTTAAATTTATGTGTTTTGTAGGTTTATAGAAATATATACACGGTTGGAAATCGTGGTGTAAATTGCTTTAAATTACCCTCAAATTTTCTATATCACATTACTGAATACAAAAAGTCTTATCGTTTTGATAAATCCACGATTTATCAAGTAGAAATGATACAAAATTTCGCATTTATTCCATACATTTGTTTTGATAAATAGCAAATATATCAAAATGATAAAAAAAAATCCGATGGATTTTTATGCATACATTTTTTTATCAAAATTACACCAATTTTGCTAACCGTGTAGGCTTCCACAGGCAGTGGCAGTGGAAATAATTGAAAAGTTGACTCCGCACACGACTGAAGTGGGGCCCAATCGAACTTTAATATCGCCTGCTCTTCGTGTTTTGTGTGCGCTAAACTTATACGCAAACGCACTGTTATCACTACCTCATAAAGCAAGCGATATCCCTTGGAAATGTCGATAAAAACGTTGGAAATGTGGAATAGCTTTCCAGACGTCAAACCATTAGTGTTACCCGAGTGAAGGAAATCGCATTGGAAGTCAAACCTGCATTAGTGTGCTGTATCCACCAACACAATTAAAAGAAAGTTGAATATGTGCACATAAGTCGCTTGTCGATACTTATCGACAGTACCGTCAGAATCCCTATACTGGTTCTTGGTGCTCTTGTCACGGAACAGAATCCAGTCGATGCGGCTGAACCAAATGTAAATGAATCGGAAGCAAATGAAGCGACTGGGGTACAACTAGGATATGAACCAGAAAATGAATAATGGTTTTTCATTGAATTTGAATAATTTATGTTAATAAAAAATAGACTGAACAAAATAAAAAGATTTTTTTGGAGAGAAACTTTATTTTTCTTTTATTTGTGTGTTTACAAGGAAACTAAATTCTAAGTGCAAATTCAAATATGATGGTATTGCCAGGAGACTTCGCCTTATTCTGTGAAAAAATGTATGAATTCACTCTGTATTTCGTAAATGATCGAATTGACCGGCCGACATCCGTAAGAAATTCCCATACAATTCGGGTTCTTCAGAGCGCAATTCCACCATCAATTTGGCAAAGAAACCCTCCTTCTCGCGACGCGACACCCAATCCTTTGTCCAACAACTGCGCTTTCGACCCATCGTCGTAAAGGTTTTCGTCGTCGTCACTGCTTTCCACAATATAGGCTGCCAAAATCGCCATATCCATCATCTCCTCATATTTCCTTTTTGACATTTTAATTTTATTTTATTTTTCTTCACAAATTGAAAATACCGCACAATTGCTTGTCAAAATTGCTTGAGAAAAATACACAAAATGTCAGAGAGCTATCACACCGTCTGATAGCAAATCAGTGTGTCAGACGATTTCGACTGCTGTCACACGTCTTTCATCTTCAAACCTTTTGAGACGTTTCACTCCGTCTGATAACTACTCAATCTGCGTAACACAGTATGTAATTGTGTGACAAAATTTCGTGGGAAGACTAGCGACGTTAACACGTTTTGGGACAAAAATCCGATTGTGTGGAAAAAAATTTCACACCGTCTGATACCAACACATTTCAAGTGTAAGGACGTGTCGTGTCAGATGTGTTTGAAATGTGTTTTGAGTTTTTTTCGTGACGTCAGTCATCACACGTGTTAAGGTTTTGTGTGCTCGTCTGATGCTAGCTTAAAGCTAAAAATATATTCATTCAGTATCCGTCTAAGTCAGCCATATGGTAGATTTTTTAACTTTGCAATCTGATCCAAAGGCACAAAAACTCTTGTTGAAAAAAAATCACAAATATCCCAACTAGCATTTCTAGTGCTCGGTTCATTTTGGTAACTAGAAATGACTCTAACAAGTGACATTTACGACAGGAATCTAGTAGATATATTTATATCTACAAATATATCTACATTTGAGATACTAATATTCCACTAAAATGGGGAATGAAAAGGCACAGTATATGTATGTACGCGTCTAAAACTCCTTCGGCAACTTGGAAAAAGTGTCTCAAACAAGACCCAAATTCATAACCGATCGTCTCTTACTAATACAATTCAATAATCCTTAGATGACTTTGATAGTCGGAAATAATATTTTTTTGTTATAAATTTTCGAGTAAAAACATCGTTCCGTGCTATTTCATGAAATATTCCATTAAAATTTTCGTGATTAAATACCGATGAGAAACTCAAAAAAAGGACCCAGAACGTAGCACTGGTACCTGTTTAGTGCTCAAACTCGGTGTAAATAAAATGTGTATGTAAATGGCTGTTAGAACATTTTCTTGAGTTGTGCTTCGATATCCCATTTAATGGCCGAAAATATTAGATCGAAGGGATAAGTCGAGTAATCGAATGCCTAAAAAGAATGGAAAAAAATATTCATACGCGCAAGGATTTAGAATTTTATTGTCGATGTGAAATTCGTATTTACATTTACCCTTCGACCAACAGTTTTGTGCTTTTTCCCAGAAATGTTTAGGTTTAATGAAAATTTTTGTCAATTCTCCATCTCGGTCAATTTATGCTTCGTGGATTTCTACATTCCTGTATCTAGAATTTATTAAAAAAAAAAAAGTTTATGGGTTTTTATTTCTTGCCATGGTTGTCAACAATCGAAGGATGAAAACTCCTGTCGACAAGATTAGCGAGAAAGAATAATTCCTTTGCACGACAGGAACCTGATATTAACGGACTGTAAAGTGACCACGACTTTAGGGTTTTTTTAATGGGACTCGTTGCCTACTCTGAAGCTGCGGTCGGAACCATAGAGTTGGGACGTCTCGAATCGATGACAATATTACCATTTAGTAGCATTATACATTATAGTCACAGCAGGAGTGACTGAAATGTACTTTCAACCACATTTTGGTGTCAATTTCAATAGACCAGGATCTGGAAATAAAATTGCTAGTTGGGATCTCTGTAGGTAGCAAAATGTCATAGGAAAAATATTCTTTTGAATTAATATCAAATGTCGTTTTGATCTTTCTTTAAGAATCATAAAGCAAATATTTAAGGTTATTAAAATTTCATGTCTCTGTAAAGGTTGAAAAGAATATCTTAATACAATTTGCCAGAGAATTTTGTTGGAAGATGTTTAAAAGAAAAAATGGAAATTTATATTCTAAATATGGATATCGAATGTTTTCGGGACTGTCCCTAAATTTCGGGGATTTCTATAGAAAATAAATCTTCCATCGAATTTTACAACGGCTTAAAGAGGCCAAGATTATTAAATTCCCCAAAGAATATAGGAAAAAGAATTTATATTTAGGAAATTGACACGTTTTAATGTAGTTCAGGATAGAAAAAGGAAACGCTTAAAATCCTCTTTTGATAATTTATTGTTTGACTTTGTGGACAAAAGATAAATCCCCTGAGCGAATTTTGTGTAAGAATATGAAACTCAGGGATGAATGGTGGCGGCTGGATGGCTCATTGACAGAAATGACCAATTGAACAGATAAAGGACTCGTTAATTTTCAATGGTTGTCCATCTATTGTTGATCGAAATGCGTGTAAACCGATTAGCCTCCTCCAAAGAATTCTGGTCAGGCTGATAAGATACGAATGCACGAACATTATTGTTAAGCAAAAAAGAGAGGCGGAAAATTGTAGGAGAAAATCAGAAATCCATAGCCTCGGACAGTTTGTGTCCTTTGCATGGATTTCAAGGATTTGGAAAAATTGAAAACGCCCTCAAATTGATAGTCGGACATGGCTCGTTAGTCTCCTGCTGAAGTCACGTTTCTTAATGGTTTTGGCTATTGTCCATTTTCGGGAATTTGACCAAATGTCATCATGTCTGCCTTTTTCACTCAAAAGGACTGAATTTAATTAAATTGCGTAAATTTTATTCGTTTCACCGTTACAGACAGGACACATTCGTTTTCATGTGGGCGATAACTTAATTTTTGTGATTTTAACGACCATATCAGAGACGGTTATTGATCGTTATGTAAATTTACAATCTTCAATATTTGCGGTCGTAAATTTGCATACGCATACATTGATACCAAATGTTTTACTATATACCCTTGAATATCTCTTCATGTCCTTGACACTGAAAGAATCTTCTTTCTGGTCATTGAAATAATAGGGGATGAGATTAATTACCGGATAGGGGCTTTAAGGGCACTTTTGAACGGGGTCTTATCTGTTTAAATTTTTATGGCGTCGTTTCAACGAGATTTACAAAATTAGGTGATAATAATAAATTTTTATTACTTTATTGCATTGTGGACAAACCAATCTGAGAGATTTATGTAGACTGATTTCTTTAATAAAGAGGAAAATATGTTTTCTAAAGCAATTAAATTGTATGAAAGCAATAAGAAAAATTAAAAATTTAAAATCAGTGTCTCTAATTTTTCGATTTTTTAAGCTTTCATTTAGTGTGCTTTCGTGTGAGTTGATCTGTTTGTTTATCAAGGCCAAATGTTGTAATCCACTCATCTGATTGATTTGAAATTTTGTAGACTTACTTAATTCCGATTACAATAAAATATTTCCACTACTTCGTCCTTATACTTAAGTACAGTAATCTCCCGCTATACGGACGCTCGTTTTACGGAAATTCGAAGTTACGGACATGACTAATTTAGGAACAAATTCGCTATACGGATAAAAAAATTCGCTATTACGGACGAAAAAAAAATTTTTTTTTTGAATCACAGAAAAAAATCAAGAAAAAGTCCTCCATAATTATGTTGTATTTATTGTAAATGTACATACTTAATTTCTCCGAAATTTCTGACACATTTTGTGTATACACAAAAGAGAATTAAAAAAAGGCAATAAAAAACTGCAGTGCGGTGTATTTTTAAAAAATCTATTTGCTATTCTTAAGTGAGAACTCCAATTGGGCAGAGGCAGCAGCAGAGGCAGAAGCAGCAGCAGAAGCAGAATCTGCTTTCTGTCCCACAATGAAATTTGAATTCTGACGAAACTAGCAGAAACCTACGTAGAAACAGCTACGTTTTTTTGTCCGCGGCATGATTTGTCCCATAATATTTTGTTGGTTTTAACATATTCAATTGATTTATGCTCCATTTCAAGTAGTATAAATTTTTTTTTCTATAATTATATAGTTTTCTCATTATTCTAGTGGTTAAATAATTATTTTGATATATTATACTAATCTGTTTCGTATTACGGATTTTTTTGGTACGCATCTATCTATTTTTAATACGATCTTATACTAAAATAGGTTTCTTTTTACGGACATTTCTATTGATTGGAACACATCTATTTATTCCCAGTACAATCTCATACTAAAATATAGGTTTCGTTTTACGGATTTTCGATATACGGACAGTTTCCGTAGAACGCATCCCGTCCGTAAAGCGGGGGATTACTGTATAACGTAAGGATAACATGATTATTCTTTTCTCAACTTTTTCGCAAAAACTCTCTTTTCGGGTCGCTGAATCCGATTCTGGAGTCAAAAGGTCCGTCAAAGACAAGGGTATATGTTCGAAAATTAAATATAAGAGTGACATAAGAAGACGTTATTTTGAATTTCTAGTCATACTAAAGAAATACAAAAGGACTAAAAAGTATTAAAAAATATTAAAAAATATTAAAAAACGTTTTTATTTAAAAACATAACAAAAGCTATAATTGCCAATCTGGCAATTATTGAAAACCCATATGGTAATAATCGTATCAAAATTCGAACAGTTGTACCAAAATTCCACTTTGAAGTCAAACTTTCCAATAAGAATTTTTTTAAATTTATTCCAATCGGATTTTGATGTATGAGAGTTTTATGTAGAATCATAACCTAAATAACTTTTGTTCTTGGACTTTTTTTGATAAGATGCACCGTTTTTGAGATATTCGCAAAAAACGTTTTCGTTCGGTTCATTTTTGCCCATTAACCCGTTCGGTACATGTTTTTTTCTATGGGTGTTAAAAATACTCTATATACAAATTAATGATGTTTAAGCTATTAGTATTCATTTAAAACAAAAAAAAAATTTAAAAAAAAAATTAAAAATTTTAATTTTTTTCAAATACGTACACTGTGGTCCAGCTTTTTACTCAAAAAATCAAAATTGGGTCACAAATGCACTTAATGGTGCACTGAATGAGAATAGAGTGTTGAAAATAAATAAGTAATAAGTAAATTCAGATTTTTAACTGCGTTGCCATATGGCATCAAAATACCGAATGGGTTAACGAACTTAGCCTTGCATTTTACGAAAAACAAATCTGCTCAAAATTTCAAGTCTCTAGCTCAATCCGTGCGCCCGCAATCCGCGCCACGGACGGACAGAGGGACATGCAAAAATTAATTATTTTTATCATTCTAAACACACTGGTGTAATTCATTTTTGTGTGTGATGACGGGATCTGGGCGTTACAAACGGTAAGGCAAAGTTAATATACCTTTTGGTTTCACCATACGGGTATAAAAATGTACTAAAAAGGAAAAAATAAAAAAAAGCTTTTATTTAAAAAAATTAAGAAAGCCGTTATTTAAAATTTTTTCTTTTTGAAAAAAGCTTTTATTTAAAAAAATGTACAAAAAGAAAAAAAAAAACTTTTTTTTTGAGAGCTGCGTTGCAGAAAAAAAAGCGAGATAAACATTTATTTTATTTTTTATGCTTTTGTCTCGCGTTTTTTCTGATACACAACTTCCAAAAAAAAGTATTTTTCCTTTTTCAGTAGCTTTTAATAAAAATTAATTTTTTTGGTAATGGCGATTTTAGAGTACTACCAAAGCAATTTAAATTCTATTAAGGGGCTGACAACAAAATACTTTACACCAGACGTGATAAGAAAAATGTTATTTTGCACAACTTCAAAGCATTACTTAACTCACAAAAAAAATTTAACAATGCGCCCGCAATAATTATGAGTAGGGACCGGATTTATATGTAATTAAATATATTTTGTTGTAAAAATGTTTTTTTACATATTTCTTGGTTTTTACATATATGCTAATTTTTGAATGTGAAATAAGAAGAAATCATCTCAACTTTTGCAATTTTGATAAGAAGCTAGAAAAAACTTCTCGCGCACACTCAAGATAACAAACTGATTTCTATTGAAATTTCTTGGCTTACAGGTCTTTAAAAAATAATATAACAAAATCTTATATTATTTTTGTGGATCTTTTCATATCGAAATTCCCCCCAACTTGTCAGGTATGTTTGCCCTGAAACCCTGTTGGGGGGAATTTGGATGTGAAAACATCCACAAAAATAATATAACATTTGGTTATAGAAATCCCAATAGAATTCAATGCTAGAAGGTCACGTAAAAACCATGAATCAGAAATGGTTCAATGGTTAAACACAAAAAAATTAAAAATACTCAAATTTATTTTACATATTTTACGTTTTATTTTACATATTTTGCAAATTATAAGTAAATATAAGATGTAAATATTTTGACTTTTATATCACACTAGCTTGCATACCCGTCGTTGCCGGGCTAAAGTTTTTTTAAAAAAGTTTTTTGCACAAAAAACCCAGAAATAGCTTAAAAACTATTGCAAAAAATCGTTATACCTTCAGAACCTCCCGTTTCAAATTTTGAAATTCTAACACCAGATTCGTGATCAGCGGCTCCGAAGCCCCCTTATTGCCAGTTTTTTCGAGGAAAAATGGTAAAAAGGATATTTGGGTTATCCTTACAGGTGCTTCCGTTAGCAATTTCAACACCAGATTCGTGATCAGCGACACCGAAAACCCCCTAATGCCAATTTTCCCCGGGAAAAATGGGAAAAAGGATATTTGCGTTATCCTTACAGGACCTTCCGTTTTGAATTTTGAAAGTCTAACACCGGATTCGTGATCAGCGACCTTCCCCCGGAAAAATGGGAAAAAGGATATTTGCCAAACACCCAAACACCCTTTACCCACTTAGGGGTAAAATTTCGGAAAACCCGGCCTTAGTGAGCGCCTACGCAATGGTTGGGACATACTGTGAAAGTTTCAAGTCTCTAGCTTCAGGCGTTTGGGCTGGGCGTTGATAAGTCAGTCAGTCACTCAGTCACTCAGTCAGGTTAAACGATTTTATAAATATAGATAAAAATCCCATCCCTAATTATGAGTAATTTTGATCCCATGGGTTTTGGATATTCATTTAGTCAAAGTCCTAACCACAAGCAGAACACTTTTTTTTTTTTTTGAAAGAATATGTTATGGCATTAAGTATGGAATATTACAAATGTCCGCCGCGGCTTTGCTTGGTGGCACGTTTTCGTTTTGGAAGTATGGACCGATGATTCCGTCAGACCGAAATCTGCACCAAACAGTGACTTTCTCGGGATGCGTTTGGTGCTGGTGTATCTCGTGTGGATTGGTATCGCACAAAATCGGACAATTTTGCCTGTTCACATATCCATTCATCCAAAAATGAGATTCGTCGCTAAAAATGATATTTTTGGCGAAATTTGGGTCAACTTCCAACTGCCTCAGAGCCCATGTTTTTCAACGCTATAAACTTCCATGGTGATTTGCCATATATTACTGAACAATTCACAATAAATTTGACAGATATTGCTTTAACAACATGGCCGCTATAACCTAACATACTTCGAGTGTCCTTATTGAAAGACCCTTTATTTATAGAGCACTTTTTCGTCTATAGTAGTGCCATTTTGATAGTTATATTCCATGATCTTATCGATGCAATGACATTTTTCATTTTTTATATTATTCTTTTGAAATGCTGTAAACCTTTTTCTTGAAACGTCATATAAGAACTGGAAGAAGATATAAAATTTCTACAGCCAAGGACACACTCTGGTAGCACTTTAAATATTTTCTTGTTCCTTTTACATGGAAACAAAGAATTCAAGGTTATCCATCGAGTTTTACAATTCTTGTTCCTCTTCCGAGGTCGCCTTGTACCCTTTTCTTCCCGGGGTTCACAGACGTCTTAATTCTTTCTTGATGCACATTCGTCGTCTTTAATAAAACAACCATTGAGAATTTAAAGCATTCGTAGGGGAAAAGTATCCCCTTATTCAGAGGAAATTTTCTTCGATTTATTCTTCCATCTTCAGCAGTGTAGTTTTTAGTGATATCGTTTATACAGAAATAAAAGTTTTTAGATTTGGTTTTTAAAGGCCGTTTACCCTAGCGATTTTTATTGAAATTTATCTTCAAGAAACTATTCCGTGACACTTATCTATCGCAAAATAAATTCATTTAGCAAAAATTTTCTGAATTTGAATTATTTTTCGGCGATTTTGTGTTTGCAGTTTCCTAGTCTTTCAAGAATAAATTTCAGAATTTTGTGTCGTAAAGTAAACCTCACCCCTTAGTGGGATTTTTGTCAATTTCTTTCATATTCTTTCATAGTCAATTTCTTTCATAGTATGTGATATAATATCGCCAGTCAGACCACCTTGTTTCTCGTCTCGTCCCTCACTCTAGTAGGCGTGGATTTATCGTTTCGTGCAATTCACTACCATCCGTACTAGTGCAACGTTACTTGGAACGAAAAATATCTGATGTGAACAACATATGAGTTTCTTCTGCACCCAAATAAATATTTTGTCCATATGACAAAAATAATTTTCTCGAAAAAATCGCCACAAAATTTTTTGTCCAATACATAATTTTTTTCAATATGATCATGTATTTTTATCGATTTGATAATTGTCTTTGTCATATCGATTAAAAGAATTATCCATATGATAAAAAACTCAAAAAACAACTTGCTTGTTAAATTTTGTTACATTGATAAATCAATTTATCCATATCAAAATAAAAAAAAATCCCACTTGCGTCATTTTATCGTCTTGAATAAGGAATTTATCCATATGACAAAAAAATTGATCCTATGAGAAAAACTCTTCTTGTTTTCTCATGTTGATAAAATCTTTTATCCATATGACAAAAATTGATTGGTATTAAGGAGATTTTGTATCTTGACCTCCACTTGATCCTAGAAAGTTACCCTAAGTAGTATTAATGTATTAAAATTTATGATTTTAAAGAAATATTTGTTTGGATTCTGGTGAGTATCTAACATTTAAAAAATTAGTTAAAGAGTTTTTCTTTATACTCAAAAAAATTTATGGTCATATCCACAAAATACACGTAATTAAAGCGTTATTAAATATCAGCTAACAAACCACTGGTGAAACTTTTTTTAATAAAGATATTTTTATCATGAAAATTAATTTATTAATTTAATAATTTGGTTTAACAGATGATTTAACAAAATTACAAGCGTAATTTTAAAGAACCGACAAAAAGAAATTGTTTTGATAAGATAGAAAAACAAATTTTTGTTTTATCAGCAAAATTTTTTTGTGTTTACAAAAAGTTATGAAATTACTAAAATTATTAAGATTCTTAAGATTCAACAATTTTTATTAAGAAAATTATTAAGATTCAACAATTTTTTTTGTTGTTTTGGAAATATTTTCCGTTTAGTGTACTTGGTTTTTCTATATTTTGCAAACAGCGATAGGGTTTCAAAAAGTAAAGGGTTGAAGTTTTCAAAACATTTGTGAAAAAAAAAATAAAAACATTTTTAAAAAAAATGCACTAAAAAGAAAATAATAATAATTTTTATCAGAAATAAAAATGAGATAAATATTTATTTTATTTTATTTTTTATGATTTGTTCTAGCTTATTTCTGATACACAAACTGCCCAAAAAGATATTATTTTTTTTCAGGATTTTTTTAATAAAAGTATTTTTAATTTTTTGTTATATTTGTTAGTATTTGAATATATATCTTTGTCTTTGGGATGTCCTTACAGACTTTTCGACTTCAGATTCAGTTCAGTGGTCTCAAAAATTTCCCGATGAAATTTTTTTCCGGAAAATTTGAGTAAAAGGATCATCTTATTATCCTTACATAGGGTGACCATATTTATTTCGGGTCAATTCGGGACAAGACGAGCGGAGGCGAGAGGGGTAGCTGAAACCGAACAACAAATTTAACACAGAAGAAAAAACTCGATTGAAATGAAAACCAAAGAAATCCAATTCAGAAGTGACCGTCGCTGGCGAAATTTTTTAAACAGAATGCGGCGCAATGCGTTTAATTAAGAACTCCACAGTTTCAAGCGAAAAGTTATTTTTTTGCTCGCTTTATG
The DNA here is from genome assembly GCA_964034945.1 of Chrysopilus asiliformis. NCBI lineage: Eukaryota > Metazoa > Arthropoda > Insecta > Diptera > Rhagionidae > Chrysopilus > Chrysopilus asiliformis. Next base: position 76,800,799 of record OZ035961.1, on the reverse strand, counting down.
TTACCCAATAATCGTATCGGAAATTGTAAAAATATCAATAAAGATAAATACACCGCAGGCATATGGGCCTTGTGCGGAAAATTGTTGAACAAATACGCCGCAGGCGAAAAATTGTAATTTGAAGCAAACCCGGCCGAAATAGCATTAGTTTTACGCTCTTAAAAAGTAATCACGTATCAATTTTCGATTTTAAACTTTCTTTTGTTAAACGACAGCACGATTGACCATATTTCAGTGGCATAAATCGTGAGAGTATAATAATAACCTACCCCTATTTGAGTTAAACAGAAAAATGGGGTTGTGTAGTGCGCCGATGCGCTGACTACGATATCAAAATTCAACTGAGCCGAAATTCATTGATGATACTTTGATAGCAGTACAGTCTGTATGGCAACCGAAAGCAGGACTTCAGTCAAAGGATCTTCCAAACTCGTTTCGTGTCCTGTATATTTACGGAGTCCTGCTGTTAATTTCGAACTCACCAAACTGAACTTGTTTGTAGTGAGTTTTTATGCAGTTCGATTGAAAGTCTCGGCACGTCCTGTCTGACAGTCCGTCAGGATCACAAGGTGACTAATGGAATCGCCAAAAAGTGATTCATTTTCCTTGGTGAATGAGGATTTTTGCGCCTAAACTCGACAAGTGAATTTTATACAGATATAACTGTAGTGATAGCCATATCAAGTTGATAATTCTTCTGCTGTGTGTGTGTTAAATGCATTCATTTCACATTCGGTGGCAGTGATGCAGTTCAGTGACAAATTTTATCATCAAGTGCAAAAAGACTATCTCAATTAAGTATTTCGGTTAAGTGTTATCTTTTAATAGAAGCAGATACATAAAGGGATTTTAAAATCAAACAAAAAAGGACGCTTTTGAAGTGATTAACAGATTTAGACAATTTATATTCACTGCGAGGACAAGTGTGTGAATTTTCCAATGTATGAGGGTGAGACCATGGCCCAGTTATTCAAACGAACAAAAAAGTGTTGCGCGAAGGTAATTTCATTTTAATTACTTAATTAATCGAAACATCAAAGTGACATATTTTTCGTTTTTTTTTCTTCTATTCATTTCGCATATCGAGCATAATTCCCTTGATAATGATATTAAGTCATCAACATGGCGTGCCTTAGCGCTTTTCACGTTGACTGTGTCCCTTTTTGTGGTAGGCCAAGGGAGGGCACCCTAACCAATTTTCACATGGTTACTTGTGTCGCAAATATATCCACCCGATCAGCAGTTCACCAGTAACATTTAGTGGTATAAAAACGTGTCTGCGAAATTTCTCTAACACAATTTTCGAATGTTTTTACCTGCCTTTTGTTTGATTGCTTTTGTCAACAAATTGCCCTTTGGCTTTTGTATTACTTAACCCTCATGTACTGCTGTTTATTTATTTATTTATTTATTATTTTCCTTTTGTTCTTTGACCTTTTTGTGTGAATTCATTTCGGCAAATGTGGCAAACGTATAACTGAAGCTCGTATACAAATTTACCACAAGGTAATCAAATTTCACCCCAAACGATTTCAATTAAAGAGGATTATTGCCGTGATTTTTTTTACAATGGAACGTAAAGAATTTAATTCAATTTGCAAGTTAATTAAATGGATTAAGTTTGACATTCGTCAATTCATACTAATACATGATTTTCACATTATGACACTAAAAATATTCAACGGTAAGTTTCACTATTAATCGATAACTTTGAACATAGCAACTTAACTTAACAGATTTTGCTTTGATGTCCTTAAATTGGATTTATTACATGTAAATAACGGCAATTTTCAAATAGTTGTAGAGATGGAAATTCCGTAGTATTAAGTTTTAATTAAAATATAACTTTGAATTCATTAAAATAATTCTGTTTATTTGCGTTCTGAAATTAGAACATCTGAGAATATAATGTGTGTGAATTAACCCGTGTTTCAAGCCCAACAAATCAACCCTGTCGGTGGGTGGTGGTGCCATTTGGCGCCAGAGATTTGATTCTAAGTTAGTGTTTTAACGTTTAAATCAGATATTGAGCGAAACGTTGATACTTATTTGGAATGTTTTTCAAATATAAACTATATTTAAATTTATTTTCATATTTGCATGTTCACGAAAAAAGTTTCGATTTGTATGTAACAGAAATGGATGAGTTATGTAGAATCCTATTCTAAGCACTTCTTGCCTTAATAATATTTTCAATATAACTCGCCGTTTTCGAGAAAATTGCAAAAAACTGTTTCGTTTGTATGAGGGAGGGGGGAAGCATTGGTCCAATTTTGCGCGTTCAAGAACTTAGCCTAGCCATTTATGAGGAACGTAAATCTACAAAAGTTTAAGTCTCTACTTAAATCCTTTCGAAAGTTATGGTGTTCACGGACAGACAGATGGACGGACATGCGGAAATCAAAATCTTTTGTCATCCCTAACACCCTGGGGTAGTTCATTTTTGTGTCCAATGACTGGTTCGATATGTTACTAAATTTAATATAACTCCTATATCGTCGGCTAAAAGTGAAATTGTGCTAAGTCCATTTGGTATCCAGAAGAGCAATGAAAACCTTGTTAAATCGTTTTAATTCTCTTTCAATAACACTGAGTTTTTTTTAAATGAGAAAAATTGGGCTCAGTTTTCTTTAAATGAGACTCTGTTTTCTTTAAATAAAAATTAAAATGATTTAACAAGGTTTTTTATTGCTCTTCTGTCAAATTTGGTATAATGGACTTAGTACAATTTCACTTTTAGCCGACGATATGATATATCATATAGAGTATAAAAATCATAGACAAGAAACAGGAGTTTTCATTTTTCCTCAACATTGTGAAATTAGGTGGAACGAGGAAGAGAAATTAAATGTAATGTCATGTTTTTCAGAGAGAAAAATTACAGAGACAGAAATTTGTCAATGATGAAAAACCGAGAAACAGATTTAGAAAAAAACAGAGACGGAGATTTATGCTTGTTCATAAATACTATGAATAAATTCATTGGTTAAAAAATTTAAACTTTTCATAGTATTTATGAACAAATTCAAAATTATTGTGCACTTTTTTCGTTCAAATTTCTAATTATTGTGCTTTTTTACTGCAACCACGAGGGTACAGTAAATTTTACTATTCTCTCCCACAAAATAAAATTTACTGTCCCTACCAGTAAATATTGGATTGTATAGCCGATAAAATTCTCATACTGGAAAACTGGAACGAACTGGAACAACAGCCATTTTTACTGTGAACCCGAGTTTATAACAGTAAAATTTTAAAAGCCTCTCAAATGCTTTTTGAGGGTTTAAAAAGGATTTGAATGATTTTGATAAAAGTTTTTTTTTAATTTATTTTCAAACCTAATTAATTTTTATTTGTTATCAAATATTTTTTTGTTATTAATTTAATATTCTTTAAAATGTTGAAAAATCTTTTACCACTGTTGAGACTCGAACTTGAGAACTCTGTGATTGTAACCACTTCACTTACCGCTAGATCAGTGGTTCCCAAAGTGGTCCCTACGGACCCCCAGGGGTCCCCGGGATCATTCAGGGGGTCCGTGGAAAATTAAAATTGATTTGGGGGTACCTGAACAACGTCAGGGGGTCCGCGCAAGGTTTAATATGAAATAAAAAAATTGTGACACATTTTTATTAATATGGAAGTTAAAATAAATAACAATGAATAAATTATTAGCGATTTTTACGTCCTAATTAAAATATTTATAGTTAGACATATTGGGTTTTATTATTTAATATAATGCACCCTAAAAGTTATAGCTTACTATTTTATATTTTTGTTTAATTTGTTTACTTCTGCGAATAACCAAATCCGCGAATGTTTGGAATTACTGTACATTACTGTATTATTATATTCTGTTGTGAATTAATTGGTACAAAATGAGTACCTACACAATATGTGACATTTACATGAAATTTTATCCTCACATCTCAAATAATTAATTCAAGAGAGCGTTACATTGCAGCATTCGATGTTTGATATATCGAGGTATCGATGTTGTTATCCACGATGTTAGAACATTACTCTTTATAAAATTAGTAGAGAAACTAATTTTAGGACTAGAGGGACTAGTTTTTAGATAGATTTAATATAGCCACTCAAAGATTTGTTTAAATTTTCTTTGGTATCAATTTTCGGTTCCATCTTTCTACAAGATTTCGCAAAAAATACCAGAGCTAGCCATGAAATTTTAGAGAGAAGTTTGGTCCTGATGTGAAAATCCGTTAACCGGAAGTAACCAAAACGGCGGCTTTTTAAAAACTATGCGGTTTTTTGCGATTTATTCCGAAACTAACCATTTTCCAGTAGTCTTATGTATTACAAAACTTGCAGACAATAAAATTTGCTACATTTATGTCTTTTACTAGAACTCCGTTATAAAGATATGCCGGTATTTCAAAAAAATTATTTTTTTTGCGAATATCTCGAAAACTAATGGGTTTTTGGTGGTTCAACGTATAAGAATTAAAACCGTGTTAATTCTACCTGGGTGCACTCCACCCACAGTAGAGCATCCGCCAGGTGGCTAAATTATTTATTAAATTTAACTTTTTCGAAACATCGGAAAAACGATGTTTTCAGGACGATGTTTTTTGACATCGATGTCGCCTTAAAAAAAACATCGATTTTCGATATATCGAGGTTTTATGAACGATGTTGCATCCCTATTCGAGATCTGGCGTGAACGCTTCGAGAATGTTTGAGATCTGCACACGAGAACGTTCCAGACCTCGGCCGAACATACAGGAACGTTGGCAAACGAGCCGCGCATATAAAAGGCCGCGTCTTCGGCGGAGATTCAATAAATACTTCTTCAACAAAATGTTTTATTTAGATTTTATTTTTACATCATCATTTACCATTCAAGACATTAAAGTTAAATTTGTAATTTTTCTATTATGCATTTATGTAGTTTTTCACCCAGGGTCCGTGGGCAACATTTGACTATGAAAAGGGGTCCGTGGGCAAGTTTTGACTATGAAAAGGGGTCCGTGGGCCAAAAGAGTTTGGGAACCACTGCGCTAGATCATTGAAGTAAATTGAGAAATGTAGGGTAAAGTCGGATAAAATAGAACAGAGGGTGAAATGGAACACCCCCACTATTTCGCACTTGTCAAACCTAATTGCTATTGCTGTCGGCAACAGTTTGTTTAGTATATCAGAAAACCTCGACGCGTTAAGGTATCGTCATGCTGCATACGTTTTTTTATTTTTTATAAGCAAAAGACCAAAAAAAAATATCGTTTTTGTCGTAAAACTTTTTTTGTGGATTTTTTAGATTTAATTTTTTTGGTAAGTATTTGGGGGAGTGATTGTGTGGGTACATCAAAATGCACAGTTAGATTCACACTACGTAAATTTATTGATAAAAGCAGCAAGTCGAGACATGTTAGTTTCTGATTTACAGTAATGTCAAATGCAACCAAAAGGGTGAGATGGAACAGCCAGATGGAGGTGTATTGGAACATATAAATATTGGAGCCTATAAAACAAGAAAAAAAAAATCAAAAAAATCTAAACCGCGGAAGACAGCTTCCCAAAAATATGAAGACTCGGAAGAAGAAAGGGACGAAATAATTTATATGAGCGAGTCTGATGGACCTGAAGATTTCGGAAAAACAATTATGTAGGATGTGGGGAGGAGTACATGAAAACGCAAAAAAAAGACGACTGCCTTCAATGTGTCATCTGTAATTTGTGGTCGCACGAGTCCTGCGCGTCATTTGCAATGACTTGCAATAAATGCGGCAATAAAAATTTGAATAAAAAGTAGTGTTCCATTTCACCTTATGGTAAGTTCCATTTCACCCGACCATGGAGGACAAATGGAACTTTTGATCTTTTTTTTTAAATTAAAAAAAATATTGAATTAACCTTTTTTTTGCCAGAGTTCTGATTTTTATTTTACGTTTGTAATAAAGAATGATTTTATTTTTGTTTCGTTTAAAAAGCTCTTTTATTTCCCGAGATTTTAAAAATAAAAAAGGTGTTCCATTTTATCCGACTTTACCCTATTCTAAACTTGAATGGCTCGGGGTGACGCAATGAAAAATTTATTGGGGTGTAATAGTGAAGTGGCAGAATCAGGCATAGTTTCTTGGAAAACGGGAAATATAAAAAATACTGCGACAAAATCACCAATTCTTGAGGAAAAATTTATTGTATTCTCAGTAAAATTTACTATGTTTCAATAAATTTTACCGTCGTTCAGTAAATTTTACTGGGAAAACAGTGAAAAAGAATATTTATTGTTTTCATGAATCCCAGTAAAATTTCGCTGGAAAATTTAGTAATAAAAGGACGCCCAGTTTAGAGTGTACTGTAGCTTATTCAAGAGATCGAGCTAATTCATAAAAACATATTTTGAAAGGCCTAACGTTTTTGAGGCATCGAAGCTCCATGGGAAGCGAGTTCCACGTTCGAGCAGCTCTGATAAAAATCAACATTTTTATATCAAATCAAAACGAGTAAAAAAATAATATCATTTTCTGACATAAATAACCACTCAACGAATGATATTTGAATAAAGAAACGAAATATATTTTTCCATTAGAAAACCTTATTAAATTGTGAAATTGAACGGAATGAAGAGGTTGAGGTAATTCAAGAAAATCGTGTGTGGGGATTTCCTGAGAATAAAATGCCCATGAAAGAATTATTTTTCGACATTAATCTTAGATTGGATTCGTGCTCATAGAAACGAATAAGTAATTCACTATTATGTATATTATATTCATATATTATTTCTTCTTCTTTTTGTTGGGTAGAAACAAAAATCATATGAATTTTATAAGAATACTAATTTGCATGTCCGTCATTGCCGTGTTAAAGTTTTTTACACAAGTTTTTTGCCCCAAAAAATCGAGAAACGATAAAACTTTTGAAAAAAACCCGGTTTCCTTATAGGTGCTCGATCTCAAATTTTGAAATTCTAACACCAGATTCGTCTCCGAAAACTCCTGAGTGACAGTTTTTAGCCTCCGAACTGGCAGGCTTTCTGGTAACAATCAGTTTTAAAACACCAAATCCCTAACTCCTGGTAAAGTATAAATTTGTTATTTGCATGTTCAGATCTTTCATTAGATATTAAAATCAACAAGGCCGTGCTGAAGGGGGAGGGGCCAAAATCGCTAGGTTAGCATCGACATAAACTCGCCTAGTATTTGATTTTAACTTACATAACAAAATTTTCAGACTGCTTTTGACATATAAAATATCTGTTTATTTACGATAATTTACGTTCTTTACGATTCTTTATCAGTTCGGTAAACAATTATTGTTTACTAATTTTTTAAAGAAAAATCGTTTACGCGTAAATGCACAACACTGTTTTACTTATTTTATCCAAAATCACATTAAAATAAGCAACAAGATGTGACAAAGATTAATACTCTAGTGAAAATCCTCAACGAAAAGATTTTTAAAGAAAAGGACGGGATGTAAAATTATTTTTTCAGCTGCTAAATATTTCAGTACTTTTACAGTCTTTGGAGACCTGAAAACTTTTGCATTTGATTATAAATTTAATTTTACAAGCCCATGGAATATTAAGTATTCGATATATTTATTATATTTAATAGTAGATATAGACAAACTTTTGCATAACCCGCAGAAATTACAAAGAATTTCAATTCTAAACTTCAAAACTGATAAGTATTTTAATTTTTTCTTCGAATTTCGTTGTGAAATCGGTTTTAGAAATATCCCAACGAGAATCCACTTTAGAAATCCTAAGTAATGCAAACTCGAGGTCTCTCTCTCTCTCTCTCTCTCTAGCTTATTTTTAAAACAACGGGGAGCGAATCAACCAAATAACATTTGCGCATAATAACACTGGTAATATAATGAGGGATTACCGCCATAATTGTTATCAGTCTGAAAAGTCCTTAAACATCTTTGAAATTTTCGCTGATATCACTATAGCTTGTGGTACCGGTCGTAGCGGTTGTAGAAAACCAACCGCCATTCGTTGCAAAGATAAGTTGCTTAATTAAAGCTCAGCTCACCCACCTGAGTAACTCCCAACTGAGTGAGTGGTTCCTAACTTTGTTTTAAAAATGGTCGGAGAAGTCTGGATACTATCGTATATATAAAAACTGGGTTGGTTTATTGTTCGCAAAAGTCTTTGCTATCCTTTTACCCAGTGGGGTATAAAACCCATCAGCAGGAACTTTTTCAACATTTTGTTTGTTCATTCAAACAAATAAAAGCGAAAGTCTTTCGCCACTAAATAATTCAAAACTTACTCGAAAACCACCTTTAGCCACCTTTGAATTTGAAAATTTAGGACTGATTGTGAGTTAATATTTCAGGATCTTTTGACGGTGTGGATATTGTAGGATTTTATTGAAGATTTACTGTAACAAAAAAGGTTGAATTTTTCAGAATTACGATGAGTAATTTTCGTATTTGACCGAAAAGATTTTTTTTTTTTGTATTACTAACATTTTCGTGGCTTATGTGACTGTGATTCATAATACCATTTGGCTGTAATACTAAACCAGTAAATATAATATAAAATCATCATCCGATTGATTTGAAATTTTGCACCCATACGTAACTCCGATGATAGTACAATATGTGTATATGTAGACGTCACTTTTTCTAGATCGAACCAACGAAGTGCCCATTGTGTGGAGTCCCAAATGAAAGGGCTTCGGAAAATAATTATCAGCGTGTATTGGAACGCCTTTTTGTTAAAATCGACATGCTTCGTTTGTGTGCGTGTCTTCTAAAGTTTCATGCGTCATTTTTTTTTAAAGCTTTTATTTAGCTTGCCTTCGTATCTGTCTGTCTGTCCGGTTCAAATCTTGCAATCCAATTTTGACCCATTTACACTCATTTGATTGACTTGAAATTTTGCACGATGACAGTCTGATGACAATACGATATTTTCACTACTTCGTCCTTGTAAGGACAAGGGATGGTTCTCTAAGGATAGCGTCATTATCCTTTTCCCCAAATTTTCCGGAAAAAATGTCATCTGGGGGTTTTTGGGGTTGCTGAAACCCGATTCTGGAGTTAAAAATTCCGTAAAAATATCTCAGAGGGATATTTGAAGACTAAAAAGTTGTTTATACTTGGTGGCGAAAGACAGACTTCATTTTCGATTTTTAATCATACTAATCAAATACAAAATGACTAAAAAGGATAATAAAAAAAAATTAAAAAACGCTTTCATTTAAAAAAAAATGTAACTAAACGGAAAAAATAATTTTTTGGGTACTGTGTGTGAGAAATGAAAGTGAGATAAAAGCATGAAAAAAAATAAAATAAATCTTTATCTCGCTTATATTTCTGATAAACACTACACAAAAAATATTTTTTCCTTTTTAGTGCATTTTTTAAAACAAAGCTTTTTTTAAAAAAAAATAGTGTTTCTACATCAAACTTATAGAGGTGTTTTATTCAATAAGTTTGGATTTATTTTAATTTCAACGAAATGAAAAACAGAAAACGAAATAGAAAAATGACACCTGACGTACCAATATCGAACGCAAAAAGCATGCACGTATGAGCATTGTGCGACAAAAAAAGCCACTCTCCTTTGACCGATATACGGGTTTTCCGTGAGTTTGGTGAGTGCTTTTTCGAGTGCGACATGTGATTTTCAAACTCCGATCGGAACTGATTTTCATGCGATATGTTTATTGGGAACTAACTACCTACCCTTATTTAGATGAATTCTACTGGATCTCTGTCAAACTTTAGATGTTAAGTAATTTAACGCACGCACTGTGCAAGTCCATAAAACGAATCCCGAATTTACAAAACTTGTATTTTCTGGTCGCGCTAGCCAAATTGTCAGGAACAGGGCAACTGACATGACCAATTAGGTTCCAGAGACTCCTTCGCTTGGTTTCTCAACATCAAAATTAAACAATATAAAAGCTTTCATTTTTCCTATCGTTGAAAGTTTTGATCTCATTGGTCGAGAAGTTATCGTAATCGTTAGTCTGACTTGAGCTTTAACGATTGAGATTACGATTGAAGCTTCTCGACCAATTAGATCAAACATTTCAAAGGTAGGCACATGAAAGATTTGATCTTATTGGTTGAGGAAGCTCAATCGTAATCGCAATCGTTAGTGTGAATTAGGCTTTACACTGGTTGGCTTTATTAAAAAAATTGGTAAATGTTATAAACCATACCAGAATTTCGTTAATCAAAAATAGTTTGTAACTATTAGAACACTCAAATCCTCAAATTACGATGCTTGTTGAAGAATTGTAACGTCTATGTGTTTAATTACACTTGGCGATTTTCTGGCTTACTTAAGCTGATTTTCGGAAGAAATGATTGCGGAGATGGAAAGGAAAAATCGCCACTTGAAATCATGGCTCATCGGCCACTTTCTGCACACATGCAACCTGTTTGGGAAAGGCAGTAGGCATGACCGAATTATATACAGGTCTGCTGGTTACTTTTTGACAGCCGCCATTTTGCTACGTCATCGGCAAAAAATATTCGATGCATTCTTTGTAATGTTGATTGTGCGTACGGAGTGTTTTGTTAGATGTTTTGAATATTTGGGAATTATTGATTTATTAAACAGTATTTTGATTTTTGGTTTTGTATTTAGTTGTGAAGACGTTATATTTAAAGAAAAAAAGTTATAGACTATTTTAATTTAGGGCAAATACTAGTGAAAGTGAAAATTGACGATGTAAAAATGTTATTTTTTAAGTGTAGACTATTTTTTAGATCAAGAAATCTAAACAAGACTGAAATATTTAAAAAAACACAGAAAAGAAAATTAAATAAAACAATAACATAAAAATACTAAATGATAGTTTTAATTTTATTTTCGTAAACCAGTAAATTTAGCTAATTTCAGTAATATTTCATATAAAAAGGGAAAATTTCCATTAAGTCGTATGAAAATTTCTTGCCGATGACGTCATAGCCAGAAGCAACTGAGCTGTCAAACAGACCTGTGTATAATTCGGCCATGGGCAGTAGGGATGTTCTCAACCTCGCCAGGGAGAAATCAGTTTCCTTCTGAACGTAAGCAGGTAAAGGTCTGGCAACTGAAGCACGTCTGATGTTAAGCCCACACACACACATATATGTTAATTTGTATAGCATATGCAAACAGGATTGGTTTGCTTAAGCCAAATGTAAGCACAGTGGTTTACTGCAACTCAAAAGGTGCCGGCTTAAAAAAGCCAAGTGTAAAGGTGGGTTTAGAAACACGAGCATTTTCATTTTTACTGGCAAAGTGAGTGAAATGCCAGATTTCTTATGACTTTTTCACCAAGTGGGAAAGGGACGGGAAACCACTCAGTAAAAATTTTACTGGAAATTTTGCTTGCATGTAGTGGTTTTACTATCCATAATTTTCGTCGACGATAGGAAAGTTATGGCAGTAAACAACAGCAAACACATTGGACTTCCCCGCCCTGCCAGCAAAATGTTACCCCTGAATTATGGGGAATTATGGCAGCCAGCAAAAGTAAGGTTAAGTTCAATGTTTATTTGAAAGCTACGCATTTTAAATAGAAACGGGAGGTAATAATAATTATGTTATTAATTATAACATCACACAAATAGATTTTGTTAGGTGAAATTGAAGCGATAACAAACGTATTGCTGCGAGAAGGTGATGTGCAGTGACAGTTCGCCATAAAGTGGAAGGGAAAGTACGTGTGAGACACTGATGTGATCGACTTTTTGCGCACGTAAATTTGAATTTCGCTATCCCGCTCACTTTGCCAGTAAAAATGAAAATGCTCGTGTTTCTAAACCCACCTTAATACCGCACTATAGCTATGTTCTCGACCTCGCCAGGTTTTTTAGCTGTGTTCTCGACTTCGCCAGGCTCGCCAATGTTACCTACTATGAAATTTGTGCAAAAAGATTATACATAATTTTAGGTCTTGATTAGACATAAATTGTGATTTTATTAATGGCGAAGAGTATTTTTGCCCAAGACATAAAAAAAATTTACAAATGCTGTCTCCACGGGAAATTTCAATGGCAGGTAATGAAAAAAATCGCAATTTATGTCTACATAGAATTTATGTCTAGGTTTAAAACATAAAAGTAAATTGTGATACGACAATGTGAATATAAATTTGGCGCGCAAAGAATAATTACACATTTATGAAATCTCTTCGGGACCAATTACGTCGAGGTAGGCCCGTTATTATGAGAGTGGTCATATGAAAGTGGTTTCATGATTTGACTATTCGAGTTCCTTTGGGTTCCAAAAAATGATTCTAATTTGTTTTCATTGTGTGGATAATGTGTTCTTATTTAGTAGGGGAACCCGGGGCTAGAATTAACAGGGGTAAGTATTAACAAGCCTATTCCCGCCGAAATATACGAGCCAGAATCTCGAAATTTGGTTTTTGTCCATCATTCGATAAGGTCAATTATATCGTGACTCATCAGTCATAATCAGTTAATTGCCAGGGAATATTTAGCACAAAGACCGAAATTTAGGTGGTAAACGAACTTTTTATGGTTTGCAATATTTTGATTTCTGTCTTAGTTTTTTATATTATTGAATATAACTTTGCCGATAATGTAAGTTAATGAAGCTATAATTAATAATATCCTTTGGTTTTATTACAATCCTTAACTATATTTTTGTGTGTGGTTAATAATTCAAAAAAAGTAGTGTCGGGGCTAAAATTAACAAACCCATGGGGCAAGAATTAACAATATAATGTCATAGACATAGAGTAAGAATTCTTATACTATGTTTTTATAGATACAAATTATGTACAAAAAAGCTTCCCTGAGACCTTTTTTTAGATAATAATAATTGTTTTTGTTTTTTAAAACGACTTAATTTTTTTTGTCAATTTATGTTCCTTGAAAAGGATATTTATTTGGTTCATTTTATTAGTTTTTGTGATAATTAATATATTTGAATTTAAAAGGATATATATTTTGTTTATTTTATAATTTTGTGAAAAAAAAAATCTTTCCATGTTAAAACTTATGTTAATACTTACCCCATCGTTGTTAAAACTAGCCCCGTGGCCGGGGTTGGTTTTAACAGATGACATTTTTTCATAAAAATGATTTTTTTCATATAGTGACTACCAGTTCGAAACTTTTTTTTATTTCTTATGATACCTGAAGACCTACAGTATGGCTAGATATAAACACAATATCAAAAATATTACTTGTTAAAAAACTATGACCCAATTTCCAGAGTTTGTTAATACATGCCCCGGCTTCCCCTACTGAAATTAGTATTATGGGCCTTAAAATGGCATTTTCATTTTAGAAATGATGTTAATGAAGCTAATTGGAATATATCTATGTAACCTAGATTTTTTAAATATGCGAAATTTATATAATCATTCATTTATAGAATAATTATTTTTTTAACTTTCGCTGAATGGAAAATATTATCAAATTAACAAAAAACAACATGTTAAAAATTAATAATTTCAAATTTTTTGTAGGTACAACAAAATTTTGTTAATAAAATAAAAATTTGTTGCTTGGTTTGATTTTATCAATAGTACAATTTCATTTTGTTGGTTCTATAAAATTTGGTTTGTAATTTTTATAATACAGTAGAATCCCGAAAATTCGTATTTCAAGGGACTAGCAAATTCATACGAATTAGCGGGATATACGAATTATCGGGGTACGAATTATCGGGATTCTACTGTATTTGGTTATAATTATACAAATTTATCTAATCAATAATTAGTATTCATGATAAAAATATTTTATTCAAAAAAGGGTCACAAGTGAGAAATTTCCTTTTTTGGCTATCGAACTTTTGTTAGCTGATATTTAATAACGCTTTTCTTATATTAACGTGTATTTTGACGATATGATCACAAATTTGTTAAAATTAGAAATAATTTATTTTAGGATGCCTCCCACATGTGATTAGTATTAAATCTGTTCAATTCTTACATTCTGAATTAGAATTCAATTGAAGGTGAAAACAAATATTCTAAAAGAAAAACGAAATCCTCTTTAATGACAAAAACAGAACATCTATTTAGAAAATTAAACAGAACACCTATTGAGAAGGAAAATTATTTATGGAATTTCCTTTTCTAGGTCAATTTTTTACTTATTCGTAGGCATATTAAGTTCAAGCATTCTCTTATCTCCCAAAAATTAAACGCTACCAATTAAAATACAGAATTCTTACAAATTAGTTTCCAGGTTTACTAAAAGGAATCCAAACAAGAAGATAGGGACACCTTTCAAGACATTTTATCTCAACATTCGTAACCTTTTTCCAGAAGTGGAAACTTTTTATCAGTCCCATAAATGTACCTCATTTTTATACCCGTATGGTGAAACCAAAGGGTATATTAACTTTGCCTTACCGTTTGTAACGCCAAGATCCCGTCATCGCACAAAAAAATGAATTACACCAGTGTGTTTAGAATGATAAAAAAAATGAATTTTCCATGTCCGTCCGTCTGTCCGTTCGTCTGTCCGTCTGTCTGTCTGTCTGTCTGTCTGTCTGTGGCGCGGATTGCAGGCGCACGGATTGAGCTAGAGACTTGAAATTTTGCATGGATCCGTTTTTCGTAAAATGCGAGGCTAAGTTCGTTAATGGGCAAAAATGGATCATTAGGGGGGGTACCCCCCAAACGAATGAAAACGTTTTTTGTGAATATCTCAAAAACGGAGCATCTTATCAAAAAAGTCCAAGAACAAAAGTTATTTAGAATATGATTCTACACAAAACTCTTATACATCAAAATCCGATTGGAACAAGTTTTAAAAAAATCTTATTGGAAAGTTTGACTTCAAAGTGGAATTTTGGTACAACTGTTCGAATTTTGATACGAATATCACCATACGGGTCTCCAATGATTGCCAGATTGGCAATTATAGCTTTTGTTATGTTTTAAACTATTAAAGAGGGAAAAGAAAATTCTTAATTCAATGCCGAGTTAACTGCGCCCATTTTAATTAAAGCAACTAACGTTAAACATTACCCAAATTCTTTTCTTTCGTTTTTAAATGTAGCAAAAGCAACAAAATCAACAGAAGAACAAGAAAGTATTCTCGAAACATGAATCTAAAGGACAAGGGAAATATTTTTTGTTATCCAGCATTCTTACTTTACGACTATTATGTGCTGAACGAAAGAATTTGACTCTAGGATGTGGGTTATAGTCGAATTCTGTTAACATACAAAATTCTTATAATAACATATTCGTATATACATACAAATTTTGCTAGTAGATGATAGAAAAAGAAACAGCTAAGTGAATTAGATAACGTATGAAAATGTTGAAATTAGACTGCAAAAAATTCATCCTAGCATCGTAAGAAAGCCTCATCTTTAGGGATATTTGAAAATACGTTCGCTTTTTCTAGTGCAAAAAATATTTTCAATAATTGTTGGTCACCGTTAGCCATAAATTGCTATTAAAATGACACTTGCAGATATATCGGGTGTTCCAGTTCCAGTTGCTTGGACCGATGTTAAATGTGATTGAGGCTTAAATGTCTAAAGATTTTTTGTTCTCAGGTTTGACAATTTCAGTCTTTGGCAATTTAAGCCATGGAAAGATCAACAATCGAACAACGTGTTCTTGAAGCCAATTACGAAAATGGGCGTTCAAACAAAAATGAATTTCGCGCACTTCGTGATTTTCCTTGGTCAGCGTAATCGACCAATCGAGAATTGTTGAACAATTCAAACAAACTGGGTTGGTGGAAGATGTGAAAACACCATTGTGTGCTCATGTACGCCGTTCAGCCGAAAACATTGCTGCAGTTAAAACTGATGCTGGGAATTCTGTGATCGTGAATGGTAAGCACTGCCGTGCCATGATAACCAACTTTTTATGGCCTGAATGATTTGTGGTTTCAACAGGACGACGCCACATGCCACACAGCCAATGCAACAATTGCTTTATTGAATGAGAAGTGGCCAGGTCACATCATCTCGTGAAACAGCGAAGTCAATTGGCCACCAAGATCGTGCAATTTGACGCCTTTGGGCCTACGTTACACACGGCAACTTTAAGCGGCGACTTTTCTTAAGGCGCGAGAAGTGAGGGAAGCGGTGGCTAATGTCGCCAGTTCCGAAAGTAGAAACAAGGCGACAAAATACGCACACAAGCACAAAATCACAAAGAACGGGTTCGTTCTTCACACAACTTCACACACACATGAAACACTCACTGTGTAATATACGGAAGTCTCCGGCAACTTGTCTCCGCGTGTAGCACAAACGAGCAACTTTTTGTATTTTGTATCGGTTTAAAGTTGCCGTGTGTAACATAGACCTTGGACTTGTTCCTTTGGGGTTATCTGTAGAGTAAGGTCTGTCCCTGACTAAATTTCAGTTTAGCCCCGCTATATATCTGATATGGGGAGGACCAGAGAAGTGTCCCGTATCCGAAATGGGCCTTTTTAGTCGATGCTCGCGCCCCTCACTCCTCCCGGGCGACTCCAAATTGTATGAAAAGGAACGAATGCAATATCTTAAATGAAAGATCTCGAAGAGTAAATTCGAAAAATATATAGCATGATATGTTTACCACCCCTTCGAATTTTTACCCCCCTCAAAAAATGGAATTTTTGAATTTTGATTTTTATTTCTATAAAAACTTCGCTCATTCGTCCTTATTATATATGGGAAGGAATAACTGCAATATCCCAATCTGTTCTCTAACTCTAGTATTAGGAAACTTTTGAGCAAATAATGTGAAAACCGAATAGATTAATTACAGGATATGTCGAATAATTTCAAAAATTGCCAGGATTGTACGAAATTGAATTTTAGCAATGTTATCTGCAATTATTTATTCACATCTCTAATATATGTACATACGTAAATAGATAATAAGGCGTCCACGTAAAATTAACCAAGAATCCAAGTAAATTTCGTATACAAGTAAATTTCGTATACAAGTGTCTTCATATGGCGCTTCAACTTTTCTTATCATCTCTTGCCCAGTCCTTAGAATTTTATTGGATACAGTCAACTTGTCTGCCGCCAGTAATTTTCTTCCTAGCAAAAGTGTGCCTCAACTGTCACATAAATGGGAAAATTATTACTTGGCTTAACACAAACTTGGACTTATGTCCTTAAAAAATTCCTCATAAAATTTGTTCTTGATTAGAAATTTACATAAGTACGCTTTCAGTAATGTTGCCAACATACAATAAGAGCAAAAATAAATTTAATTAGATCGGGATCCACGTGGAATTAGCCGAAAATTCTCATCAGATCCTAAAAATCCCTATTGAAGGGGCACAGTAAGGGGCAACGAAAAGGGAATTGAATTGCTGTTCGCATTAATATTTCAGAGCGGTTCGCTAATTATTTAAAGTGGGAGAGAAACGTGAGCTGGATGGAGGTTCTGTTCAGACACAGTTCACGAAGCTAGAAAGGTCGGATTTTTCCTTTTTTCTCGAAGGATATGTCTGCTGCTGAGTACACTGTAACTGCATTAGTATAAATGCAATTATGAATACGGTCCGATTCTTGCCCCACTGAATGCTTTTCCCGTTTGCTCCACATGGAACCAGGCGGTGAAGTGCTGCTTTATGACGAATTGAGTTAATGTTTGAGATAGTCAGGATACCTTTTAGTATTCTGTCGGACTAATTTTCCTACTTAGTTCAGTCAGTAAAGTACCTAAAGTGAGCACGAAATGCAAGTTTTAGACATGTTGAGAATTTTAAGTAAAAATTCAACTTTAAAGTGGGTTAAATTATCCTCTGAGATATTTTTTTATGCATGGAGAAAGTCTCTCAACATTCTTAATATAAACAACATAAAAAATAGATGACATAAAAAATAGATTAATGGTAGCAGAGATATAAAAAGCACAATTTTCCATACAACCATATTATTTCTGGTATGTATACGAAATTTAAAAATCAATTTCAATCATAAAAATTTGAAACTTTATTTTAGTTGTTTCTGTAGGCAACGAACATCGAAAAATGAAATGTTCATATCCTTGACTGTTGCCATTGCCGCTGGTTATCTACAGAGGATGTATACAGTGGGGATGGTGAAAATGGTGGCAGTACAAAATCTATTTAGGTATAATTTCGAATAGAATGTTGTTGGAGTTGGAAAGTCAAATTGGAAAACTCCTCTCATAAGAAACAACAAATTTTTTTTCTGTTTCTCTTGTTTCTGTGTTGAACGTCAAAAAGGGTTTTTATTTAACTTTGTCAATTTTACAAAAATAATTTTTGATACAAGTGAATAATAACTCATTGTATACACGATAGCACGGAAAATCAACAGCCGTGGGAAGATGAATAAACAATTTAATTGAGAGGGCGATGAATTGCAAAACAATAATTTAAATTTAAATTTACTCAATAGAATTTACATATTTCTACAAAAATTGAACTTTACATTGAGCTAAATATTATTTTTAAAACGGATTTATAAAAATATTCTGATATTTTTGATGTAAGGCTCCATTTACACTAACGATTTTTTATTGATTCTCTTCGCGAATTTTATTCAGAATTTATTTCGCGAATTTTATTCATTTACCGCCAATTCACTTAGCAAAAGTTGTCAAAATTTGAATTTATTCCGGCGGTTTTGTATGGAAAAATTCGAGTTCGGGAGTTTTTCAGAATATTGTGTCCTAGTGTAAACGGTTGTCCGACATGAATTTAGTATAGAAAAATAAAATTCGCGAAATAAAGTGTCAGATGTAAATGGCGAATAACAAATATGGAAATCTATATATAGATATATAAACATAACAAAAGCTATAATTGCCAATCTGGCAATCATTGGAGACCCGTATGGTGATATTCGTATCAAAATTCGAACATTTGTACTAAAATTCCACTTTGAAGTCAAACTTTCCAATAAGATTTTTTAAAATTTACTCCAATCGGATTTTGATGTATCGAAGTTTTATGTAGAATCATATCCTAAATCACTTTTGTTCTTGGACTTTTTTGATGAGGTGCACCGTTTTTGCGATATTTACAAAAAACATTTTCGTTCGTATGGGGGGTACCCCCCCTAATGGTCCATTTTTGCCCATTAACGAACTTAGCCTCGCATTTTACAAAAAACGGATCTGTGCAAAATTTCAAGACTCTAGCTCAATCCGTGCGCCTACAATCCGCGCCACAGACGGACGAACAGACAGACAGACGGACAGACGGACAGACGGACGGACGGACATGCTAAATTCAACTTTTTTTTATCATTCTAAACACACTGGTGTAATTCATTTTTGTGTGTGATGACGGGATCTTGGCGTTACAAACGGTAAGGCAAATTTAATATACCCTTTGGTTTCACCATACGGGTATAAAAATGGATGTTTGTCTGTTTGTCTGTTTGAGATTACAAAAATCAAAAACTACTGGACCGATTTTTACGCTGTTTTTTGCAAAATGATCTGCGTTGCCAGGAGCAGGTTTTTAGCTATGTTAGATTTTCAAAATTCAAAGCAGAAGGTCCTGTAAGGATAACGAAAATATCCTTTTTCCCATTTTCCCCGGAAAAATTGGCATTATAGGGTTTTTCGGGTCGCTGACCACGAATCCGGTATTAGATTTTAAAATTTTAAAACGGAAGGTCCTGTAAGGATAACGCAAATATCCTTTTTCCCATTTTTCGCCGGAAAAATTAGCATTATAGGGTTATTGGGTCGCTGATCACGGCTCTGCTGTTGGAATTTTAAAATTCGAAACGGAAGATCCTGTAAGGATAACATTTTTTCCCAAAATTTTTTAAATTATTTATGGTTTTTTGGCATTCTAAAATTTATACAAAAAACTTTAAGCTGGCAACGTAGGGTCTGCTAGTAAAATATAAGACAAATTGTTAAATAAAATAAAGATATCATTTTTTTCCCAAAAGCACATAGGTTCCGAGAAATCTTCAAAAAAAACTTGATTATTTTGAATTATGTTGAGAACCGTTAGAGAAACGTAAAAACCGTTAAAGCAAAAAATGTAGAAGATTTTATTGATATTCTGATCTATATTTTTAGTAAAAAGCTTCTTTTACATGATTTCCTTTTCGCCCCTGTGGTGTCAAAACGTTTTGTTATTTAATCAAAGAAAACCAAGAAATGACAGTTTAAAAAAAAACTCGAGATAATTGGTTTTCTGTTGGCATTTTAGAGATATATATGGGTATTTTAAGCACTAGAGAGAGCCATGCCAAGACGAGGCACAACTTGCACAAAACACAAAACTTGACGTCCCTTTCCTTTCTTAAAACTTAAGAAAAGCTGCACTTGCCAGAGGCCAATCGTCAAATACTCTGTATGAGGACAGAGAAAATTTAGAAAAAAAAACAATTTTATGCCAGAGGGGGGAAGGAGTGGTCCGATTGGATTTAGATGTATGTAACGATTATATAAAATCATATTCTAAACACATGTCTTCTCCATAAATTTTGCGATACAATGCACCGTTTTCGAGAAAACCGCATAAAACTTTTTCAATTGAACGGACACGTCAAGAACTTAGCCTTGCTATTTACGAGAAACGCGACTGTAAAAAATTTTAAGTCTCTAGCTCAATTCCCTCGAAAGTTATGGTGTTGACGGACAGATAGACAGATTAATAAATCAGTTGTGATCAACACAAAACTTTCCTCTACAATATTCAGTTTCGAAAAAAATATATGAAAAATGAAAGATACGTAAAAACCGTTCAAGTAAAAAATGCAGGAAATTTTTTTTCTTTGAACAACCATTTTTTCCTAAGGCGCATAGTTTTCGAGAAATTTTCCAAAAACTGATTTTTTTTTCAAATATCTTGAGAAGCGTTAGAAATACAAGAAACCGTTGAAGCAGAAAATATAGAAAATTTTATGTTCTTTAAATTTTAGTTTTTAAAATTTTTGTCTTTTATTTCAAAATTAGTAGTTTTCGCATGCGCTGAGTTGAAATTCATTCACAGGGAGAATTTTTTGAAGTTATTATTTTGTACTTGCTGTCTAGCAAGCGAATTAGTATAGATAACTGACCTAATGGGTTTTCATCTACTTACTACCGGACGGTGGTAGTAATGTAAATTAGGTTTAAACTCCACAAAATATACTTTTTTTTAGCAATAAGATAAATGAACAAAAAAAATTTTTTGTTTTTCAAATTCAAAAAAAAAAAATTGACCTTAAATTTTTTGGTAAGGGGGGTGCAGATACCCCATTTTGCCGACGCTTATGAAAACTGAGTTTTTCCGCATTTTGAAAACATGTAAAAATCGCAAGTTATTATATCTTCAAAATTGCGAATTAATTCAAATAATTTCATTGCTAGTTTAATTTAATTCGTTGCCTATATTTTGTGGTTTCGTTCTCTCTTCTATGTTTTTAATTTTTATCATAAATCATATTAGATTCAAATTTGTCAAATTACTTGTGTAATTGTATTCGTAATAAGAATTTTTGATTAAATTTGGAAATTTATGTTTTCTCTTTTTCGCAGATCTTTCGGAAGCTCTCATTTGGAACCACTACAACCACGAACATTCCGATTCGCATCCGTAATCAATCAGCCAGATATGTTCAGCAGAAGAATCGCCAGCAAAGTATTTCAAGTCCGCAGCATTCGTGCGGCAGTTGGACGTTCGACCGAAATGGGAAAATAGCAACGAATACAATGCTGCCAGATGATGTGGCGAATGCGTCCGGAGACGAGGACGAATACCAAATGTTTCACATTTCACCTAGATTTTTCGCCAAGGGTGGCAATTCATCTTATTTGCGGGTGGATAACAGCCGTGGAAGTAAGCGAAGCATAACATCGACACCGAAATCCCAACAATCGAATTTAATGAGTACGATATGGAGCCGGGGCAGCGACAGGACGCCAAGCATTAGCAACAACAGGACATCGTCGAGCACCATCGACAGGAGCTATGGGGATAACAACCAAACGCAGCAGACACCAGAAGACGATGATATTCTATTCACGGACAACAAAATCTACATTGGCCTTAATGAGCACAGCCTAAACGAAATCAATAAAAGTCGAACGAATCAGAATAGTAGTCTGAGCAGTATAAGAAAGCGAATGGTTACTGCTGGGATCGGGAATGAGGGTGGCCGGACTGGTACCGTGACACCGGACTATGTGAAACCATTCAATAGCCTCGACATTAGTGGCAACACATGGAGTGGACATAAACAAAATGAAATCACCACAACTAGTTTTATTGTAGCACAAAATTTCATAGAAAAGTTTGATAGCTGTCTGAATCTGGCCACAAATAATATCCGCAATACGCTAACACCGAGAATTCAACTCGGCCAGCATAGATACGGTACCAGTAACGAACAGCATCAGCAGAGAAGCCAACAGCAGTATCACTACCAGCAGCAGAGAATTAATAACAATTTAAGATTTGCTGGACGCTTCGATTTTGAGAAGGATGCGGATGAGTCGCGATACAATGAGCGAAAATGGAACAACGGTTTAGGTCTTGAGTCCCACACCTACGAAGAGATTGTCTTTGAGAAGGTCAAGTACGACAGCAACAAAAAATACCTTCGACATACACCATCATCTTCGAGTGCCAGTAGTGCTGCGTCGTCGCCAAAATCACGCTATAATGAAACGATAGCAACATTGGATGGGAGCCAGTCGTCTTATAGCCTAGATAATAGTTTTTCTGATAGTAATAACCACCAGGCGAATGTGATTAATAGCCGACCATCCTCTGTGTCCAACTACGATAGCAGTTTCCAGTGGAATGGCAGCAGCAACGGCACAGGGATCAGAAATGGGACTAAGAACTGCTGTAGTGACTACAATGGGAATCATCCATTGATTAGTATGACTCAACATGAATTAAGCGACCGGATCAATGCGTTTAACCAGAATTGTCCAACACCATGGGATGATAATGGTAACCTCTACGATAGCACTAGAATCCTTTACGATGATCCTTGGGACGTATTCGATAATAAAGTGAATAAAGCACGAGATAAGAAAGTTCTACTGCTGCGACGGGATGATGAGGAGTACGAGTATTTCAGGACTAGTCCCCGATCCAGTTCAACTACTTTGGAGACATGGGTTGATGATGAAGTCTTTGATAACTCGTTCAACGAGGAGCTGGAAAGGCGAAGTGCAACCTTTGAGAGATAAAGTCGTAAAGTCAACAACAATCCTTCCATCAGCAATGATTTTTATTCATTCTGGGTACAGCGTTCCGAGAAGAAGGAGATGGCGAAATTAGTTTCAGCAACGATAACGTATCAACTTTGATAGTTCTATGGAACACTATTGTAAATATTTTGTGTGTCTTTCATTGAGTACTCGTTATATGTTTGCTTCCTCTGATGAATAACACATGCTTGACATTTTTTATTGAGTTTAAGAGACGTGATTTATGGTTTCATCCACTAAAAAAATCCTTTAGTCAGCTATAATCGTAACATGAGCCGAAGAATCGACTATAGGCACCCCACCTGAAACGGTAGCTTTTATTCGTCAATATCTGAAAGTTGAAGCTTCCAAAGGATTCTCGTTTCCAAAGGACAACCCATTTCAAATTTTATGCTTACATTTGAGTATCGGGACGTCACCGTCAAGAGCTAATCCTTAATTCTGCTGGGTTTTTACAAGTGGAATAGTTGAAGTACTCTTCAGAACTAACTTCATAAAGTATCACTGTTCTACATGACATACTTCAAAAATGGAGGAAGCAAAAATCCCTTCTTTACACTAACAATAAAATCAAACTATAAAACATGAGTAGGTGCGACGTATTGTTTGGGGGATTGTAAGGTTAGATGTTGAATGGAGCGTGGGTCGATATTCAATTGATAATTCTGTGTCAACTTGAAAAGCTTATCGTCAGCTATGAAAAAAAAGGAAGGACTACAAAAAAAACTCATAGATACACCCACGCGTCTCCTATTCGTCTGTGGGTGTTAAGTACAGAAGGGCTTAAAATTCCCTTGAGCTATTCTAGATAAATGTTTCCTAGTCGAACATTAAAGTGAACGTTTAATTAAAATCGATTTCTGTATTTCGATGGTTCGAATAGAGGCATGCTTAAAATTAACATTGGCTGAGGGGCTAGCGGCAATATTTGTCCAGTGTATGAAGGACGAAAAACCATCGGTCGACGTCATTAATCGACAATTGATGACCCAGTTGGCAGCGGCTGGATGAAAGCACGCCAACTTCGTGAACTTAGTTTTTTTTTTGTACGGCAAGGTTTGTGTGTTTTAGAATATCGTAAAAATCTGTTTTTGGAAATAGAAATTTCATTAAAGGGATTTTTATTGCGGCGCGTATCAATAAAAATCTAATCGATGGTTACAGTAGCTGCTCAACAGAAGGTTATAGGGGTGTTTTTCTAAAGCACCAATAGCAATTACGATTTTTTATGAAATATGGTTCACGAATGTGGGTGGAAAAGTTCAGGATAATTTTAATAGACTTTGGCGCTTATGGATTTTAAAAAGGTTGTTCTTGCTGATTACATGAATTATTATAAAAGTTGGTATTGCTGTGTTATTTGAATTTTTATTGATTACTGCTTCATGTTTGAACATCGATCTAATTTTTCTTATTATATAACACTTTGAACCATGACAAAGGTAAAATTTGTCTTTATAGAGAAAATAATTGAGGAACTTATAGCTATTTTGACATTGTGTTAGTTTGTTTTGGTTCCATTAAACTTTTTGAACTCAATTAACAATCAGGAGTTAATAGTATACTAAAACAAATTTTGTTGGAAAATTGTTTAAAACATTTTTATTTTCGGAATTAATTACATTTAACCCGTCTAGAGGTGATCTGACGGCTTTTTAACCTTTTCGATTAATACTTTGACATTTATCAGTGCCTATATTAATGGCAGGTAATGTCTTAACTCATTTATTTTTGAATTGTTCAAGTTACAAAAATAACACACTTAGCTGATAAATGGATAAAACAAATAATGAAATTAATTTAATCTATTAAAAGTAGTTTTCTTGTTTCCTCAACCTTTTTCATTGGTCGAAAAAAGTGCTACATTAAAAAAAACATAAACGTATTAGTTGCAGACAATTTTTGAGTTTACAAATTGTGTGTTTCCATCGGGCATCAGTGGCCTATTTCCCCAGCTTACAAATTGGTATTTACAAGTTTTTTTCAAGTGATTTTTAACAAAATTTGTAAATTGATGGCTTATTTTGCTTTAGTACAAATTTGTAATTGTAATTTGTAGTTTGGTGAAATAGGCCACTGGTTTAAGGTCGGAATACAATTGACCCGACACAACTTTTGCGGCGACAGATTACGGCGGGATAGTTGTCCTCCACATACAAATCGGCATACTTTGTTGTTCTAAACGTCATTTGCTTTTCATTTGATTTTGACAATGGGATGGTGAGCCAAATCCCAAATATAACATTCTCTTGTTACCAATTATCAAACATAATAGGAATGTGAATGTAATCAACACTGCATACGAACTATATTTCCTAATACTTTCAGTGACGAAGTTTAGATTTTATGATGTTCCCATAAGATCTCATTTTGCTTCAACCATGAAATTTTGTCGACGAGCTGAACGACAAAAGTTAAATTCGATTCAACTTTTTACGACTTAGGATACTGATTTTAAAATCTGAAATGTCGCCGTAAATGTTGTCTCGGGCCAATTGTATTTAACGCTTAAGTCCTACAAAAATACAAATTTTTTAGGGACCGTTTACATTTGTAACTTTTTCTAGAATTGCTCCGGGGAGTTTTTTTCAGAATTTATTCCGCAAATTTTATTTATTCATCGCAGAACAGATAAGGTTACTTAGCAAAAGTTATCAAAATTTGAAATAGTTCGGGCAAATTTTGTATGAGAAAACTCCAGTTTCGGCACACAGTGGCGCCAAAGTGCCATTCGGCGGCCAATAATCCATAACTTTTGAACGGATCAATATTTTTGGATGGGGGGTTTTTTTTGTTGGCTAGATAAAACTCCAAGCTTTATTTCTTCACAATCGAATCATCCCCTCCCATCTGCATTTGAAATCAAAAATTACCAAAATCTCGAGAACGGTTGGTCGTACAGAAAAAATCATTAATGACGAAAATATTTAGAATGCCATTTTACATATATCGTTTTTGGTTTTGTTTTAAAATTGTTTTTTAAATGTTATAAAAAAATAGCATTTTTAAAGATTTAATTTTTTTTAATACGATTATTTTAATACAATTTGATACAAATACACATGACTAAAATTACATAAGGTTGAGGAAAAATTATATTCTAATAATGCCTTGATCTACGTCGAATTTTCACAATTGCAGGATTTCTTGATCTTCCTCGTCATCCAATTCATTTTTGGCTTCTCTGCGTTCTCCATGGCGTTCGGAAATTACTTGTCACAGGAGAGTGTCCTTTTGGATTTCTAGGTTCCCAATTATTCCTAACGCAATGACATAACCGAAATCCTTCAAAGGCAGAACTCCTTTTTGTCCATCGAATGGCACTTTGGCGCCACTGTGGGGCGTCTTTCAGGAATAAATTTCAGTATTTTGTGTCGTAATGTAAACGATCAGCAACATTTTGGTTCGCAACGAAAGCTACAGCGAATGAAAAAAGGGTCTAATGTAAACACAATCTTTTGAATATAATTTTTTGAACAAAAGATTCTGGATTCACATTTTAACTGAAATATTCTAACTTGCAATTTACAAAATTCTACACTCACTAATTGTGCCGCGTTTTGAAAACCCCTCTAAACAAGGTCGTCTGTCTAAAATTAGTTTCTTCCTGTCTCGAAATAATAATTCCAACGATCTTTTAACTAACTATTGATTAAGGCTCTAACAATACAGATATTTAAAATAATTCATGCAATCAGTAAGAAAAACTTTTTTTTTTTAATTTTTAAATAATTTAATTTTATTCAATATTATCGGTATTCCATTAAGCTTTTTAATGAACCTTCATTACACTTACAACTAGGTAGTTCTTATAATGGCCACATTTTAATAACAATTGTTTTAAATCAATAAAGAAGATTTTTTGAATCTTTTTAACAATATTCCCTATGAAAGGCTGAGAATGATAGACATTAATTCGATATCACTTAAAAATCTATTAAATATGACGTGTCTTGCAATCCAGACACTTCAGCATAACATGAAAAATTTCTTGTTGATGTAATTCAACTCAAGACTAGTCACCGGCGCGTTATTATAAACCAATCAAGCAAAAACCCAAAAAAAGAGTATATTGCATTATACACAGAAAATTTTCCGTCAAGGGTTTCAGTTCCTCGTGGAAAGAAGGCAATATCAACGAATAAGTCACGGTTAAAAGTTACAAAAAAAGTGAATTTTCATGCAGATTTCAGACTCCCCATCCGCTGTAAAAACTGAGTTTCTGAAAAGATTTCGCTGTCGATTGTGGCAGAAAGGTAGCAACACGAGAGCATCAACGTGGTAGCAAGTAGCATCTCAGTACGCTCCTCAGCTAGGGTTACCATCTCGTCGAATTGAAAAAAGAGTATTTCTTACTTTGAAAAAGAATATTTTTATCAAATCTGAAATAAAACGTTTTTTGTAAATGTCAAAAAAAATCAGTGTGCTTTACGGGCGTGTTCGACTTAAAGGGCCCATAGACGGCCAACTTTGTTGCCAACCTGGTCGCCAACCTGGTTGGTAGTTTTCACCACAGACGAGACGGAATGTTGGCAACCAAGTTGTCAACATCATTTTTAACAAGATCCCGTCGACTTTAGGTGATTTCTCTAATTTTTTTTATTGTTTATAGTTTACTATATGGTTATAGGACAACTATAGGGTATATGTTGACTAGTGAAAAATGAGTAAGGATTTGTTATTGGTATTGGTTTTAAACGAGTTGTGCGAAGATGAGGTGCCCCCTTTGAAAAAGAAAAAAAATTTGGCAAAGGAGTGGTATCAGAACCGTGCTCAGTTTTCTCATTCAAATTTAATGCGTGAACTACGTGTGACTGCACTTGGCGATTTCAAAAACTTTTCAAGAATGGACAGCAACACCTACGATGAATTATTGGATGCAGTAAGACCATTCATTGAAAAGAAGGACACGATAATGAGAATAGCTATTCCTGCAAATGAAAGGCTATCTGCAACCCTACGGTTTTTGGCAAGTGGCCAGAGCTTCGAGGACTTAAAATTGCTCACTGGAATATCGCCACAAAGTCTTGGATTCAGGTCGTACGATCAAAATCCTAGTAAAATTAACCAAACTCAACCGAACTTAATCAAATAAACTATTTTTGACACTTCACTGTTCTCATTGCAGTACTCAATGCAACTGAGATTGGCAACCAGGTTGTAAACTTGCCTACAGACACCCCAACATGAACGCCAACATGCTAAGTTTTCAAAATTTTTTGATTTTACACCAACCTGGTCGACAACATGAAAAACCAACCGCCAACTTGGCCACAGACGTACAACATCGACTCCAACATTGCATGTTGGCGACCAGGTTGGCAACAAAGTTGTCCGTCTATGGGCCCTTTTAGGTCCTAGTGTAGCCACAAACTAATCATAAGCAGACTAACATTTTCATTAAATCCATTCTAGAACAAAATTGAATTTCAACTTCCAAAAAATAAATACCCATAGCAGCCACTCCAGCCGTAGCAGCCATGAGCTTTTCCGCACATCTAACCTATTTCTTTCTTCTGTCCATTGACTTTCAATTAAAGAAAAAAATCTTTCGTTGACAGCGTTATGAGAGAAAATTCAGAATAAAAATTGACATATTTTTAAGAGTTCATATCGTCGGCTAAAAGGGAAATTGTGCTAAGTCCATTATACCAAATTTGACAGAAGAACAATAAAAAACCTTGTTAAATCATTTTAATTTTCATTTAAAGAAAACTGAGCCCAATTTTTCTCATTTAAAGACAACTCAGTGTTATTAACAAGGTTTTTTATTAAACGATTTAACAAGGTTTTCATTGCTCTTCTGAAAAATTATACCAAATGGACTTAGCACAATTTCACTTTTAGCCGACGATATGTGTGTGTCGAACTTATATCCTTAAGGCAATATCACAGTCAATTACAATTCGGCTTCAAAAAACAATATATGAAAATGCCAAATCATCAGCGAAAATTGTACTTGATTTTTTAATGTTATAAATAAGTTCAGTGAACTATTATGTTTGAATTTTTAAGTGGTTTTTCTTTATTCTATTTCTGCATCAAAAAAGAGTATAAAGAATACTTTTTAAAAAAAAGTTAGAGTATAATAGTTCAGAGGTCGAAAAAGAGTACTAGTAACTCTTAAAAGAGTATGGTTGGTAACCCTATCCTCAGCTGACTTTGAAGTTGGAAAATGTCTTTAATAATTCTGGTACTAAATTATTATGTATATCTTCAAGTACCTTTAGATATAGGATGCTGATCAACATAGAGGTAAATCAAGTTGTGCACTCAACATACACAGATACGTAATATTACACGTTGTAGGGTTGTAAGGGCAGGTATGTTGTCAAATAATATGAAATTCTTAAAATTCAATCAAACATAATCGTTCTTGGAGTCCATGAACCTTAAATAAATTTTTCTGCCATTTTCATATTTCACAGCCGTGTTTCTCTTCCACAGCGGGCCAATTGTCGACGTATGAATTATTGGGATTGATTTGTGCCACAGCTATCGTATTTAAAATTTTAGCCCTCAAAAATTCGATACATATTTCAAGAGTGTCTAGGGATGTTACGAATGTCTGATTTTCAATATTCGCGAATGCGAACACTAATATTTGATATTAACATTCGCGAATACGGATACGAATACTGTCTTAGTGGAGACTTTTTCACAACGTAATATAATAGTTTTTCATTAACGCAGAATAGTAAGGCAGTTCTTTAACATCGGTACTGGTACTGAAATTACAGTACAAGTACAATGTATTTCGAAAATATTCGCAAAGAAATACTTGAGAAAATTGCAGTATCTTTGCAAAAGTATTTGAAAAAAATCCAATACTTTAGCAAAAATACTTGAAAAATTCCAGTAATTTTGCAAAAATACTCAAAAAATTTCAGTATTTTGGCAAAAATACTTAAACAATTTAAATACTTGATCAAATAAGGTATTGCCACACTTTGGGTATAGTTCAGTAATTACTCAACATCTTCTAATACCATAATAAAACTGAAATTTGCAGTACCAGTACTTCTTGTACTGATACTGCACCCTTGCGCTATTATCAATATTTAAGAGCCTGTTCACATTGGTTGAAATAGTCCGCCTAATTCATACAGAAACTTGCAACATTTAGGCAAGGTGAGGAAGTGGGACTGAGCCCCATTTCCTCACCTTGCCTTAATGTTGCCAGTTTCTGTTAGAATTAAGCGGACTATTTCAACCAATCTGAACATGGTCTAAGGTACTAGTACTGCTCGTGAAGTATCAGTATTTAAGGTATTGATATTGATGGTGAGGAGACTAGTAAAGGCATCAATGTACTGGTACCGATCATGTAGGTACTAAAGTTTCAAATTTACTGAAGTCGGCCTAGCTTTGATTATGACCTATCATAAGAAAGAAAATTCTGGGAAATATTCGGACAACACATTCGAACTTTTTCCAAATAAGAATGTGATTACGAGTATTCGTAACGTCGTTGGCACAATCCTGTTCATTTGAATGGATTTCCATTTTTAAAAACCGTATTATTTTGAGTTGTACCAGTTTTGAAGGGAAAACGTAAAACTCAAAATACTTGTGTAGTAATTTAAGTTGATACTCGTTAACATAGAAACTACATTGAATTTCTTGTACCACTGGTAAGCTTTTCAGTGGTACAGTTTACAGTTGGAAAAATTTCTTTGGCGGGCAAATTCTGGTAAACCAGTTCCGCAAGCAAAATTTCAGTGAGCGGGAAACTACAAATTATGATTGCAAGAGGACGTATCAACCCCTGCCCTTTGAAATTTACTTTTTTGTAATATATTGAATGTGCATCCCATTCCCATAGGCATTTGTTTTCTCATAAAATATTGATAGGGCCCAATATAACATTTCTTGAAAGTTTAGTTTCCGCCATTTGAATATTGTTGTCTGTTAAAATCTGATATACCAGCGCTGTCTACGAAAAAAGTATAACAGTTCTGTCTTACTAGTAAAACTGGTAAACCAGATTGGTAGACTCTGACTATTTAGTGTAGGTACAGTTTTGCTGGTACACCAGATATAAGTCAATGTAGTTTCTGTGTAGGTGATAAATGTATAAAAAACAATTGTTTTATTGTGTTTTGTGTCACGTTTGAAGTCAAATTTCTCTAACCTCTGTCAACGTTGATCAACAATGTCATAACTCCAAAAAGTTGTAAATTAATTTTTCACAATCTTAATATTATAGACATTTACCAGAGTTGTCTTCGTCATAAGAATGTAATTGAGTCTCCGATTTTTGTCATGCAAACTGCGCTATTAGTTTTATGTGTGCGATGTCCTTAAGAATAAAGGAAGTTAAACTATGTGAAAGACGTCTGATGACCTGTTTGAGATGAAAGTCAAAAGTGTTTCCCCAAACCTTCCATTAGCACCACACCAGTGCCCTTTAAAAAACTGTGGGAGTGATGTGGTGGGATTTCTGGAGGCAGTTAAACAGGAGACTCGTGTTTCAATTGATTTCCAGAAAAACTCAAGATATTTTTGTAAATCTACGAGGGTGTCCTTGAGTCATTGATATAGTTTATTTAAAGTGCAAGAAATCGGCTTAAAAAAGATTTTTTATACATAAAGGATGAAAGAGCTAAAAAGCTATTTACATAAAAAGGCTTAGTACAGATATGTTTCATAGAAACGTTTGTCGCCAAATAAATTAAATAAAGAAAGTTTATATTAAATTTATTTGCCTCTGTTATAAAAAGCCCTTCCAGCAGTGGCTCTAAGACGGGGAGATTTTGTAAGTCATCTTCGATAAAAAATATATCGCCGAAAACGTAAAAATAGTGGCCCAGTGTAATTTTTATGTATGGAAGAGTTATATAATAGACGATTTTTATTAGGTTACAGATAAAAATTTTTTTTTGAACTTGTGACATGAAAGTCTGCCATTCTTTGAAATCTATTTAATATAAAATCACTGTACAAGTCAAAGAGAAAAATGAGCCTCAAAACGCTTTTAAGCATAATCAGATGTTATAGAGACTTTTTACTTACTCTTCATGGGCTGAAAAAAGCGTGCAATCCCATATTCAATGTTTGCAAAAGCATTTCTATTTTTACCTGACTGCTGCAAAGCAAATGAGCATATTTTTCTATAAATGTAAACTTTTTGTTACGGGCTACAAGCCAAACGGGTGGACAAATTTTCATGAAATTTTCATGAATAGATATTTCCATGGGAAATGCTTTCCCTAGACCCTTTCGTGCAGCTGCACGCGCGCAAGTTATGTTGTTTTAGTTTTTATTGTTTGATAAAAATAAACGAAACTTTTTTAAGAACAAAAAATTAATCTTTATTACTATCAAAAACTTTACAACTTTTTAAACAATTTTCGACTACTCTTCGGAGAGTCGTTACCGTCCCAGACTTAAGTCAAGACTGATTATATTAATTATATTTTTAATATTAAAATCGATACATTTTGCTTAATTGTTGAATAAGCAAAATTATCGTGAGAACGGTTGCCGTCTGGTATGCATCCGGTTAGAATTGCTTTTCAATCAATTCCCATCACTTGGAATTATTTTAACTTATTGAAAAGCTCGTCAAATTTCATTATTTATGGAATTTGACGATGTTATAATTTTTTATATTTTTTGTTAAACGGAAGTGAAGTCTGGGAACGTAACTCGCACGACTTCTTTCTTTAGCCTTCCCGTTTTCGTACAGTAAAGTTAATGAGGAGGAACTATGACCCGCAGAAGTTCAAGGAGAATATAAACCAACATCTCCTTTTGTCCTTCCGATTATCCTGAGCTGCGCTTCGGCATTAAAGAGTCTTCCCCTAAGCTCTGGCTGGATTTATTTAAAAAAAAATGAAACTGGTGTGAAAATATTTGACAGATCGTGCTAAAGGTTCTTAGGCATGTCTCTTGTAAGAAAATAAAGCAAATATATACCAACAGTATCAAATGAAAGGTCTTGCCTCAAAAACTAGAACGAATATACCCCTTAAAATGTCACTTCTTGTCCTGGTATCTTCTAGTTATTACCTTATAAATTTTAAAGTCGTTAGCAAACATTAAAACCCGAGAATATTCTACGACGCAAGTGACATCATTTACAAATAAAATAAGTAAAAGGGGTCCAATATGGCTACCTTGCGGGACACCAGAATGGATATAATATTATATCAGATATCGCGAATCGAAATTTAGATAAAAGCTTTTTATATTGGCTTCTCCGTGTAAGACGGTTGGAACTTGACGTAAAATATTATCCATTGTTGAATTTTTAGATTACTAAAACATAAAACCCGTTGACTGCTTTGAGAAGTGTAGCGTTTAACGTTACAAATTGATCGACTTTCTTCCAATTTTAAACGCAGTCCTTTCCGTATTGCTTTTCTTACAATTATTTGATTGAAAACGTCATCGTCACATTCATAAAAATCCGGCACTTATTTTACATTCATCACTTTTATTCGGTCCTTATTTCCATTTTTTAAACATTTCCGGCACTTATTAATTTTACAAAAAATATGACTCAAAAGCTAAACCAATACTTACAACTGTTCAATACTGAATGTAAGCGCGGATTTTTCAAATTACCAGCAGGTTCCTTGTTTTCGGTTAATTTATGGCAGTAAATTTTACTCGAAACGAAAGTTTTACTTGATACCAATGCAATTTGTTTTCGAGTACGGCGTTCGAGTCGATTTAATTTTCGATTCGAGATACATGATAAGACCCCTGATTTCGATGCGGCTTTCAACAAAATGTAGGAAATTTCTCTACTAACCGTTTGATAATTTCACTCTATTACTTCCCCCTACCCCGGAACCCCTCTTCTGCTATCTCCTGAACCACGAATCCGATTTCCCAGCGGCTTTCGCCAATACGCAGATCTTTTCCTTAGCAATCACTTGCTAGTCTAACTCTATCCTTCACTTGTCTTCCAGCCCTCTGTGGTCAAGCGTTGTCATGCTGAAAACAAAATATAGTGTGTTTGCTCATATTGTGGTCGTTTTTCCTTCAATGCTCGGCTGAAGCGCATCAATTGTTGTGGGTAGCGATAACCCCTGATGGTTTCGTCAGGTTGGAGCAGTTCATAATACACTACATTCAGCTGATCCCACCGAATACACAGCATATTCAAGTTGTACCCCCATACAATAATTTTTTGTTATTTTGTAATTTTTTACTTTTATTTTCTATAGAAAGAAAGTATTGTATTCATGACGGAGACCGGCTCCAGAACAGGGGCAGATAAAAAATTTCTGATCAATACGAAATCCGTTTTAGTCAAAATTATGAGGATGTGCTTTGTCGCCGGTCTATCTTTGTCGGTCTATCTGTCTGTCCGTTTTACGTATCTTAAATAACTCGAGAACGCCTTGACCTACCAACTTGAAATTTATTGTAAATAAGTTTTCAAGAAATCGTAGTTTTTTATCAACTTTTGGGAAAGTAACGGTAGCTATAATGGGTACCTTCCGTACAATTATTGTGAAAAAAATACCGTTTTCTCAAAATTTCTCGAAACCTATGCATTTTTGGGAAAAAATGAATATAACAAAATTAAAAATATATAATATTTTCTATATTTTTTTCTTTAATGATTTTTTTTTGTATCTTTAACGGTTCTGAAGAAATTTGAAAAAAAATCAGTTTTTTTAAAAATCTCTCGAAAACTATACGTTTTTGGGGAAAAATGTATGTAACCAGATTCATAGAAAATAAAATTTTCTTGTCTTTTTTCCGATTCTCAAGATATTTGACGAAATATTTTTTTTACATATTTTTTCCGAAATAAGAGGAAAGATTTGTATTGATTACTACTGATATTTTTTATTCATTATTCACTATAAACAGCTCTCAGTGCTTAGATCCATATGTAGAACTTGTTTCTGGCAGTACTCATGGTATTCACAGTCCTCTTTTAATTTTGGGTATTCGGTGTTTTCGGTAATATTAAAAGACTGAAAATATTCTGCTGTGAACATCCCACAGCACAGATTTGAGAACAGCGCTTTTATTTGATACGTGACCAAATCATGAACTGCGAATTTGATTGTAAAATATGTCACATACCTTTCAATCCATGTTTGATGTATTCTTTTGAATTTCTATTGTGGCAACGGCTATCAAAATTGAAAAAAATTGCAGTCCGATGAGATAACCAGCGAGAAAATTTGACAACTAAAAACATTACTAGCGCCACCCGCGGTTGATTCTTGATACCGAATAACCGGGCCGGAAAACACGACTCAAGGCATGTCTACAATTATCGAATCCGGTAATTCATTTTTACATGAACCAAGTTACCGTCTCGGTAAAAATCTGTTAAATTTGACTGAATTACCGAGCGGTAAAATTATTCGCAATTTAAAAGAGGACTGTGAATACCCTGATTATGATTATATCTTACAAAGTTGAAAAAAAAATATTGTTTAAAAAAACACAGGAAACTTTATTTTCTTTGAATCTGGTTATGTGTTACCGGCCAAATCCGATTTTTGGCTAAACTAGTTTAGCCTAGGATAACTAGTTCGTCCTAAGCGTCATTAGGATAAACTAGTGTGGCCTAGGCTAAACATTTAAATTTAAAAAAAAACCTAATTTTTTTGTTTAGTTCTCTACAGAGTCACACTCGGGGTCAAGCAAAATCGCAAAGTGCTATTGCGTCTGCGACTGAGAACTCAACAGTCCAATGAAAATTTCTTTGGTGCCTATTACTAAAGTATAATCTCGTTATTAAAATTTACAAAATCTATTTACCCTTTTGATACATTTTAGTTGTTTTATGAGCACTCAGGTGTTTCTTTAAAAAACAAATAATGTTAAGTTTTTTTTAAACAAAACCCATTTAGGTAAGCTTAACTTTAGCGAAAATGTATCATATGTCACCAAAGTGATGAATTTCAGTCATAAAGCTTTACATCAACTCAACTTACATCGCCAAGGTACCCTCGAGGTATGCCGATGGCAATAAGTGCGAAAAATTATTTTATTCACGTGCTAAATTTGATGCCATTTCACAAAATAAAATTCCGGTAAACCTTTTCAAATGACAGTAGAAAAGAAATGTGCCTTGTGAAATTGTTGAAAAAAGGTAAATCCTCCCCCAGGCCCAGACAGCAAGTCTAATGTATGTCCCTCACGCGACCCTTAATCGTATAAGGAATCTACATAAAATCGATAGCTTCTCATCCCGTTTTCCTGCATACATTTCTAGCTAGGAGGTATATAAGAATGTCAAGAAAATTAAACCACGAAAAAATGTAAAACCAAGAAGAAAAACAAACTTTCATACATTTTCCATTTTCTTTATAAAACCTAGCAGGAGTTCATGGAAATTATTGCTGGATAGAAAGAATGGGATTTTTTAGATAGAAAAAACTTTTTTATTCGAATTTTGCTAGATTTCGGTTCTGCTTGTATTTTTTAGAAGCAAACAATTGAATAACACACTGAAACTAATGGCCTAAATTCAATGTAGTCAATAGAGAGATATCTCGATATACTCGTATTTAATAGAAAGAATCTAGAAGATGAAATAGGAATAGTAGATACGACAGTAGAAATTCAAGAGAAGATTAATGGACGATTTACAATGCCTTTGAACCAATTTAGTGAATTTTTATTTAATTCGTATACGTTCGGATAGAATTATAGTTTTTTAAGAGCAATTCAAAGGAATAGTCTACCAAAGGAATAGTTTAGATAACTTAAAAGGAATTGTCTAGATAACTTGATTAATTAATAAATATTAGAAAAATAAAATCAACTAAACATTTTACAATGCACGCTAAACATCGAAAATTAGCTTTTGTTAAAAATATGACTAGATTTTTTTTTTGATAATGATTAAAAGCTAAAAACGATTTTTAACATTTATAAAACAATTTGCCGCATTACTTATGCCTACTGCTAAAAATCACACAAACGAAACTTTACGCAAGGGATAAGATTGTTGAGTGAATGATTTAAGAGGATAAAGCAAAGCTAGACAACTTGATAAGAGAAGTTTTCCATTTTATTTAACTTGTTTTCGATACTTTTAGTTCCCAAAATGTTTTATCCATCGTAGGATTCCAACGATAAGTTATTCGCATGTTGACGCATACAGATTTGGAAATGTTTCCAGTTTGTTTTCTTGGGTTTTTATAATTTATCTCTTCTCCTACAAGTATTGTACTATTCTCACATATTGGGTTACGCCATATCTACATATGACTATTTGTTTATATCATGTTATTTATGCTAAATTTTTGTGTGTACTTAAAAGCTTTGTGATGATTTTAGCAAAACCAGAAACTTTATTTCTATAATGGCATTTTGGTATCTAATTTATCCACGTCAGCAAATGATTTGCTGTTCTGTGTGTGATTAACTTAATTTCTAACACAAAGTTCATTACTTGATTTAATTAAGAATTTTACATCAAAAAAGTAAATCTAACGTAAATCTAACTATGTTATAAGTAGGAGTCGAGAGAATAACTAGAATAGTTAATTTAAATTACAAAACAGTTAATTTCAATAACAAAAATTGTCAATTTAACTACAAAATAGTAAATTTTACTATTAAGTAGTTAAATTTATTATGAAAATAGTCGATTTTGACTATTTTTTAATTTGAATTAACTTATTTTGAAATTAACTATTTTAGCCCCACTCATTATAAAATAGTCAGAATTACTATTTTTTCTCTGCGTGAAATTGCAGTAAAGAAAATCAGGATTTTATTACTTCGTGCATGTTTCGGTTGGTGAACTACTTTTGAGCCCAAATAATGCCTCGGTTCGTGAACAATGTTTCGTCGTTCTTTGGGAAAAAAAATCACAATGCATAGGTTTTTCAATGAAATGAAGAGCCGTTATCTGTTGATTTTATCGAAGGTAGCTCAATATCTTTATTTTCTTCACAATAATATTTTTACTCCTTTCTTTCTTCGCCACCTGCCGTTGACATTATCGACTCTACTCTGCCCAGGTAAAATAACTTTAAATTTTCATCCATATTTTGTCCACAAATTGAGTTTCCAGGATTTTTTGAATTTCCAGTATGTCATTCCAGTATATTCATTCAATTAATTCATGGGAAATTTTGTTTAGGGCTCGTGAACGTTCTTCAGGAACAGAGAGCGACAAACTTTAAAAATAAAAAGAGAGCGACAAACTATAAAACTCAAATACACTGTTAAATAATTCGGTATGTCAATGTTTCGTATGATTTTTTTTATATATAATTCCAGAATAATTCTAGTTAGTTGACCAAACTGGTCCATGTTTAGGTTCATGAGGAGAAAAGTCCTAAATTCAAACCGAATTATTTTGCCCTGAGTGGGATTTGAACCACTGCTCTTTGGATCACAAGGCAAGCACTTAGCTGGCTGAACCATCCACGCCAATAATCGATGTTTTTGTTAATTTATTTGCAAAAAAACGAGAATTTGAAACATACATCTAAATAATTTTTATTGGCTTTTGAAGTTATTATAGAGTTTTTTTTTGACCGAGAATGGTTCTGTTTACAGCAAAAGTCAACCAAAGTCGGTTAAGACTTTTGTTTTTAATTATTTCGAGATTTCTTCTTGAATCCCATGTAATTCGACTTGGTATACCGGATGCTTCGTGCAGCAGCAACTTTTTTTTAATAAAAGGTTCATATTTGCAAAATAAATTCACGTATTCAAATAAAAATCTTTTGTATAGAGCAAATCTAAATTTGCTTATCATTCTTTAAAAATAAGTTGTCGTTGCTGAACAACGCATTCGGTATTCCAAGTCGCCAAAAAGTACAAAAAATAGAAGCGCATTTTCGTTGCATTATAGTTTAAAAAATCGACTCCCCAATTTCGCAACCCTTTTTGGGGCAATCTGCGCTGAGGGTTATGATAGGAAGGGGGAAGACGAAAAATGCTTTATGAACAAAATATGTTGACCGATTTGATTCTCTTCAATGTGCGTTCCAGATGAGATTATGTCGAATGAGAGGGGGAAGACGACAAACGCTTGAACCGATTTGCTTGAAATTTTAACAAAATTTCCTTTTCACGAGATATTTGAAATAGATCTTATTTAGAAAGAGGATTTTTTATATCATTCGAATTTTACGGAAATAATAAAGGTGATTGAAGCTTTAAACGACATCAAGCTTAGAGCTTTGTCAAAATAACGTTTCCTTAATGTTCACATAGAGACAACTGCGAAATGTCATTTTGATAAAAACACTTTGACGAACATCACTTTGACCATGATCTTTCAACCACAAATTGAAAACTTTTTTTTAATAACAACTGTTCCATCTCACCATTGAAACTTCGTTCGGCACAGTTCGCAGACATTCCTGATGAATGCATCTTAGTAGCAGTAGAAAATCAAAGGATCTTCTAAATAACTGACCAAACGAACGTTATTTCAACAAAATCGAAGTTAAAAATTGATTTTAAACAATGAAAGTTTTCGCCCGAGGATTATTTCTCTTAAACAATTTTAGCTTGCAGTATTTTTTTAAGAATTCGCTCGTGGCACATTTTGTTAAGGCATTTCACAATAACAATCTACCAAGCACAGTCCGAAAAGGATTTCGCCAATCCTTTCATAACTCGAAATTTCAAAATGTGTCGAAAAAGGTGGGCGCTTGGAAAAGCGTTTGGGAGTGGAAAGTTTTCCACGGTCGGAATCCTAAATTGTCTATAAAAATATTATTGTTTAATCACGCATATTTAAACTTAAAATTATGACGTAGTTTTCAAGAAATATCCTATTTTTTTTGTCAATTTTAATTTGGACACCTCAAGTCGGATTTTTTCTTTATTTTAAGTACTTTATATTACTTTAATTTAATGGACAAAAAACATAACTCGATAAAGTTTGAAAGCATGTGAGAATCACTGTTGATTATTTTACTAATATTTTTTGCTATTATTGAGTATGTTCAAAAAATACAAGAAGATTTTGGATCAAAGAATATGAAAATATTAAATTTCAATTTCAATGCAGATGAAGCAAAATTTATTAAATAATACCTACATAAATGAAACATATTTCGGGTGAAAAGAAAATACATTTTCTATATTATCTATAAATATTTGAACCTAATTAATTGAAAATGTATTTTTTTATTTCAAGATTTTAAATTTAAAATCAATATGTTACAAACCTTCAAGGAAAAACCGCGATTTGATAATGGACGAAGTGAAAAAACTGTAGTAAATACTTTTCCTCAAAATTTATCAGTTTTTAGTACAAAATTCATATCGCAGTTGGTAGTAAAATGTACTAAAGTGGTAGTAAAAGCATATGCTAGATTTTATTCTCTCCGCCCAATACGAGATATGTACTTCACAAACGTTGAGCTAAGCAACTCTATATTGAAAAATTAATAATTTATTCTATCAACCTTAATTAAATTGTAAGTACAAAAATTACTCTAAAAAATAATTTTTTTTGTAAAAATATAAGGCAAAAATTGTAAATAAAACACCAAAAAAAAAATGGTTGAAAGGATAAAATTTAAAAAAAAACATATGAAAAGCTAAAACGATACCAAAAATTGAATAAAATTTATGTAACAAAACATTTTCATTTAGTCTAGAAACATGTTTAATGTTTTCGTAAATTTTTAATTATTTATATAAAATTAAGAAGAATTTAAAACATTTTCATAAATCAAAATTTTCGTAGAATTTAAAGAGAGAAAACTCTTTTTGCATTCACTCTTCTACATGTTTATATATTCTCTTGTAATTTTAAGAACAAATTATGATATTCTTGTAAAAAATTAAATTAGTTCAAAGTTTCGACAAAATATATCAAGTTTAAGTAACGAAATAAAAACCAGACAAAACAAAAACAAAGTATTTTTATTGGGAATATAATTTATAAGGAGGTATCTTTTGTGATGGTATTCGTTTGTAAAACTCGTATAAATGCAAAACTTTTACCAACAAAAAAATATACCAACAAAAATTTCCATAAAATTTGACTTCGTATAACCTGGTAAAAGTATAAGAGAGAAATAAATTTTCATAGAATAAATTATTCACATTATAAAATGACAATTTGATATTGGCGTTTGGTTTTTTTCCTCAAATTTCTATTCTATTGACACTGTCAATGTCAACGATATTGTTTTATATTAGAGTTTTTC
This sequence comes from Chrysopilus asiliformis, assembly GCA_964034945.1. Lineage (NCBI taxonomy): Eukaryota > Metazoa > Arthropoda > Insecta > Diptera > Rhagionidae > Chrysopilus > Chrysopilus asiliformis. Next base: position 76,759,602 of record OZ035961.1, on the reverse strand, counting down.
CGTTTTCCACAAAATGTAGTTATTCTTGTTCTAAGGTCCCGATCCACGGCCAAAATAACAAGTCGTAGTAAAAAAAATTTTCCCCAACTTGAAAATGATTTTCATCTGCTTTGTAGATGGGCTGAATTATAGATTTCCAAATGAAGAAAAGTCACATTGGAAGGCAAAAAAGATGGGAGATATTTAAATTCATGGGTGTTTTGTTCGCAATAAGAAAAAAGACAACATCAGGAAACTGTAAAGAGTGGAAAAGGGATAATTCCATTTCCTTTTTATACTCGTATTTGTATAAAACTTTGAACAGAAAAAAGTTTCCCAAGGAAAACATTTTAAACCGTCATGGACGAATGAAATCGAAATCGAAAAAGTTGATTTAATGGATAAAAGACAATTAAAAGTTTATATTGTTCAAATTCGCTTGCGACTGTCTTTTCATAGATCAATTTTATGGACAGAATTGACAAACTTAGAGATATTGGAACGACTGCAGAAATTTTTAGCGAATTAGGTGAATCTTAATTCCACTAGTTCTACTGAATTTATTAGGCGCATAAACAGTTAAATATGTTTCTCCAATTAAATTTGACCTGATACTGATTCCAGTGGGTGATTCAATATACAACATCAAGTATTACTTTACAGTCTAGTAACATTCGATACGTCGTTAAAGTTGTTTTGTTTTTATATAAGATAAAACTTTTAAGAATATAATAGGGGATGTTGTGGCTGCCTCCAAAAATCGGCTAAAAACCCACATTTTGAAACACATTTAAAAAAAATGAAATTTCTAAAGTTTTGTTGTTAAATCCATCTGGCTATTCTAGCTAAAATAAAGAAAATAAATCCACTACAATTTATCCATATAATATTGGAGGGCCATATTCCCATCTTTTTCTATAGCATTTTCCTTACAGGACGTTGCACTTCGAATTTCACACCTTAAAGCCCCCTAATGTTAATTCTCCCTTACAGGTCCTCTCGTTTCAAAATTTTGAATCTTCAATATCACATCAGTCATCTTAAAAATACTCGAAAAATATTTTTCTGCCTACGAACGACTAGGTTTTTTTAAAAACTGTCATTTTTAAACTACTCTACCTGTATTAATGCCGACGTACATTTGTCATTCCATCGCGGCGACTTTTATTCCTCAAAATGCCTTTCCGACGTACACGCTTCTTCACTTTTTAGTTGTGTACAACAAGCGATCGCTCATGTGTGTGTGGTTCTCATATATGTGTTGTATTTCCAGCTCATTCCCTTACTAGCTAGCACCGAGGAAACATCAATTGCCAAAATAGAAACTGCCAACAATAGAAGAATAAGGACTGGTAATTTGTTATTTACCTACCTACCTGAAAAATAAAATTACCTGCAATTGGTATTTCACTATTTGCATTCAATTTTTGTTTATTTGGGATATGTTTACGAGTCGGTGGCTAAGCACCGACTGACTCAATGAAATTACGCACACATGCATGCTGACGTGCTACACGAGCGACTTCGTTCGTGTGCGTAAAAGAAGAAGTGAAGAACACTTTTCGAGTGGCGACTTTTTTCTTCTTGTCGCACTCGTTTCTTTCCTACAATTTGGTGAGGCTGAAGACTGAAAGTTGCTACGTGTACGTCCTCGCTTAGGGGCGGAATTTCGAAAAAATGAAAACAGTGTTTGTACATTTTAAATGAATAATCTTTATCAGCAAAAACCAAGGCAATGTTTTATCGCACCCATGAGATATTGATAAATCGGTTAAAGAACTTCATACCGCTTTTCACCCCTGTAAGGAAGGTACGCAAACCCGAAATGTCCGATTTTGATGATTTTGTATATATTGTAGTTGGCTCATTTTGGTTTTTATGGAGGAAACACCTCTCTCGAAAATCGGGCAAAAAAGCCATTACGCAGCAATCAGTCGTCCTATTTAAACGAAATAGAAACAAAAGATTTTTTCTGTGCAAAAAATTAAGGTTCTATCTCAATTGGATCCAGATTTTTTGTAAAAAACCGGTTTAACGAGGAATGGATAAAGGGCCGCTTACCATATTATTTGACTTTTTTATATTATTTGACGTCAAATGTAAACACAGGTAAACTCTGGTTTTGATAAGCCTTTCAAAATATGTAATCAGTCTTGAAGCGCGAGCGGGACATAAAAACATAGTGGTATATAGGTACATGTACCCTATGATAATTTCAAATATTTTGTTATAATTCTATTTTACTACTAAAAAGCAAACTGTTGGTTTTTGTTTCGTTTGAATTAGACGACTGGTTGCTGAGTAATAACTTTTTTGGCCCAATTCTCTAAAGGAGGATACCCCCTAAAACCAGAAAAGATTCATTAAAAAAAAATACATGTCGCTTATTTTTTAGTCTACTACAAAATCGGACATTTCGGGTTCGCGTACCGACCTTGCTTAGTGGTAAAATTCCGAAAGTTTCCCAGCTTAGAGGGTACCTACACAAGCAACAATTTTTGATCGCTTATGAGTTATATAGAACGTGTAACTACTTGAAATCGTAACTTGCAACCGTCATTTAAACGCAATTTGTGGTAATGGCGACGTCATGTAGTTTGTATAACTCTGTGGCAATCGTCGCGACGTCCTCAAGTCGTCGTATAATCCGCTATAATTAGTCGGACAAACGTCGTAAAGCGGCTGTAAAGACTCCTTACAATCGAGAGAGAGAGAGAAATGCGCGAAGATAATACAAAATTATTAAAATGTTGATATTCTCCAGATTTAATGTCCTAGATTTCACGTCCCGATTTAATTTTTTTACATAGTTCGGCGGGCTTTTAACCAAAACCAATACTTATGAAAATTTAAAAGCCACTCCAAATTCCTTTTGAATTTTTTTTCCAGTTACTTTAAATTGTCGAACTTTAACTTTCTTTCGAGCTTTTAAGAAATCTCCTAGACGTTTTAGATCAAGTTAACCGTTGACGAATCAGGAACCTTCCAATTGTATGAATACAATTATTTTTGGCTATCGTAACAATTTGACTTTGCATTAAATATGTACAAATTGTGCGCGAAAAAATATCATATCGAGACTAAGCATTATATGCTATGCAATGAAATTTTATCCCACACTCATGCAATCCACTAAAAATCCCACGAGAAAATGACAATATCTGAAAAATGTGGGAAACTCGAAAGTAAAAATCAAATTCTCACAATGATTTTTCAACGACTTCTCATTATTTTTTCATGTGATTTTACTAATTTCACACTCAATATCGTAAAAAGATGATTAATCTTGAATAGATGGTAATAGCACCCTCAAAAATAAACAATAAAGTATTCCCACCCTTGTTACTAAATTTATCGAAATATACATGGAAACAATTACTTAATCGATTTCTTGATTCTCAGCACCACTTCGCTAGAGGCAAATCCCACAATCAGCTATCGGGAAATATACAGCGAACTTTACTGCAGATCGCATTCAGTCCAAATTGTGAGGGGTTGATTAGTTTACATTAACACGCAACAGAACTGCCGTCAGCCAGTCGATGAAAAAGTAACCCCTTACCACTTCCCTCAACAATTATCAAAGATTTCAAGCCCACGACACTCATCGATCCTTATTGCCGCTTACCATGTCGTTACCTAACCACTGACAATAATTATCCTATGCACTTTGCACTGGGAAATCCCGATTAATAACTGTGGGACGCTAACTTTCCTCAATTTCTCACGTCGCATTGGTTGTTGTGAGTCTGTACGACGGTATGATTCGTCCTACACCAAGTCATCCGTATTTATATAGTCCTCGGCGATTAACTTGTTCACATCAACTGTAGTCACCCTCTGACTTTTATTAAAGAAGCCTGTGTGAGTCGACTTCGAATAATTCTCTATGGAATTGATGGGATAAGCCATGTAGCAGGGATGATAAAAAGGACAAGTCCTTAGTCAGTATGATTCAGTTAAGTTGAGAACTTCTTGAAGACCGCTTTAAATCCTGGTAGCCGGAGGCTATTTACTGTGTGATTTTGGAAAACGAATCTTTGGTGAAAAACAGATAGTGTGCATCCGGGACAAAGAAGAATTTTACGACCCTTGTGAGGTTGAATAGTACAAGGCATACATAAAGAGTTGAAGAATTTCCAATGGAATTTTGCAAGCGCTTCACTTACAATGCAGGAACCACTACAGTCACGCAAAAATATTCCGATTTTAGTCAAACAAAAAATATTGAACGAGTGTAAAAATTAGTAAAGGGATCAGAGGATTTTTGTTGACTTCTCAGTTTGCTGTTGTTTCAATTTGATATCAATGGCTTGTGACGTGACCTGAGTACAAAAATAAACAATTTTGCTCCGAATGGAGAATTTTTCTTATTTATTTTCTTGGTTTTGGCTGCTTGGTGATTGCGACTGAAATCTAAATCTACCCTAAGACATGCTAATCGGCAGTATTTCTTATTCGTGATGGCAAAGATAAATTTCGGATAAGTTTATTGTTATTGTGGCGTTTTTTGAGCTTATGTTTTAGACACAACATGAGAGTGGCGGCAATCGGTTTAGAAGGGTGGTTTTTCTGGGTGAATGACATATTTTGGGGTGATGTCGATTCTCAAGGACGATCTAACCTTTTTATACTCTACTAGCAGACCCTTCAATGGCAGCTAAAAGTTTTTGTAAAAATTTTAGAATGCCAAAAAACCATAAATAACTTAAAAAGTTTTGGGGAAAAATGTTATCCTTACAGGACCTTCCGTTTCGAATTTTGAAATTCCAATTCCAGATTCGTGATAAGCAACCCTGAAAACCTCCCAAAGCCTGTTTTTGCGAGATAAATTGGAAAAAGGACATTTCCGTTATCCTTACACGACCTTCCGTTTAGCATTTGAAAAATCGAACGCGATCAGCGACCTCGAAAACCCCTTAGTGTCAATTGTTTCGAGAAAAATTGGAAAAAGGACTTTGCGTTATCCTTACAGGACTTCGGTTAAAATTTTGAAATTCCAACACCGGATTCGTGATCAGCGACCCCTTATGCCGATTTTTCCGGGGAAAAACGGGAAAAAGGATATTTATCCTTACAGGATCTTTGGTTTGAAATTTTGAAAATCTAATATCAGATTCGTGATCAGCGACCCCAAAAACCTCATAATACTAATTTTTCCGGCGAAAAATCGGAAAAAGGATATTTGTATTATCCTTACAGGACCTTCCGTTTCGATCTTTGAAAATCTAATACCGAATTCGTGATCAGCGATCCCAAAAACCCCATAATGCAAACTTTTCCGGGGAAAAATGGGAAAAAGGATATTTGCGGTATCCTTACAAGACCTTCCTTTTCTAATTTTGAAAATCTACATAGCTAAAAACCTGCTTCTGGCAACACAGATCATTTTGCAAAAAACTGCGTAAAAATCGGTCCAGTAGTTTTTGAGTTTTGTAATCTCAGGCAGACAAACAGACAGACAAACATCCATTTTTATGTATAGATGTGATATATGTAGGAGTATTATAGATTTAGTATACCGTTTGTAACACATCGAATTAATCATCGGACACAAAAATGAACTACACCAGGTTGTTAGTTATGACAAAAGATTTTAATTTCCGGATATCCGTTCGTCTGTCCGTTGCGTCGGTCCATGAACACCATAACTTTCGAAACGATTGAGCTAGAGACTTGAACTTTTGTACAGTTATATTTCTCGTAAATGGCTAGGTTAAGTTCTTGAACGGGAAAAAATGGACCATTCCTTCCCCCCTCCCCCATACAAACGAAACAGTTTTTCGCAATTTTCTCGAAAATGGTGAGTCATATTGAAAAATTTATACAAGTAAAATGTGTTTATAATGGGATTATACATAACTCATCCATACGTCAAAATTCAATCGGACCACTGCTTTATCCCTATTTTATACAAATGGATTTTTTTAAATAAATATTTTGTCATCATATAGAGTATTTATCGATTGGCCCCTGGCAATTGTAGCTTCTCTTATGTTTTCTTTTGGCTTTTCAGTGTCATCTCGATGATTTTTTTAAAATAAATATTTACACTTTACTCTAAAAATGCAGATTTTGATTTCCCCCCGTCCGTTTCTCGTAACGAGTGAGCCTAAGTTTTTGAATGGGCAAAATCGGACCATGCCTTGCCCCCTCCCCAATACAAATGAAATAGTTTTTTTTGCGAATTCCGCGAAAAGTGTGCATCGTATCGAAAAGTTTATGGAGGTAACGTGGTTACCTTCCACCAGGGCAACGTACCGACGCACAAGTACACAGTCGAAATGCCAAAATTTCTTCTCCAGATTCTTTAGATTTGGCCACTTCCGAAATAGATGATTTCCAAACTTCAAGAAATGGCTTGGTGGTAAGAAATTTTGGTCGAACGCTGAGGTCATTGCTGAAACAGAGGTCTATATTGAAGGCTTCGAGAAATCGTATTATTCGGAGTATAGTATATCGCCCTAAAAGAAGTTGAGAAATAAAATGAGTTTTGCCGAAAAAGTTGTCTTTTCTTGCCTAGGCCGATTACTTTTCAGCCCGCCCTCGTATTTAGTGAACGTTTTTTAGTGTTCAATAAATTATAACCCATAATTCAATAATTTGGGACAAACGGTTAGTTTTGGAGATGTCGGGACAACATACCTGAATTAGAGATGTTTTAGGCATTAAAAATATGTGCATAATATAAAAATTGAGATTTTTATTAACGTGCCCATATGTATAAACTAGCTTGCATGCCCGTCGTTGCCGGGTTAAGTTTTTTGTATAAGTTTTAAAATACGAAGAAAACCGAAAGGAACTTAAAAACTTTTGAGAAAAGTCTTATCCTTGCAGGACTCTCCGTTACGAATTAGTCTAACACCAGAATCGTGATCAATGATCCCGAAAACCCCCTAATGCCATTTTCGCTCGGGAAAAATTGGAAAAAGGATATTTGCACTGAAAATTTTTAAATGCGGATTTTTCATTGAATAGAAAACTTTTCAAACTTTATTTTTCATAAAATTTCAACACACTCGGATGACTAGTTTTTTAGATATTGTAAATTAAAATTCAACTTCTTATGTTCTGTTTATTTTTTAGTAGGAAAGTAGTTGCTTTAATTTGAATATTTATGAAATTATGATAAAACATGATTTTTAGTTATTATTATTAAATTTTAATAACAATTTAACTAAAATTGGTTTATCATTCCATATTTTTTTAACATTGTTAATTAAATTTTGTCTAGGGGTAATTCTTGTTTTTCATGTATAATTTGAGAGGGGTTGTTTTTATCCTGTAGTAACTTTTTAGCTTCTTCATCTAATTCCAAATGTGGCGATTTTCATTGGTGTCTAATGCTCGAAACGATTGCGTCTGATGTTACGAGTATTTTGTTAAATAAGTCTTCATTTGCGCTATTTCTTGACATTTTCCTTGTGTTATGTTCTCTGAAATACTTGTAGTCTTTATTCATTTTTTCTTGAGATTCTTCTGATAGATCTCCAAGTGGAAGTAAATTGATGTCTTTACCATGATATAATATTTGTGGACTGTTTGTGGCATATTTATCCGTGGGTAATTCTTGTTATATTTGTAAAATTCCTGCAGTGTCCTTGGCAAATTTTCCAAAATTTTCTGCATTTATTGCTCTATTGCAAGCAAATACTTCCAGTATTATTTTGAAATTGTAGATCAAACTTAAATCTACTCCTGTTATCTCAGAAGGTATTTCGGGGTCTAAGAAAAATCTACTTTTTCATTATCATCATTTATGTTGCCAGTACCTTGTCTATTATTAATTCCAATTTGCGAAATTCTTGCTGAACGTGTTTCTTTTTTGAATTCCTTTTTTAGGTATTTTCGATATTGTTTCTTACTGATCCGGAAGCTCTAAACTCCAGATCATAGCTGAGTCTGAGATAGGGCCTGCAAAATTACCGAGTTTCGGATTTACCGGTAAACGGTAAATATTTTTAGTAAAAACCGGTTTACCGGTATTTACCGGTAAATCGCTATTTAGATAAAATAAATCATGTATAGCATATTAGTGACAGTGAGAGGAAAAAAAACGTACGACGAAATAAGTAATAATAATGTCATAGTGTAAATCATAAAATCAAGAAAACAAGAACACATAATTATAACAATTCAATAATAAAACCAAAATACATTAATTACGGCTACAAATGCCAAATATGGTTGTTTTTTCTTTTCTGTTTTGTTTTAATTTTTTTTCTCTAATGTAATATCGTCGACTAAAAGTGAAATGAAAACCTTGTTAAATCGTTTTAATTCTCTTTCAATAATACTGAGTTTTCTTTAAATGAGAAAAATTGGGCTCAGTTTTCTTTAAATGAGACTCTGTTTTCTTTAAATGAAAATTAAAATGATTTAACAAGGGTTTTTATTGTTCTTCTGTCAAATTTGGTATAATGGACTTAGCACAATTTCACTTTTAGCCGACGATATGTATATTGCATATTACATATTTTATCATTTACTTATGTACATGTACTAGAAGTATACTTCAGTTTGCTCTTACATTCGGAAAGCTTGTAAATATTGGGCTTTTTCGATAATTAAGGTTTTTACAAAAAAAAATACGATTTTGACATTTTTGAATTATCAGAAAAGCCCATTATCATAAGTTATTTCATTAAAACATTTGAAGACTTCGGTGCAAAAAGCGGTCACCTCCACTTTTTGACGAAAATGAGTTATTGCAGTTGGCGCAAGAATAAAAGAATGCCCATATTTGGCTGCAAACTCCGGACTCGTTGGAGGACTGTGTAAAAAGTTATTAAAGAAAAGGAGACGACTAAAAGCATTGTTTCATATAATTTGACGCAGAATTTTTTTTTCAAAAAATCTTTAATTTTTTCTGAGAGTTTTGTTTTGTGAAATTGAATATTTTTTTATTTGTTTATTTTTAAACGCTATTGAACATATTTTGGACTGTATTTTGTAGCCAATAATGCATTTTGAAAACCGCTAATATCCTCTTGGGTGCCAGAAACAGCTATCTCCAAAATTTAAAATGTCTATAACTTTTTCGAAAAAAAATATGGATTTATCTCAAATTAAAACGATGTAAGAATACATGTTTGATTTAAATTGTAATTTTTTAACTTTGTCCCAGAGCAAAAACTTCAGGTCTTCATTTAGAAAAAAAAATTACCAGAAGCTGTGTTTTAATTTTCAGCCTGACGTTTCGAGCCTTGTTTTGGCTCATTTTTAATGTAACATTTCGACAAAGTTTTTACGGTTAAATATTAACAGTTATAACATAGTGCATTTAAATGATCGTTTAACGCCTCTGAAGATTAACCAAAACAAGGCTCGAAACGTCAGGCTGGAAAATTAAAACACAACTTTTGCTTTTATTTCTTAAAATTGGACCGCTAAGCCCGCCAAACTAATACAAAAAAATACCGAAATTACCGGTATTTTTTAAAAAAATTTACCGGTAATTTCGGTAGTAAAATTGGCCGGTATAACCGGTAAACCGGTTTCCGGTATTGCAGCCCCTAGTCTGAGAGTGTGCTCCATAAAACGGATTCTTGCATGAAGAGGTGCTACCCCAAATTTATAAGCTGAAATGTTAATTGATGATGTTGGGGGTTTCTTAGCTTGATATACTTGTTGTTGTCTGATATATTATAGAGCTGGATGTAGCCTTGGTGTTGTAAAATGTCACAGTTGTGTTCATTTAAAGTTGGAAAAAAACCAAAAAAAAAATACTTTTTGGCAAAATTTAATAAGTACATATATGTAAAATATATATATATGCAAAGGCATATATTTGAAGTATTGACTTAATTTTTTGGCTTTCCTACTTTTGAACTATCTACTATCAAATTTTATTAAAACACATTCAAATTGGTTGTTACAAAAAATTTGACTCTTGTCCAATGGATTTTCAGTTTCCGACCAGTGTGTGCCGGTTTATAATGTAAATTACTCAAGGACGTAGATTTTGTCTGAGAAAGACGTGATGTTCGCATCAGATAATTTATGTACATTTTTCACAATAAAGGTTTAATGTAAATGTTGAGATTTTTTTTTTTTGAACACTTTTGATCTTTTGTTGCAAAATATATGATCGTTCTAAAAATTCATCCAAAAACATATATTATTCAAACAAATTTAATTTTCTTCTATTCGATTTCATTTGCCGCAAGCGAAACTGGGTCATGTTTAACGTTCATAATATGAAAAAATCTAGACAGAGCAATTTTCCTCTGCAGATATAAAAAAATGAATTGAAATGAAGCTAATATGCTTGGAAGAAAAATTGTTAACGATATATTTTGAAAGAAGCCAGGAAAAACTTTAACCCTGAGAATTTCGGCTATTGAAATATTTGCCAAACAGCCTATAAGTATACCGCCACCATTACTTATACTCGTACCTCACATTAAAGATCTATTTGATAAATGATGTCATATCTAGGTTGACATTATCCAAGGGTTCTTTTCCCATGGAAAAAGGTGAAAAATATTCCGCGATTACGTTAAAGCCTGTTTTCATTTCAATTTATTTTGGTATCGTAGTGATTGCTTCTCGTCAGCATTTTCAAGATTCTTCCATTTCTTATGACTTCTTTGAAAAACCTTAATTAAGAAACATTTTAGTTTATCGCCGTACTAAATGCGATAGGCATTTACCCTTGCAAATAAAAATTGAGTTCATTTAAATGAAAGTTTTTTTTGTTCATGAAATTATTTTCCAGCATGTTATCAACCAGCATTTAATTTTAATTTTATTTTCTTCGTATTTATTAGACACATTTGATGAAAATATCCTTTTATGCAAAATAAAATAAATGGCAATTGTATTAAACACCCTAAATACGACATGCTAACAAAAGATTCAAGTAAAAATAAATATTTCTATCACTCGCACAAAATGCATTCAGTTTTTGAAGTAAAAATTTACTTTTTTACTTATTGGTATTTTATTTTATACAAAAAAAATATTGTCGAATTATCTAAATTTTTTTGAACAAATTTGATTTAGCTTTTTCACTTGGATTTATCTTTATTCATTACCAAAAGATTTTAATTACAGTATACTCATGAATATTCGTCTGTCAGTCTGTCAGCCTGTCAGCCTGTCAGCCTTTCAGCCTGTCAGCCTCTCAGCCTGTCAGCCTGTCAGCCTGTCAGCGTGTCAGCGTGTCAGCGTGTCAGCGTGTCAGCCTGTCAGCCTGTCAGCCTATCAGCCTGTCAGCCTGTCAGTCTGTCAGCCTGTCAGTCTGTCAGTCTGTCAGTCTGTCAGTCTGTCAAATTTGACCCTGACAGACAGACAGACAAAAAACAAAAAAACAGAAAAACGTACAGATAGACAAAAAAAGGCAAACTAAATAAAAGCAAACTAAATAAAAGTAAACTAAATATTTATCTAAACGTAGCGATAAATTCACACAATTCGGGGCCTCGACAACAAAACAAATAGGTTCGTTTATAATACTATCATTAAAATCACGTTATTTTAGGTAATCTGTTCATAATCCCAATGGCATAATTATGGAAAATTAAAAGTCGATAACTGTTGCGCATTGCGGCAAATTTGGTATTTAATCTACGGCTGTTTCTAAGCTAGATAAAACCTCAAATAAACAACTTACACTCTTCTTCTCTAACCAAAATACTTTCACATAGGGAAAACTAATAAAGTCCTTCAGCCCTTTTTGCAGTTTCTTGTGAACAACAGTGAAAATATAACCTGTATGAGCAATAATTTATGCAAATAGGGCACACAATGTTGTAATGGTAGCGCGGTGACATTTTCAAACCATGACCTCTGAGATATATTGGTGTTGTGAACAAGAAGTGTAAGGTATTTGTAGTGTTTACCTCAAGAAACAGCAGACACCACTTGTTTAAGTTCCGCAAAACATGCAAACAAAATTTGTACACAGAATAAAAGGGTCAGGAGAGTGATGGTAGTGGAATTGTAATTATGGATCGATGAATGTGTGTTTTTAAATAGGAATTAGCTCTACTATGGAAGAGAATATGTTTCAGGGGCGCGAATCGTAAGTATAATATCCCTGCAAGCGAACGATGGAAGTAGTGGATTTAATGTTTTCACATGACTACGATTTTAGCCTCGCACTCTCACCTGCTATTATAATGCACCCTTTCTGGTTTCACATTTAATATTTTAAGGGTGTTGTTTCCATATTACTGTGGGAATGTTTTTTCGTCAGATCTGAACAACTTTTACACCTTGTTTGAACAAAAATGTCAAAGTATGTCGAGATCACTACACTCAATTAACTCTATCATAGAAATAAAAAATCTTGCAGACTCTTATATGACTTATAGCCGTTTGCACTCGCCGGACACAAAAATTAACTACACCAGGGTGTGTGGTATGACAAACGATTTTACCGGTAAAAATGGAAAAGGATATTTGCATCATCCTTACAGGACCTTTGGTTAGGATTTTTGAAATGTTAACACCGGATTCGAAATCAGCGACCCCGAAATCCTCTGAGTAACACTTTTCAGCGGGATTCATGGCGAAAATCATGGTTTTAAAACACCCAAACATTCGTTACCCCACGTTTACCCCCTTAGCGGTAAAATTTCGAAAAAAAACCCGCTTTAGTGAGCGCCTACGTGATGGATGGGACATACTGTAAAAATTTCAAGTTTCTAGCTTCAGGGGTTTGGGCCCAGGTGAGTCAGTTAGTCAGTCAGGTTAAACGATTTTATATTATATAAACATATTTGATGATTGGCCGAGGTTAATTTAGAATTTGACGAGGTTAATTTAGAATTCCCAAAACAAGATTTTTGCTGAAATTATTACAATACATCATTCAGGGTACATTTGTGTTTATTTTATATTGTTGCAGTTCTTCTTTTGTAGAAATCCTTTTTTTAGATATTATTGAATTTTGATTAGGTCAAAGTTGAATAAATTATACTCAATTGATGCCCTTGGAAGAAAAAGTAATGTTACGCTGTTTGGTGAAAAAGTGGAAAATAGCTCACTAAACAAAACCCTTAAGAAAATATGAAATTTTTCATTATCACGCTACACCATTGTACCAATTCTTGCGTGTTAGTAGGTTTTTCTTTATGCTAATATACAAAGTATTTTTTATATTTCTTTGTTAATGAAAACAAATATTCAAATTTGGAATAAAATATGTGAAACTGGTGTGGAAATGAAATAAAATACTTGGTAAGGATACTAATATAATAAAATGTAATAATAACAAACAGTAATGACCGGGAATTTAATTATTTTTAACAAGTATTTGACAATTTGTTTAGTTTCCTAAGTTAAACACTAACGAATAATACATTTAAGTGGAAAGGATTTCGTACCGATCAGAATGTTTCTATTTACTCCCGTTCTCCAGTCGGTCTCCGTCATAAATACAATACTTTCCTCTATAGCAGAGGAAAGTAAAAATTAGTTAGATTTTTTATTTCCGCCTCCGTATGTCCGTACGTCGATCTATCAGACCTTTAACACGATAATTCTCGAACGAATTGAGGTAGAAACTTGAAATTTTGCACTCGCAAATGGTGGGGCTGAATTCATGAATCACTGAAATCGGGTTCTTTGCGCGTACCAATAAAATCATTTTTTGAATTTTTCTTGATAACGACGCATCGTATCGAAAAATATACGGGAATAAAATGTATTTAGAATAAGATTTTACATAACTCTTACATACATCAAAATCCAGTTGGACCACTCCTTTCCGCCTCCCCCTACAAATGGAATTATTTTTATACCCAAATGGTGAAACCAAAGGGTATATTAACTTTGCCTTACCGTTTGTAACGCCAAGATCCCGTCATCACACAAAAAAATGAATTACACCAGTATGTTTAGAATGATAAAAAAAAGTTAAATTTTGCATGTCCGTCCGTCTGTCCGTCTGTGGCGCGGACTGCGGGCGCACGGATTGAACTAGAGACTTGAGATTTTATGTAGATTCGTTTTTCAAGGCTAAGTTCGTTAATGGGTAAAAATGGACCTACGATAATGATAAAATGGACATACGAACGAAAACGTTTTTTGCGAATATCTGAAAAACGGTGCATCTTATCAAAAAATGTGCAAGAACAAAAGTTATTTAGGATATAATTCTACATAAAACTCCCATACATCAAAATCCGATTGGAATAAATTTTAAAAAATCTTATTGGAAAGTTTGACTTCAAAGTGGAATTTTGGTACAACTGTTCGAGTTTTGATACGAATATCACCATACGGGTTTTCAATAATTGCCAGATTGGCAATTATTGCTTTTGTTATGTTTTCCTATTTTATTGAAAACGGTGCATTGTATCGAAAAATGTATAAAGGCAAAGTGGGTTTAAAATCTGATTTTAGATAACCGTCCCATACATCAAAATTCCATCGGATTACTCCTTTCTCCCTCACTTATACCTTTATAGAAAGAATTATATCAAAATTTTGCTTTTTCTCGTATACAGTATTCAACGATTTCCGCCGCCTACCGATCTGATGTTTCAAAATTTGCTATTCCCGTGGTTGGTAATTTTCCTAACTAGTTCAAAACAAAATTTCTATTAAGAATTTGAAGCTTCAAATTCACATTAGTTTCGTTTTGAAAGGGCCAAAAAAATGAAAATACTCGATGTAAAAAATAATATTTCTGGTAAAATTTGGCTCTTAAAATAAAAACTAGAATTCAGAACTTTCTTACGCATTTTATCTATAGTTTGACTAATTTCACAAATATTTTATTTTTATATTTATTAAATTTGCTCTATATTATTTTTATTTTCATACATTTACCAGCAAAAACCAACATTTAGGAGTGTATTAAACAAAAAGAACCAAAGTTTATTAATACCATAAATTTATAAATTCCCTTACTGTCAATTTTGAATCTACAAGAAACTTCTGTACGTAAAACCTTTCAAATAAGGAGAAAAATCCTTAAATTTTACGAGTACCATTTTAAGATGTTAATATTCAAAGTCTGTTGAAAAAAATTCTCAACAAGAGCCTGTTGTCAGGTTTCTTTAAGATACCATTTATTGCTATGGGTCTGTGCACCCAGCGTTTACCATAAAACCAACTGATTCATTAGACAAATGTTACTTCGTTAGGGGCGCATTAAAATTTAAAAGCTCCATCGAAAAAGGGTCCATTTACTAACGATGCCAATCCCAATGTTGATGCCCAGCTCCTTCCCTGTGCATAATTAATTGCCTGAATCGGATATTTTCTACAAACAGAAAAAATATAATAAAAACAGGATGTTTAAGCATCTTTTAACTCCTTGCCGCCTATTACCCATGAAACATTTTACATAAATCAAAATCTCCTAACTAGAAAAGGATATCACAAAATGCTTTTGACTATTCGTTCCTGCCCCCTCACCTATTTGACAATTATGGCGAATTTGTCTCATTTAGAAAATATTTATCGAAGGATTCGGTGCTACCGTTGAACTTACTTGGCCCGATTATATTATTTGGAAAGGAATTCATCCACTTGATACACCCAAAATTGGGGAATAAGAATAATGATGAAATCGAGATCAAATCCTTTCCCTCTTTAACCTAAAATAATGTCTCAAGGATATACCACTTAAAATTTCACCATCAAATCATTTCCAATTGACTCTATTGCCAATATCGTATGTTTTGAAAATGATGTTGAATTTCAAGGCTAGAAAGCCTGGTGCTCCATGTTCGCACAGGATTAACCGATCCTTAAGGTTATTTATCATTTCGAGGTAAGTATGTGTGTGCGTGTGTATTTATCCATAGCAAAAAACTGATGGTCCTCAGTGTTATTGCCTAGAGAGTCCTTTGTACTTGAAATGGACTCAATGGAGTAGAAAATAAAACATGAACTTCGGTACGGCACGTGAAAATAAATGTGTCATAAATATTTGAAAATATTTTCCGTCTTGTGTCACTGCCGGCTGAACGAAGGACTGATTATTGGAGTCCCTTTGGCTTGGCACTCTCCGTTGGGTAAATGTATTTCCTAAATGAAATCCAAATGTAATCAAAAATATCGAATTCAAATTTATACGACGCGATTTTTGACCAAAAATAAAGGAGAAGTGTAAGAAAACTTAATACGCTTGGTAACAGAAGGGATTTGTTGTAAATAAAGGACATGCTATTCTCTGTGCTCCCTTTATTCCATTCAGACCCTATTTGCATTTAGCGAGACAATATCTATGTATAGATTATATTCTGTCTTTTCGTCCTGGATAGACTATGCCATCAGACAGATGGTGGCGATGGTGGTTTTTATGTTATATTTCTGGAAACGCTCCGATAATTTGCGTGCTTGCGATTGCTCGTTTTGAGTCGATTTTTTTTTTTGAATTTTCACACAAAATTAAATATGCAAAGTGAACAACTCCCAAACTGCGGAAAAATATCCCAGATACTGAATACGTTTTGATGGGAACTGATACAGAACGAATTTGGTGATCGGTTGTTGGCTACTCAGAACTGCTTTTTCGTTTCTGTTCGCGATGCTGATGTTAGTCCGGGTCGTATGCTTTTGTTCCTGTTTAATGTTGTATGTAATTTCGCGTTATTTTGCATATTTTCATATGCCAGAATTATTTTTTTAAATGTTTTTTTTGTCATTTTCTGTAAATCAATCGGGAAGATTTATGTTGTTTTTATTGCAATGCAGGATAAAAATTAGATCCCAAATCTATCGATCTCTAATTGGTTTTCAATTGGGAAATAAGTCCGAAATTATATTTATAACTTTGGTATAATAAGTTTTTCCTGGAGATGTGCACACTCAATAGGATTGTGGTAAATATTTTATAATGCTAGTATTTGCTAGCATTTCTTGTTGCTTATAAAAACTAAAAAAAAATCGATCAAGATTTGGAACTTACATTATTTAGACCCATGTCACATTTTTGGATTTAAAACATAAGTAAAGCTAAAATTTCTAGAAGCCAATCGTCAAATACTCTACAAGTATATGAGGACAGACAACATTCTTATTTAAAAAATCCATTTGTGTGGGAGAGGGTAGAAGAAGTGGTCTGATTTTGATGTATGAAACGGTTATGTAAAATCATATTCTCAACACATAGCAAAAAACTATATGATTTGTATGGTGAGGGGAGAAGAAATTGTCGAAGTAAATTTTGATTCTAAATACTATTGTCGTTGAGAATTTTCGATAAAATCGTAAAAAACTCCTTCATTTTTATGGCCGAGAATAGCGTAACTTTGTGCTAAATATAGTGCTAGTACTTGTTACCATTTTTGTGTGATGGTGCCTTTCATGTGTCTCGAATGAAGGAATTTCATGTGTCTCGAATGAAGGAATTAAAAATACTTTAAATGTTTTTGAATAACAAAAATAGGTAAAACTCAAAAGCGGCTTTGGAAAATTTTATAAAACTTAACAGTTATAAAGGTTAACATAACAAAAGCTATAATTGCCAATCTGGCAATTATTGAAAACCCGTATGGTGGTATGGCACTGTTCGAAGTTTAAGTGAACGGCGAACAGTTTGATCAAAATTCCACTTTGAAGTCAAACTTTTCAATAAGATTTTTTAAAATTTATTCCAATCGGATTTTGATGAATGGGAGTTTTATGTAGAATCATATCCTAAATAACTTTTGTTCTTGCACTTTTTTTGATAAGATGCACCGTTTTTCAGATATTCGCAAAAAACGTTTTCGTTCGTATGTCCATTTTATCATTATCGTAGGTCCATTTTTACCCATGAACGAACTTAGCCTTGAAAAACGAATCTACATAAAATTTCAAGTCTCTAGTTCAATCCGTGCGCCCGCAGTCCGCGCCACAGATGGACGGACATGCAAAATTTAACTTTTTTTTACCATTCTAAACACACTGGTGTAATTCATTTTTGTGTGTGATGACGGGATCTTGGCGTTACAAACGGTAAGGCAAATTTAATATACTCTTTAGTGTCACCATACGGGTATAAATATTAGACATCGATAAATCGAACCTGAATGGGACGGAAAAAAAGTCGAGTTTTAGAGGAATTCGAAGTTATATAGGTTCGACTTATCGAGGCGCGACTGTATTTCGTTGTCTAGAATTTGTTTATTTCTAATGCCAAAATATTATTTTTACACAATAACATTTGGATTAGAAAGGGTCCTTAACAAGAAACTTCTAAAATAACGTTTTAACAATCTACAAATTTTGGTTAATTGTATTTAAGGTAAATATAAAATTAAGGCTAATTTGGTTGCAGTGAATTAAATTAAACAGGAAATTATAACTCAATTAAATTGAAAGATTTATTGGAAGTCAAATTTATTAAATATTCAAAATGGCAATAAAGATGGCAAAACAACTCTTAGAATGAAAATGAAACAAAAGAAGGTTTGCTATGTTGATGTCGTGATGGCACCCAAAGTGTTTGATCAAAACTACCAAAAAATGATGAATATTGTGCTTTATTTATATCACAAGATGCCCAATTTAGAGTCATTTATCAAAGATGTCGTGCTCAGTGGATATTTTGCCGTCACAGGCAAGGGAGATATCATCGTATTTGCCAGTTATATAGATTAATGTAGGATATTTCCTTTCCCGTTTCCTTAATACAGACACTTAGGGATATTGTACCAGTAACTGGAGTTCTGGATAATTTCGCTTTAAAAGATTTAGAAAAAAAATTGTTTTTCTTTGTTGATTATACTGTGCAATATTTTCAGTTCAAAAAATTTTCAAAAATGTCTATACTAAAACACTTAGAAAAAACTATATTTCCAACTTGAAAGATTTACAAACAAGCTTCTTTTAAAAGCTTATATTTAGCTTGCCTTCATATCTGTCTGTTTGTCAGTCAGGGTCAAATCTTGCAATCGAATTTTGACCCCCTTCCACTCATCCGATTGACTTGAACATTGGCACAGATACGGCAATACAATATTGTCTCTACTTTGTCCTTATAGGTCCCTCAATTTTTCCGGAACTTTTCCAGAAAAAAACTCATCTTTAGGTTTTTGTGGTCGCTGAATCCGATTCTGGCATTAAGAAGTCTGTCAGGATATCTCAATGGCAAGGATATATATTAAGACTAAAAACTATATATAAACGTTGTGAAAGACAGATTCTGGATTTTAAGTAATACTAATCAAACATTAAATGACTTAGAAAGATCAAATAAAAAAAATTTTAAAAAAAGCTTTTATTAAGAAAAAATGCACTAAAAAGGGAAAAAAATGTTTGGGTTCTGAGTATCAAAAATAAAAGAGAGATAAAGCATAAAAAATAAATATTTATCTCGTTTTTATTTCTGATACAGAGCATCCAAAAAATTATTTTCCCCTTTTTTAGTGCATTGTTTTTTAATATTTTAAAACAACGTTGGGCAAGATAAAAGTATGAATCGTAAACTTTTTTATAAGCTTTTAATTTAGTTTCACTTGTTTGTTTGAAATTGCACACATACGTAACTCCGGTGACAATGTAATATCCCAGCAAACTAAATAAATGTCAAGTGGTTCACTAGTGATTCGTTGACACTCTCTTGGATGAGCGAAACGTTCACTAGTGAATTCACCTACGACTCTAACACCATTAGAGGTAAATTTTTGAGATTTTCTCCACAGGTGAATGTAAAAGTAAAGGTTATGTGAATGTTTAAAATATATATTGTAAATTATTTTTTTCACTTTGGTGGTTGCGACATTTGATTACTTGCGTATTTTTTTTAATCATTCTAAACTCCTCGCATAATGTTTACTTGTATTGGGATATGTCAGTGCAATTGTATGCATGTACGACAAAAAAAATGGCGGCCGACAGACGCAATTCTGTCCAAATCAAACAAACGAAGTATTCGTTAAAGGAAAAAAAGAAAAGTAGCGGTCAAATTTATTAGAACTATAAGCGACAAGCGGATAAACGAATACACCAATTTAGCTCTATGAAAAGGAACTGGAAAAAGAATCAAAAAGAATGATTCTTTTCGATTCTTTTCGATGCTTTTTCATTCGCGAATCGAAAAGTTGGGTTTCAAGAGATTTCCACTTTTCGTCTCCAAACGGCTCTGTCCTTTGTCGGTTCCAGTTTTTTATACCCGTATGGTGAAACCAAAGGGTATACTAACTTTGCCTTACCGTTTGTACCGCCAAGATCTCGTCATCACACACAAAAATGAATTACACCAGTATGTTTAGAATGATAAAAAAAAGTTAAATTTTGCATGTCCGTCCGTCCGTCTGTGGCGCGGATTGCCGGCGCACGGATTGAGCTAGAGACTTGAAATTTTGCACAGATTCGTTTTTCGTAAAATGCGAGGCTAAGTTCGTTAATGGGCAAAAATGGACCATTAGGGGGGGTACCCCCTTTATTTAGTATATGATTCTACATAAATCTCCCATACATCAAAATCCGATTGGAATAAATTTTAAAAAATCTTTTTCCCTTCATCTCCTTCAGTTTTAAAAACTTCTAGAAACGAATAAATATACATATATGTACGTACATGTATTTAAAAACATTGTTTTAATTTCTCTAACTCGAAATTCCTCTAACTCGAAAAGATTTTGATGGCAGCAGACAATTCGAGTTAGAGGACTTTGACTGTATAACAACATTGTAAGTTATTCTACATAAATCCATTCTTTTTACGTGCCCAACCCATCCAAGTCGTTTCAGTTTTATAAAACTTGAGAACTTTGGTTCCTTCTGAACTTAATATATTAGACAATTAATTCAGTGTTTGTAGAAGCCTTTAATTTATTTTCCACATTATATCCAAGTTAAGTTTATACCGGTTTTAAAGTCATTCTGTTTCACTTTATGATATTGTTTTACACTTTTTATTTCAAGACGTTGGCCAGTAACTGGCAATCTAACCCTAATATAAAAGCTCATGTAAAAAAGTCAATGGTGCTGATAAAAACAGACATTGTCTATTTATGTATCAAAAACATAGTAGTATTGATGTAAAAAAAAAGACTTACGGTTTTCTTACTAACAATAAATAGGTTACCCGTCGGCCTACTCTCAATTACACTGACTTAATGTGACACTTTTCGGTAAAATCGATTGCGAGCCATATCACCATTATTTGGTAACCTGCCTTATCCCAATATCCTCGCATATAGATAAATTCTAACATGGGCAATAAAACGATATAAGGATTATCCATTGTGACACTATAATAAAGAAGAAACGTACAGCTCTATGGTAAGTCTACGTTGGTAAAATTGAAGGTTCACAACGTCGAACCGATCCCGAAAATAAACCTAAATAGAAACCGACCAAAGGAAATCATCCTAAAGCACAAAAAAAAATAAATGGATTAACGAAGCGTAGAGGGGAATAAGTTACAGGACATTAAGACTAACCCAAAAATAAAGTAAGTGTTGTACTAAAAAAAGGAACTCCTTTGAAAACAGTTCACAGTTATCCATAGCGGATCTACTAAAACGGGAAATGCTATTTTTACTTGATTACGAATTTTCTTACCTATCCCATACTTATTTTTCTTGTCCTATTTCTGTTTCCATCTTTTATATCCTTGTTTTGTTCATGTTATTGCTGTGGTAGATGCTTATTTACCTGCCAGAATTTTGTTTTTTTTTTCACAAATGGGCACGACCAATGACGATTGTAATATATTTTTCCACAACAATAGTCAGAAAACGTGAACCGACCATCAAGCAATAGGAAGTTGTAGTCAAGAACCTTTCTGCCTTATGCTACATTTACACGAATGACAAATTTGTCATTTTTTTCTTGTCATTATGTTAATTCCCGTGTAAATGGCATAATTTTTGTAATTTTTTCTGTCAGAAAATGTCAATCTCTCATAAAAGAATGAACTTGTCCATTCTTTTATGCCAGATTGTCATTCGTGCAAACGCAATATTAGTTATGACAAAAGTTGAATACTAAAGTTGTCATAACTAATATTGCGTTTGCACGAATGACAATCTAGCATAAAAGAATTGACAAGTTCATTCTTTTATGAGAGATTGACATTTTCTGACAGAAAAAATTACAAAAATTATGCCATTTACACGGGAATTAACATAATGACAAGAAAAAAATGACAAATTTGTCATTCGTGTAAATGTAGCATTACAGCATTATCCATTCAACCCTATGTTCCGGCTTCATCTACAAGCCAAGTGAAAGTATTCAGGCCAACAGCAGGAAGAATGGAAATCGCATGCATAACCCTTTAAGACCTACAATTTCGTTTTATTCCTTCGTCAGTGCCGGTGCTAAAAAGAACAAAAAAAATTATTGCCAGACGGAAAGACGTCGAGACTACAATGTTAATGATGATGATGTCGCTATTTAACAATGGTACGCCGAAAACAGGACCCTACAGAATCCCTAAGATAACGTGGGAACGACGAAAGGATACTGAGGTGTGACACAATAATCAAAAGCACATTGAGTAAATGTGTTATACAATGCCAAATGAAAATTTAGATAAATGAATTCGAGGGAGGTGCGCACAGAAATACAAAATTTTCATTGTGTACATTTGCCCTAGGAAAATAATAAAAAGGAATTAATGACAAACAAAATATATATCTATATATTCTCAACTGATAGATATATTTTAAATCTAGACCAGGAAACCCTTTAGAAGAATATTTAAGGTAGCGATTATGTCGGGTTCAAATTGAATGTAATGTTAAGAAGATGGTCTAAGCATATTCAGAAATCGTCAAAATGCCTGACCTGGAATAAAGACGGCAGAGAAATATGTTGCTGAATAATTGTACACAATAGATGTTTTTAAAGGACGTTCAATAGTTTGTCGGGATAAAAAAATGTTTTGTGTAGTACTAAAAATTTTAGTTCGAAATTGTAATTTCATAAAGAAAAAATTTGTGTCCGTGCAACTAGTTTTTTTGTTGGGGTACCAAATTCGTTAAATTAGCTCCTATTTCCCGTGAAAATTCAAAAATAAAAGTGCCTTTTTTTAATAGACTAAATAGGATTTCAATAAGCTTGATAGGATTTCCAAAGCTAATAAAACAGCATTATATGTAATGTGGAAACGATTTTTTAAAATTTGAAATAGTGATCGATACAATTAACTTATATAAGTTGCGTTTTTTTAATGTTCTAGAACACAGAACATTAAAAAAACGATCCAGAGTAAGTGGGAAATTTCATCGAGTTCGAATGGCAATTAACTTCACGTTGGTTACATCAGTAGGCCGTTACTGCTATATTTTCTTGATATAATCACGATTCGCTATCTCCCATGATTAAAACTATTTCGCTGTCGAACAGAACCGACAAACCACCAATACAAAATCCTCAATTGAGAATAAAATGTCAGATTTATTATGTTGAAGTTAGCAGCATTTCATTACCGTACATTACCGTATAAAATTTCCCTTTGTTCCAAGCGCTGTTCGAGATGAAAAGGTGGTGCAGGATTTTGTATGGAAAGCTTGTTCTGAACTGCTTCGGAACATTAAAAAAACGCAACTATAATAGGCTTGGTCAATATACACCCAGTTCTGTTTCTACACGATAGATACGTTCACGAACAGTACGTGTAACAAAAATTCGTGTAAAAAAATATATTGTATCTATGGAAAAATAGAAGATTGCTTCCGGATTTTCTCCCTACTTTTTACCTCCTTGCCAACTATCTTCTTAACCATTAGGAGCAATTTTGGCACGGTTTTCGCCACTGATTAGGTTTTTCCCCAAGAAATGAGCTTTAATTATAGTTAATCTATATATATCTAAAAACATTTGTCGCGACTGACTGACACATAAACCCCCAGCTCTAACCTTGGAGCTATAATCCTGAAATTTTCACAATATATTAAATGTTTATTACGTAGACGCTTATAAGGGCGAGGTTTTTTGAAATTCCACCCCTAAGTTGGTAAATTGTGTGGGGTTGGTAGGGTGTTGATGTATTGCCATGGGCCCTGCTGGCTAGGAGGCTGAGAAATGTTCCTCGGACGTTTTCGAGGTCACTGATCTCGGATCTGGTGTTAGAATTTCAAAATTCAAAACGGAAGGTTCTGTAAGGATAACGCAAATATTCTTTTTCCCTTTTTCCCCAGAATGGAAGTTTTAAAGGGAAAAACTTTTTTGGGTTTTTTTGCACAAAAAACTTTAACCCGGCAGCGACAGGTATGCGAGCTAATAATGACATATACTTTCATTGCTGTGGCCGCCACCAGTACGCCTTACGTATTGCGTTTTTGGAATCTAATTATCGGTTTAATAGATTAACTTGGAACTGGTAAATTATTGCTGGTTAATAATCCAGAGGTGTTAAATCACACGAACGAGGTAGTCTATTTGCTGTACCATTTCTGGAAATTACTGCATCGTTGAATTGTTCTTTCAATAAATTGTTCTACAACGCGTACCATTGACAACACCGAGCTATCCAGTAAAAAATTTCATTTTAAACTTGTATAAAAGGTAACACTTACATTTCAAAATTTTCATCAGTTTTTTTGAGCGTGTATCCAAAAAATAACCAAGCAAGAAGGGAAATTGGATCAAATCAAACATATGAAAAAATCTTTTGGGCGAAAGAAAGGCTCAACGACCATACCGTTAAGTGAATCGATATGAATACATTTTAGGTAAGGGTTATATTGAGTAGATTTAGGATTCTTTACCTTCCGGCCAAAAGGATAAGACTATGTGCTGTATTGGAGTGGCTAGTAAATGAATTTGTCCTCCTGAAATAGTCTTTTAAAAAATCGAAATTTTTATTCTGTAAACGTTCGTCATGCATTTTTTTCCAAATATCTTTTCCAGTTTTCTAACAAAACTCACGTTTGTGAAAGTTGCGAATATAAAAAACTTCTTATCACTTTTTAAAGAGATTTAAGACAGGGCGTATCGGTATTAAAAAGAATACATTGTAATGTCGATAAAAAATAAGTGAAATAACAAAAGCAAAAATCGATTTTATCAAGTTTTTTATGGGAGCCATACGATGTGTTCATAGAAGCATTAACCACTTTACATTATGATAAGAGCAGAACACTGTCTTTAGAATTTCACAGAAAACTTTGTTTTTGTCTTTTAGATCTTTTAGAATGTTTAATTTTGCTGTGAAGTGAACAATTTCCAATATTATGAACTGAGAGGCGGTAGTTATAAAGGGTGGTTAAATTTTAAGGGCCGATGTTGAATGTGAACCACACCTAAACGTCAAGTTTTTTTCTGCATTTCATTTGACATTTCTCAATTTCAGACTAACTCAATTTGAACCATGGAAAGATACACAATCGAGCAACGCGTTAAAGTTATTCAGGCTTATTATGAAAGTGGATGATCAATTTTCGAAGAAATTCGTCTTCAGTGATGAGGCACATTTTCACCTCAGTGGATTCGTCAATAAGCAGAACAGCCGCATTTGGGCGAATGATAATCCAAGAGTGATTGTCGAAAAACCAATGCACCCACAAAGAGTGACTGTTTGGTGCGGTTTATGGGCTGGCGGCATCATCGGGCCGTATTTTTTCGAAAATGAGGCCGGTCAGGCAGTTACTGTGAATGGTGTTCGCTATCGTGAGATGATAACGAACTTGTTATGGCCCGAATTGGAAGATATGGATGTGGACGATATGTGGTTTCAACAGGACGGTGCCACTTGCCACACAGCTACCGAAACAATCGCTCTTTTGCGCGACAAATTTAATGGCCGTGTTATCTCACGTGGTGGCGATGTCAATTGGCCGCCAAGATCATGTGATTTGACACCGTTGGACTTCTTTCTTTGGGGTTATTTGAAAGAAAAGGTGTACGTCGATAAGCCAGCAACAATTCAAGAGCTAAAGGATGAGATAATTCGGCACATTAACGGCATAGAACCTCAATTATGCCTCAGCGTCATCGAAAATTTGGACCATCGGATGGAGGTGTGCCGCCGAGGTCGCGGCGGCCATTCGATTGTGTATCTTTCCATGGTTCAAATTGAGTTAGTCTGAAATTGAGAAATGTCAAATGAAATGCAGAAAAAAACTTGACGTTTAGGTGTGGTTCACATTCAACATCGGCCCTTAAAATTTAACCACCCTTTATTAAAAATTTTAGAGATAACCGCCATTATGTCGTATAACTTGTCCGTTTATATAGGGATGGTGGAATAAATCAGCCGATTTTAATAATTTTAGGCTTTGATATCCCTATTTATGAATAACAAGTTTTTACTAAATTTCAAGCCTTTAGCTCCTTCCGTTCGTCTTAAATAGCCTCAAATATACAATGGTAGAGAGGGGTTCACACCCCCCTACATTATTTACAAATACACGATTTCAAATCTACAGTTTCGTTACGTCCTAAACAAAAAAAAAAAACAATACCGAAAATTATGCTTAGTATGGGCATAGATTAGAGAGTTACTATAGATAGGAAAAAAACGCATTTTCCCATATACTTGCGGTAGACTAAATAGCTGCGCTAGTGGAATATTTTCTGATGAAATAGGTATTCCTTTTCACTCCTTCACGTTCAATTGAAATGAACAATAAGTAAAAAAGCTTTTCGATTTGCCATTGTCACTGGGTACACCAAAAGTACAATTTTGAGCAAAGAAATTGTAAAATCTCTAACACAATTTTCGTAAAAAACACTTTTTTTTTAATAAAAAATACCATATTTCGTAAAACAAAGCTTCAAATCAATGATAATTTATCAGAATTTTCATCAAACATTAAATTTTCTCGTCTTGTCAGAAAACACAAAACCAATTTCATCATTCACCCCGCACACTGAATTTCATCAGATGACACAAACACATACATATCCGGGGCCAGCCCGATTCGTAGGAACACACGTTTTCCACTTTACTTTCATTTGTATAACACGCAAAACTTTTGCTCTATTTTACTTAATTATTTAACGTAATTGTATTACCGTATTTTTTTCTATTTCTAATTATGCAATTTCTAATTTCTTTCTATATTTTATATACTCGTTCAATTGTTTGACAAAATTAAACAATTTATATCAGAAAAGAGATTTGGTTGCGTTCAATCAATCGGCAAGATTTCCTACAACAACAAAACCTGGAAAATTATCGTGTTTGCGAAACTTTACGAAAAAAAATAGTTAAGCTTAAAATAATTTTCCCGATTTAATTTCAATGTATAAATTATGTGCACAGCGATTTCTTTAAAACAAATTTTTAAGAAAAATTTAAGTACAGAGAACTCAATACCATGTTATTAATCTTACTGAAGGTGGTGTGGAAAGTCACGTTTAAATATGTATAGCTTCCGAGTAAAAATTAATATAACTTAAAAATTAATAATGTAATGATATTTATACAAATGCTCTCAAATAAAAATTTTCACAACCTAGATAAATTTTTGGAAAAAAAAACTATTTTCATACGGGACAAAAGTAGTATGTGGCAGCACCATTAAATTTTGCATTTCTCACACAAAAGCAATTCATGTCTTTACGAAGCAAATGAAACAGGCGATAAAAAGCTCGATGTACTCTTCTTCAGGAAAAAATTTCTTTCTCGTTTCTCATCTATAGTAACTGTCTAATCTATGGTATGGGCCTTTACGACACTTTTGAAATTTTGTTGTATTAAAAGTACATTTTTGAGCTAAATTTTAATCTTTTTGGTATTGTATACACACCGAACACAGATTAAAATTTAATCTCGCGAAAGATTATTATTTTTTTAATCTTTTTTATTAAAACGTAATCCAAATTACTTTAATGCTTTTTTTTATTAAAATTTAATGCAACCGCATTAGTTTTTTAATGGATTTTTGTATTACAATTGTTTTTATTACAAAACAAGTCTGTGCCAACAAAAAAACACAATCAGCCTTATTAATAAAAAATCCCTAACACGGAGATAACTCATGTGCTAACTAACTCCGAGATAGCAAACTTATCCATTAGATAACTATTCTTATTAATAAAAAAATTTCCTCCATATAATAGCTAACTCGTATTTTATTTAAAAATTTCGCTGGAATACGGCAACCCTTGTGCCGAATTGTACCAAAAAATACGAAAATCTTTTACATTTAAGTCAAATTTTGGTTTTTTAAATCCGTTTCCTTGGAGACGATATTAAAATAAGTCATATTTTGGTTTTTTAAATCCGTTTCCTTGGAGACAATATTAAAATAGGAGTGAAATTAATGTTTTTATTTTAATTGTGATTCACTGCAAAGTAATTAAAAGTGGAAAATTTAAAAATTGAATGAAAGCGATCAGAAAATTGGTGTTCAAGTGATAAGGTAATATAATAAAACAACATAAATTGCATTTTTTTAATGGATCATTGCTTCTTCCAGTCTTTTTTGCAAGAGTTATGCGCCGTTAAGAGTTATCAACTCCTTAACTCGAGGAAATCGGTATGTTAGCTAACACAGAGTTAACTAACGTCAGTTAACTCTTAAATTTTTTTATTAATAAGAATTTCGAGTTATCCACTGCGTAAACCATTGATAAAAATTAACTAACGTTTATTAATAAGGCTGAATGTAGTTAATCATTTAAGAGAATTTAAATTTAATAAAAAAGTATTAAAAAATGTCGAATTCCTGAAATGGTATTAAAAGTTAGTCCAATAATTTTAACCGTGTAGCTTTTTGATCCAGGAGCATAAAGAAGCCACGGCTGCGCCTCGACTGCGCCTCGGCTGCAAATGGTTGTTTCATAGTAAAACTCGATTTCCTCAACTTACTGAGAATAGAATATTTTTAAGAAGTTGTTCAGAAGAGGGTTCAGAACCTGAAAGATATAAATAATCAGTTGGTGCAAAATCTATTGAATACGATGGATGACTGGAAGTTTTTAAGTCCCTCTCCTGTAGTTTAAGCTACGTTGTTTGTGGAATATGTGCCGATTGGGGAAATTTCGACAAATTAAAATTGCAAATGAAACGGGCATAAAAGCCTGACCAATTGTAAAGTT
Organism: Chrysopilus asiliformis; assembly: GCA_964034945.1. NCBI lineage: Eukaryota > Metazoa > Arthropoda > Insecta > Diptera > Rhagionidae > Chrysopilus > Chrysopilus asiliformis. The sequence continues at coordinate 76,730,730 of OZ035961.1, read as the reverse complement.
AGAATTTGGGTCGATAATGCTAAATCAAAATAAATTGGGTAAAAACATGTAGTGCATCTATAAATGTATAGCAAAATATAAACAATAATATAAGAAGTACACATTTGAATTATAAGATAATGAACCTATAAGTATAAATATTTATAAGCATAGCTATAAAAAAAACATAAACAATTAAATTGTAATCATAAATAATTAAATTGTGAACAAGCAATGAAGACCCAAATGTATGATTCATAAATATGCATGAACAATCAAAAGGACTATAGTTTAACTGCAGAAAATATCTTTTAGTTTCATTTTTTCGACTAATTTTTGATGAATGTAACATCAAACACATTACAAACAGAATGAAATTGCTTTAACCGTTGTGTTACCAACCAAATCTATCAACGTTAAATACCAACCAACATACCCGGGTATGCGATCAGAAAATCCTCAAATAATGCGACACTTTAGCACCAAAAATACCATAGAAGCCATGTTGGGTCATACTACTTCCGCAAGTTCTTCAGCAACTAATGAAGAGCGTGATAATACAGGACGTATCAAACATAAGGGGAACTGCTATCTTTGTCCAAAACGTAGACCAACTCGTAAGGCCTGTGGACAGTGCCAAAAACCCACGGCATACAGACAAACAAGGTATGCTGTAAACTTTTGATAGTCAGGTGTGACGTCATTTGTGCCGACTTTTTTTAATTAATTTTTATGTTTATTGATCACTATTTAATGCAATCAGTCCACTAATTTACAAATATCTTATTTAGATCGCACAAAAATTTAAATAATCATCCACAAAACAAGATTCCTTCTGCACTTGACGAACTAATCGGCACAAGGGACGTAGCAACGAAATGTCAGATTTGAGTTTACAGCATACCTTGTTTGTCTCTATGCCGTGCCAAAAACCGATTTGTCTTCAACATTCCATAGATGTAACTAAATGCTTGCAATGCCATAATTTATGAACTTTGATGTTCTATAATTTTTCTAATTTTGCAATAAATAATATGAAAAAATAAAAATCTAGCTTTCCGACCACATTTATCTAATAAATTTTGACTTACATACCGGGGTATGCTGGTCAGTAACTGAGAGCTACAAATCCAAATGTCGACAAAAATACCGTTTCCTCAAAAAATTTTTTTTTGCTATTTTACAATCTGGCTAATAACTAATATTTAGGCGAATAAAATAAATTTCAGATCGATTGGAGCATGGGAACATGTTTTTTTTTGCAATTAAAAGTGAAAAACATACCCGGGTATGTGGTTGGTAACATAAGGGTTAATTAAATTTGTGTTAAAATATTCGTTTAAACATAACAAAAGCTATAATTGCCATTCTGGCAATTATTGGAGACCCCTATGGTGATATTCGTATCAAAATTCCACTTTGAAGTCAAACTTTCCAATAAGATTTTTTAAAATTTATTCCAATCGGATTTTGATGTATGGGGAATTTATGTAGAATCATATCCTAAATAACTTTTGTTCTTGGACTTTTTTGATAAAGTTCACCGTTTTTGAGATATTCATAAAAAAAGTTTTCGTTCGTATGGGGGGTACCCTCCTAATGGTCCATTTTTGCCCATTAACGAACTTAGCTTCGCATTTTACAAAAAACGGATCTGCGCAAATTTTCAAGTCTCTAGCTCAATCCGTGCGCCCGCAATCCGCGCCACAGACGGACGGACAGACGGACAGACGGACGGACATGCAAAATTCAATTTTTTTTTATCATTCTAAACACACTGCTGTAATTCATTTTTGTGTGTGATGACGGGATCTTGGCGTTACAAACGGTAAGGCAAAGTTAGTATACCCTTTGGTTTCACCATACGGGTATAAAAACAGAATTGGGTGTATTCGATCCGATTATGTGTTATAAAAGTTTTTTTTAACGCATAAATCTTTTTTCAATTCTCTCTTATCGCTCTACTATTGTTTCTTCAGACGATTTGGAACACACTCACAGATTTATCACTCAAAAAACATGTTTTGTCTTCCACTATTCTACCTTTTGAAATTTCTTTAAAAACTAAAGTAATCCTTGCGCTTTTTGTAAGCAACAAAAAGTTGTGGTAAATTTACATACTAGAACCAATACATTACCCAGCAACAAAACAGAATTTTAACCCCACGTTATGTAAAATTCGTAATATGCAAATTTACTCTCATTAGTAAGTTTTACTGACTTCCGTTTTCACTGAATATATGGGATACCGGTTGCCTGGACTCGGGAGCAACATAAATAATCGAGTCATTCATTTAGGAAACGTTTTCCATTCGTGTATCCTTGTTTCACTATAATATTCAAATTGTTATAGGAAAAGTAACAAATGCGATATCTTAGTAATTGGACATTCCGCGGAAAACGCTCAAACGTTGGATTCTTAGCTCATTTTTTAAATAATAAAAAAAGAGCGAAACAAGGAGATTTATTCAGGAGTCAGTTAAGCGAACTGAAACCGAATCTAGTAAAAAGGGATAGATAAAGGGTAAAGCGTGTGTAGGTAAATTAAAACCGCGGTGTCCATCCTGTCAGGGAAGTGACCAATGGTGTATGGTCAGCGAATTACTTTTAACGCGGAAGTGATGTTCCACCTCAATGAACGGGAAACGTGTTTTAATCGCGTTAAATGTCGCGATTGTCAGTTTAATGAGGCGCAATTTGTCCAAAAATCGCGGAGATTATCGACAGATAAAATTCTACCTCGTGTTATATGACAAAAAATCTTCAGGTTATTTATTATTGACGACTAGTTTGTGGTCATTTAGGTTTCGTACTTTTGTTTAGGGTGAAAATCCATGTAAAAACGAACTAATGAGAAAACAAGTAGGTATTAATGGTATGTCAATTGGAACAATATTTTTTAAAGTTTAACCAGCCTTATTAATATTCCGGTTGCCACGAAGCGCCTGGACCATTAGCTGGTTTTCTTGCCAGCTGTTTAAATCAAATAAAAAGGACTATAGTTTAACTGTAGAAAATATCTTTTACTTTCTTATATCTTTTACGAAAATATCTTTTACGTATTATGATTTCAATCTGGGACGAGGTGGAAAAACTCACGCGTGAGATCCCTCGCCCATCTATTTGCGCTTCACCTTTGCACAATTCGGTATTGTGATTTACCAAGTGAAATCTAGTACATACTTAATACATATATATTATAGAATATGAGAAATTTAAATCTCAAAGTTGTTTTTGGTTGTTGTTTTGCATGGATTTTTGTGGCGTTTCAACATTTTGCATTTTTGATTACATATAAAAATTTTCATATACAATAATTTTTTCAATCTCAGTATGGAACTTACTTAGGAACTTACTTTCTTCTAGCAATATATGTGTAGAATGCAATTTCAATTAGTCTCAAATAACATAAAAACTAACCGATTTTGCTTTCATTTATTTAGCCCAAATAAACTCACTTTTCGTTTCCACGTCCTAAATAGATTTTTTGACATTTTGAGGTGAGAAATTTCACGGTGAAATTCTCATGTATACCAAATATTGAGAAAACTCACTTGTTCAGTTTTCTCACGCAAATTTTTTTCTGACTTTGGCAATCACAATACCGCTGCAGGAGATGAAGAAAAACTAAAAAGGCCGCCAGCCCAAGGGAATTTTTCTAATGGCAACACTGATTACGACACAAAATTCAGGGCTGGAAGTAGGCCTTGGAAGTGGATCACAAATATCACCTAGCCCTATTGTGGTTGCCAAGTGACAAAAATTTTTACATTTTTTCTCATTATTTGATATTATGATCACAAATACTTGAGAATTCCACCATGAAATTTCTCACCTCAAAATGTAAAAAAATCTGCCATCTATTTTGAACGTGGAAACAAAAAGTGAGTTTATTTGGGCGAAATAAATGAAAGCAAAATCAGTTAGTTTTAATGATACAGTAGATATTCGGTATAGTGACCCCCCAGTATAGTGAATATTCGATATAGTGAACGACCAAATTTATTACATTGATAATTCTAAATAGTGAATTGCGGTAATTTCGAGTACTCGGTGTAGTGAACGGTTCAAAATTCTTGCTACAAAATGAGATAAAATGTCTGAAAGAGTGGGACAAATTTAGTTACTCTCGTATTGAAATATTTTTTCATCGTTATTTTTCCGGATCGCTGTCATTTGTTTTTCATACACGCATACACATTCTTAACGAAAACAACAGTTGGAAATATTTTTCAGGCATTGTTGAAAGTCGGTGATTGTGTTAATTATTAGTTATGGCACCTACGCAAAGAAAGCATTTATCGTTGGTTCAAAAATCTAAATTGATTGAAGAATTACCGAAGAAAGACAATTCTTGCCGCAATTAATAAATTAGGAGCTTCAGCGAGGAGAAGAACATTGAGAACCGGGGAGCTTCCTCAAATGGAGCGCAAACTTTACAACTGGATCTTGCGTCACCGTAGCAAAAATTTCTCTGTCAGTGGAGAAATGATCAAAAAAAAGGCAACCCTTCTTCAAGAAAAGATTAAGGAAAATCAGAACAGATTTTATGCTAGTGCAGGATGGCTGCAAAAATTTAAATCCCGGTGGGGCCTTCGTCTTCTAACAATTTCTGGGGAAAAATGCTGTCAATATTTTTCTAACATGGGCAAAGCAAAATGACGTAGAGTATGAACATATCTTGACCCTACAGAAATTAAGGCAGAAGGTTGCCGTTACTTGGGGCAGTCGTCAGATAACGCAAACAAAATTGACACAATTCTTCAAAACGCCTTAAATTTTTGTATGTAAATAAAAAAATCAATAGATGTGTAAATAAAATATCTATTAGGACACTTTTCTATATAATTCTATAAACAAAGTAACAACTCGATATAATGGAATGACTCCATATAGTGAACACCCTTGGTTTTATTCTGTGCACTATATCGAATAGCTACTGTATTTCTTTTATTCGAGACTAATTTAAATTGCATTCTACACATATATTGCTAGAAGATAGTAACTACCAGACAGAGAGAAACTTTATATGTAAAATTTTATATGTTAATTTTATATGTTATAAATTTTATATGTAATCAAAAAAGCAAAAAAATTCTGAAACACCACAATTATATCTTGAGAATCCTTTTTATTGTTTATAATATACAAAAATGTAATTACCTTGCTTGAATTCAGTTAAAATTTGCAAAACAGCAACCAAAAACAACTTTGAGATTTAAAATTCTCAAACTCTATAATAGATTTGTATTAAGTATGTACTAGATTTCACTTGGTAATTCACAATACCGAATCGTTCGAAGATAAAGTGCAAATGGATAGGTGAGAAATCTCACGCGTGAGTTTTTCCACCTCATTCCAGAATGAAATCATAAAGCTAGGCTAGAACCTGAATCGTACGTCGATGCGTCCGTCATGCGTGCGTCCGGTTGACAGTTCGATGCGGTGACAGTTGGGTACGGCAACGAATCTGGAGTTAATTCATTGTTTTGCACTTCTTCTATTAGTTTATCGTCGAAACAATTACTTTCAATTTGTTCCATACTTAAATTGCCAAACTTTTTTGCGAAATGACATTTCCGTGCGTTGCCGCATGTAAAAGTAGAAATTCGACCTACTCTATGCGGTTGCCGCATCGGAAAACATATTATTAGGGGAGTTCTCATAGCAGCCCGTTGATTCTACTCGAACTGTCAACGTGACGGACGCATGACGGACGCATCGACGTACGATTCAGGTTCTACCTTAATACCGCAGCAGTACAGCGATTATTCCAAAAAATGTGAGAATTCTCACTAGTGAGTTCTGATAGGACGTTTTTCTTGTTTTTTTGCTAGTGTGGCAACACTGGGACTGAATGGCATTTCTAAAATTAAATTTGAAACAATTATTTATTTATAATACGCACTTTAGACATTTTGATTGCTTTTCCGTGATGCTTTTAAAATCGCAACTAGCTGGATGTAAATTTTAGATGGGTACAACCAATTCAAACTGGTGCAATTTTTCTTTCATGTTCTGTATATTTACTTCTACAAGCTTATTGACCTGACATTTTTCTTAAGTTCACCTTAAGTGACATTTTGAGATATTTGGAATTTCACTGCGTCAAGTTCGGACCTCACAAAGAACAAAACATGGAAATATGCTTCTCTGGTAACTGTTAGGTGAATTTAAGGATGCGCTTGACTTTTAAATTCAAAAATTCTTTGTCTGCGCCGCATTTTTTTCTTAAATTTCTTATGGAAATTTGCATGTGGCACAATTTTTATTGGATACCAAAGACCTAAGCTACCGTTTTTTTTTAATAATCGTAATCAAAAGTTGGTACTTGATCTCTGTGATCAAAATTTTCAAATACATAAAAATGCATTTTTCCAATATTTTTAGAAAAGGAGCAGGTGCCAAATACCGGGCGCCGCTTGGTCTTGGTCCAAACCTGGTCGTAATTAAAATTACAATATCATGGACATTGTTTTATTAGATCATTCTCTATATAGTGAAATCTTTTTTGTTCCCCATGCGATGTCATTATATATGCAGGTGCCACTGTACCCAGAACAAATACAATTCTTCAATATTTCTATTAGATTTGTTCTTTCAGTGTTATTTACAAAGCTTTTTTATATATATTCATATCTTAAAATTTCTTAAAAAAGTCTTTGTCGTTCAGTTTTGGCTAAATACCGTCCCTAGACCCTGCGATAGTATTGAAACAACGCAATTTAAGAAAAAAAACATTTTTCTGGTATCGATACAAACACTTAAAAGATTTTTCCCACGGATCTATTGCAATAACCCAAATAACTCAAACGATATTCATTAAAAATATGTTTAGGTAATCAAAAAAATTCTCCCCTGACATATTTGATTACCTGAATGACGATCACATCGATTGTCTGCCATTCCACTAGCCGACACAAACCAACCTCTTTATACAATATAAAGATCCATTTAGATTTACCTTCAATTGATCAACAATGAGCACACCTCGCCATTATACACTTCTGGCCTGACCCATCAGCTGACGCGGCGGACGTCTCATCAGTCGTGATGCCACAATTGCGGTGCAACAAAGTTTGTGACAATATTGATACAATGTCGTCAATGTGTCGCCTGGGTCACGCGAGCTCGGAAATCCCGAGGACTCTTGCAACATACGCACTGCACTCGACCTAAACAAGTTGCCTTAACAAATTGCGCCAATGAGTCAATAACTCGCCCATAGCCGAACGCATCCTGTTGATAATCAAATCAAATTGAATCGAAGTAGTTACTTCCTACATCCATCCTGTTTCACCCTGAGTTAAAGATATATTATATTTCGCCGGCGTGAAAAGTTACCCCTTTAGGCTATACTCGCATGTATCTAACTCTGTTTGCCCTGAACACTAAATAGCACTTGCTGTACGTTTCACTGGTGCAGGGGATGAAAGATCTTGACAAATAAAACCAAAGTGGGGTGTTCCGAAGCCCTTATTTTAGGGGTTGAGTGTGCCAATAGCCGGTGAACGCAGAGCACCTTAGACGAAACTACATCATGAGAGTAGCATGTATGTGGGTCTCAATATTTCAGCAACTATAAGGGTGGGGATGACACATGTATTGCATGCGTTTGACGTACGTACAAAATCAGTCGAACGACGTTCATACACACGATAAGTCACGTGTGGGGACACACGCGCGCAGTCTCTCTTTTCTTTGGCGCTTTTTACTTCTTTTTTTTCCAAATATATTTCGAATTTTGCAAAAGTTTTATACGTTCACGAAAGTTATTTGCTTTAAATATTTTTTACAATAAAAAAAATATTTTTTTAAATTTATTTCTTCGAATTTGATGACAAAATATATAGTGTTGGTGAAAATATTGCTGAAATTCAAACATCGGATATAATCAGTGTAGTGAAAAATACTAAAGTTGTTTTTTAAAAAGTGATAGAAAGGAATAATTCAAATGGATCACAATTTGCATCATCCGCCCTTACACTGGGGTTATTCATCGACACCCCCACAAAATCCATGGGTACCTCCCCAGAACCGACCTTTGAAACGTGCGTTATCCGAAAGTGATTGTGATGAGCTCTACTCAGAGGAATCATCTAAGGATCAGTAAGTGTCCAGCAATTATGTATATCCGATTACATCCAACTTCTTCCACCAAATCTTGACATAACTTATCCTTAGAATTTTTTTTAAAAGGACATCGCCTGGCGATTCGGACAGCTGTCAACTTTTGAGCCGGAAGAAGCGTCGCGGAGTGATCGAGAAGAAACGACGGGATCGAATCAATTCCTCCTTATCTGAGCTGAAACGACTGGTTCCAACTGCATATGAGAAACAAGGATCAGCCAAATTGGAAAAGGCTGAGATCCTTCAGCTAACTGTAGACCACTTGAAGAGTTTACATGCCAAAGGTTAGTTCACTGTCTTTTTCGCTTCTTTTTCCATATAGCCCCTGATCACCGATCGTGAATGTTTCTTTTTTTGTGCCCTGTAGTTTCGTTCATATCGTTTTCCATCGTTTCGGCATTAATTTTTTTCCGCCGTTTATAAATCTGAGAACTTGCCTGCGACGCATAACGATATTAATGAATATTGAGCGTAATAAGAGACGTTACTACTTCCTTCCTTTTGGATGAGCTAACTGACTCTTCCGGTTTAGTGTTGAAAAACTGTTAAATTGCTGCTATAGTCCCCCTTATAAAAGATCGGACTTATGTTTTGATTTTCGTTTTTGCTGTGGCTTCTTGATTGCAATCGGCTGTTCTGTGATTGTTGGAATAATTTTATAAATTCTTTTTAACATATATTCAGTTTGCAGATGGGTCTGCCACACTCACCAATCCCATGCAGTTATTAAATTAATCGTTTTATTAAATGTCTAAATCCATTGTGTCAAGTGATATTATAGTTTACATTTAAATGGATAAATTATAGACAAAAAAAATCGAATTTTTGAATCAAGCAAAATTTTTTGTAGCAAATATATATAAATATCTAAATAAAGAAGTGTTAATCTGTGACTGTAGTTACAACTGTTGTTCGATTGAGTAAACCGATCTGTTGAATTGTTATTTTTATAGTTTTCTTCATTAATTCATCAATAAATTCTAAAACTACAGAAAATCACGCTAACTATTCTTAAAAAAATTAAGATACGCTTAGCCTATTGAAAGCGTAGACATTTTTAACTTAAATAATTTAAGTGAGGCTTAAGTTGTTAAGTTCCGTTAGTGTAAAGAGCCCTAAATAAAAAATATATATTTTCTCAGTTAGTGCAGCCCATAAGATCACATTTCCACGCCCAAAGCTGTAGTCCATTTTAACTTGCTGAGGTGTCCTCAATTCGTATCAATAATAACGAAATCCATCAGCCCCATAAAAATTTAATTTTTTTATCACTAAAAACTATATTTTTCCAATCTTCCGCCCAAAAGAATTTTTTTTGGCGGAATTCAACTTCACTATCTTCTGATCCTGTTTTAAGAACGGTTTTTTCAATATTGCGCAGTATTTCAAAGTTTGGTCATTATGCCAAATTTGTCATACTCGTCTGGATGTCACTGGTAAGAATTTTTGTTGAATTTGTAATTTTCGCCTTGTAAATAATTTAAATATATTTTTCTTGATCTGTTTTTGAAATTTGAGAAACAGAATGTCCAACTTCATTAAAATTTTTATTTTTTTCGATTTCGAGTGGTTGCAAATCTTTTGCTCGTCTCATTTTTTCGAAATTTTCAAAATATAAATACAGTGTGACCTCGGTAATCGCAACTATAGACAGTATATTTTGCAATAACCGAGTCAGTTGCGTTAACCGAGTCACAACATTATCTGTCAAAAAGGGAAACATAAGTTCTTAAACAATATAACAGCTCCACAAATAGAATAAAATCTCTACAATTTGTAACGGAGTTTTTGAGCTGCAAAATTATTTACAATACTAAATAAATAGTAAATACTGCAAATGTAATTACACCAAGTTTTTCATACATCAAAGTTCAGTCGGATTAGCCTCAAAAAAATTCAACTGGAATATTAAGATCCAATTCAAAAATTCCACTTTGAGAGTTTATAATCTTGCCATACACAAATTGTACGATTGCCTGCCAATTTTAGTTTTCGTGTGTTTTTTGTTGGCACATACTTGTTTTGTAACAGCCATTCTTTAATAAATAAAAACAGAGAATAAAGTCAATAAAAGATTTCTTGTAACAATATTTATCTTTTTTTTTTGTCGAAATAGTATCAGATTATAAAAAAGTGGCGTTAATCGAGTCAACCTTATTTGGAAGTTGCATCCCTGTTAACTCAGTGTAAAATTTTAGATGTTGCGTTAACCGAGGAGTTGCGTTCTTCGAAGGTTGCGTTTACCGAGGTCACACTGTACAATTAAATTTTTTTTACGCTTAGAATAAACATTTAGCTTTTTTTTAATCTGTTTTTCTGCACCAAAAAAAATTTTTCGCGGAAATTTCTGAAATACCACTAAAAACGCTTTTTTTTCAAAAAAAATTTCCACTAAAAACGCTTGTTTCTTTGCCAAAAAATGAAGTTTGCTGCATATACATAACTGTATTTGTGTGCAATTATTGAAATTTATTGACACATACTAAAAACTACGCATTAAAAAATTAAGGAATAAAAATCTCTAAAGAAAGAATTTGTATGCTAATCAAACCGCCACTGTGCTACTATTTCTGTAACATAAATAAATATTCAATACTCAGATGTTGAATGCTTTTGTATCTACCTTTGTTCATTTCGATTTTTTCTCCAAAATTTAAAAACAAATCTCGTGAAACTAATTTTCTTTTAATTTGAATGGGGAGTTGTTGCCCCGCTAGTATTTCAATGTTTACAGAAATTATGCAAAATCATGCAATACAAGGGTTTTGGATCAATGGTTAACCCAATATTCCCCATCGTTGAAATTACCCAATTAAACTTTTAGCGATCTTTAATATTAATCGGACGAATACTCAAGAAGATAAAAAAGTAGGAATATACTAATAAAAATGGGAATGTAATCAATCACCAATATAAAAAATTAAAAATTTATAAAAGTTTTTATTTAAAAAAATGCACTGAAAAGAAAAAAATAATTTTTTGGGCGCTGTGGAACAGAAATAATAGCGAGATAAATATTTATTTTATTTTATTATTTATGCTTTTTTTTCTCGCTTTTATTTGTCATACACAGCGCCAAAAATTTTTTTTTAATTTTCAGTACATATTTTTAAATAAAAGCTTTTTCTTTAAAAAAATATTTTTTTATTTTTTTTTTATTTTAATCTTTTTAGTTATTTCATATTTGATTAGTATGACTAAAAACCCAAAATGAAAAGGATAATCACATTATCCTAACCAGACCTTCCAGAATAAGGATCGCCGATACCAAAAACCCAAAGATGAGATTTTTTTCCGGAAGAGTTAAATGACTTCTTAATCTCAGAATCGGATTCAGCGACCCCAAAAACCCCTAGATGAGATTTTTTTCCGGAAAATTTGGGGAAAAGGATAATCACATTATACTTGCAAGACCTTCCGTTATCCTTACAAGGACGCAGTAGTAAAAATATTGTATTGTTTTTTTCAAAATTTCAAGTCAATCGGATGGGTGGAAGTGGGTCAAAATTGAAATGGAAGATTTGAATCTGACAGACGGCTAAACAAAACAAACAAACAAATACGAAGGCAAGCTAAATTGAAGCTTTTAAAAAATATGAAGTTTTTTTGTGATATCAGGAGTTATTTATATTTTAATGCTAAAAATTGAATGCCACCATAACGGCCTATAAAAGTGATTGAAATGAAAAACTTAAATATGATTCAATTTGGAAACTAGTTTGATCCTAGCTTAACCTTCGCTTCCTTCAGCTTGGTCAAACAGTGTCGATTTAGTGCGACAAGATTTTTGACCGTGTAAATATGTAGTATTATAATACAATATATGTAGAAAAATCCTTATCTCTGATATCTACTAAAAAAGTAGATAATCGTATTATCAAAATAGTGATTATTTTATTTTATTACAGTGTATCCGGTAGTTTTGTTTAAGTGTTTCTTTAAATTTTAAACCACTTTTAAAATACAACCACAAATGGAAAAAATCACTGTATTCCAATTTAATGTCAATTTCCCAGCAGAATTCTACCAAAAGCGATGCGTATCAACACAATTTAACTTAAAACTCAAGTAGGCACATATAATCCATCAAAACATTTTCTATCAGGAGAGTCGAAACACATTACCTGTACTGTACAACTGTCATCAAGCGCACCCTCGCCCCTTTTGACCCCCTTGCAATGCTTCTCACAAACATTCGGTTCCGAAATATATCAATTCCTTAGCTTGTCTCATTCCATCAAGAAATTGCAATAATCCGCACGGGAAATATTTCGATTCATAAAAACGCGATTCAAGAGGCAACAACTTCAATTTGAACGACCCGCTCCTGATGGCACCCATCCGTTATATCATATATATCTTTAAAACAAACACACATGCACAGTATAACACTCGATATATTTTATCACTCACCGCCTGTGCAACAGAGGTAGTTAAACATCTTATTCCTCTGGCATTTTTAGATTGTGGGAAACAATAGGAGTCCTTTGGGCTTTTCAATTGGAACGGAACGAATCCTTGTCAGCCGATATGCGAGCACTTTCCCACGTTCGCCCAACAAGTCCTGGAATATTTTTTTTCTTCACATTTACAACTTCCCCTCCGAATCGCTTACACCAACATATTTTTGCTAATATCCTTTAGGAACCTGCTATATTTCTGGGTACGATGAAAGTTCTCACAAAATACTTCGGCTCAGATGTGCGCTACAACGTCAAGAATAGGCAAAGGGTGAGAACATATAGGGATGAATTCCCATTAGAATGATAGGACCATCTTGCGATGGCATGATATTACCCTCGCCGAACATATGGGAAGAAAAAATTGTGCGGGTTGAGGCGTTATTTATCTTCTCGTGGGAAAATTTCAATTTTCGGGGGTGAATCGCGACCACCACCACATCGAACCAAGCGAAGCACCACTAAATATTGAACACCGGGCGAATTTTATTTCTTCTTATCTAAATTCTGAACTCATATCGAGTCGCGATGTGGTGGTTGATGCGGCTACGTTTTGTGCGTTAATTGTGAGCCTTGGAGTCATTTAGTCATTTAGGAAGATATACGAAGTCAATCGCTTGGGAAACACGCCATTAGGGGTGGGTAATCGGTTGATTGGAGATGTGTTTATCGTGGCATATGATAAGTTCTCGTACTTAAACACTTATATCGGCACTTGAATAGCATTTCGTACTTTTTGTGTCGGTTTTGTTAATCATGGGAAATGCTATTTTGCCACTACGAGTTGTAAACAAGCATTTGTTTGTATTTATTTATTAAAGCCAAACAAGATTTGATTTGCGTTGTTATTCTGTGATTATTTCGTTTTATATTTTTTTCACTTAACATTTTTTTAGTGAAATTAAGGTATCAACGTTGAAAAATAGAATTTTACATTACAATTGTATCATCATCATCCTCGGCGCTACAGCTCTCAAAGAGCCTGGGCCTCCTCAATTGAGGATAATTACAATATTTGTAAAAGTTAATTGTCGTAGTTTTTGAAACACGGTTTATACTCTACTAGCATCGATCAAAGAAAACAAGATTGCGACAGTAAGCTCGAACTTCTGAGCACGACGTTCTGAGCACGACGTTCTGAGCACTACGTTATTTAACAGCGTTAAATCAAATTCTAAAAGAACTTAACAATAGCTTCACTACAGTTTATTATTGCAAGTATTGCAATTATTATAACTATTATTATAATTATTATTACAATTAATAATTGTTATTCTGTAATTACATATTCATACTGCGAAAATAATAGAATTTCAAAATAGACAAAAATAGAGGCCTCGCCCGTGATTCCTTCGTGGTCCAACCCCACCCCACAGCCTCAGTTTTTACTCGGCCTTCGGCCTAGACTCTTGAACGGAGCAGAACTTGCAGAAAAAATGGTAGGGTAGATATCAGAAGGCGAAAATTTTCCGTAAAAGCTAATCTCTGTAATGGTGATAGTCGGATCCAAATCTCTTTAGAACAGCAGGATATAACCGATGAGGGCGTTTACATAAATGGGAGGAGGTAGATATTAGAGAGCGAACATTTTTTAAGTTTTTCCACTAGGCTGACTTCTCTATGAATCCAAATCTCCTCAAAAAAGATCGTGGTAGGGGAGGTGAAGATATGCGAGAAGAGCGGAAGGAGGAGGGATGGGTGGAAGGAAGGCGAAATTTAAAAAAATTTAAGACTATGTGTCTAAGCTATGCGCCTTTAATCATCTCAATGATGGTTTAGTGGTTTATGAGAAATCCGGTCAAAAAAACTCCAATTTCCTTTAATATGATAATCTGATATATATGAATATATTAGATTTAGTATACCGTTTTTATTGCATCGTCAGACATCAAAATGGACTACACCAGGGTGGTTGGTATGACATTTTTATTTCCGCCTGTCCATCCGTAAACATCATAACTTTCAAAAGGATTAAGCTAGACAGTTGAAATTTTTTGCGGTTTCTCGAAAACAGCAAGGATAAGTTCTTGAATGGACATATAGTTTTTCATTTTCGGTTTTTCAATAAATGCTCCCAATTTTAGAGATGTCACAATTTTTAAACTCGTTTATCTAAAGTACGAGTTTGCAGTTTCGTGACTATCGCTCTGACATATACTACTCATCGTACCTGATTCAAATGTTGCTTATAGGTAATATCGGGAGCGAAAGGATTATTGTAAAAAAATGTATGATGGCTGTAAATAGCCATTTCATATTACTCTCAGTGTAATTTTTATGCAATTTTTATGTAATTTTTATGGAATTTTTATAGTCAAAATTGCGTTTCCAAGTGCCAAAAATAGTTTGTTTCTGTTAGGTCTTATTCAAACAAGTTTATTTCACAGACTAAAGTCACAGACAAATAGGTTCAATTCTAATTACAGTTACATTATTCAAGTATTCATAATTCAAATAAAATACAATTCAGATATTTCAGTTACTTATAAATTGGTTATTACAGGGTTTCAACAGTTTCCATACGAGTTTTTTTGACCGATTTTTGTAACAAATAACCTTTTATTGGGCATTCACTGAAAAAGGCAAGAGTTCAGTTTAGCGACAATGACGGTACAAATTTTTCCTGTATAAAGGGGGAAGGGGAAAGCATTCCCTATCCAAAATGAGTATTTTTAGCCGTCGCTCGCCCCTCTTCAGGGATCTCTAAACTTTATATGAAACTTTTTTCCGGGGGGTGAAAGGTATTGAATAGTACATTCCAAAAATATATAGCATGATAAAATCCCCCCCTCACCATTCGATTTATAGCGAGGGGAAAGACGGATTTTTTTTTACTAAAAACTGCGCTTAAAGGCTTTCCTCCATTACCATGACTTCTGTAACTGCAAAAAAATGCAGTTACAGAAGTAATTTATCCCTTCCAGTTTTACAAATTTATAGCAAACATATCAAACCTTATGCTATGGATATAATGTTCAAATTGGCATAGCAATAAAGCTATAGAGCTGCATGTGTGTGTTTGAACTACATGAAAAATGACAGCTACGCTATAATAGCACTTTGTATGTGTCTGTGCTCACTATTCACTTACAGGGACAATGTGTGATTGTAGTAGGAATCGCTATAAAAAAGTTCAAGTCCGTAGACTGCAACCATAAAATCGCCATAAAAAAAGAGGGGAAATTATTTTCGCAGTTGCCGACAAATTTTTGCAGTTGATTCTTATCTCCCTTTCTCGTCAACGTATCTTCACATAAATGTGTCTCTATTTTTTTGCAGTTGCCGAAGTCATGGTAATGGAGGGCGGCCTTAATACTCCAGAGTCCAGATAATAAAATGCAAAGAATCATACAAATATCTTAACCCGTTTTCAAACTACATCAAAAAGTATGAAGCGAGTTTTCGCTGAAAAAATCAACAAAAACGAGGCGGGGCGGTGGGAAAAAGCGGGGTGACTGAGGAGTTTGTCCGCTCTGAGGGGTACGCTCCCGCGGACCCCTGGCTCATAAGTAAGATTGGTTTGTAGCTCAAATTTTTTTTCGTCAGAAAAGTGAGGTTATATGAAAATTTTAAAATGAAATTTTGGAATTAAAACAGCGTCAGCAGTCATTTCAAACCACTTTTATAAGGTTTGCGAACCGAAATTGTGCTAGTAAAAGTAGTTTTGTTGCTTTTTTCGATGGGGTATAAATCGAATGGTGAGGGGGAAACCCAATCATGCTATATATTTTTGGAATGCACTCTTCATTACCTTTCATACCACACAAGTACCACACACCCCCTACCACACTCATAAAAAAGTTTCATACAAAGTTTAGAGACCCCTGGAGGGGGCAAGACGGGCGAGCGACGGCTAAAAATACCCATTTTGTATAGGGGATGCTTCTCTCTACCCCTCCCTATACACGAAAAATCTCTAGCGTCATTGTCGCTAAACTGAACTTTAGCCCTGAAAAATACTCCAATGCAGGCTTAATAATTCTTATAATTTAAATCCGAACAACAATTGAAGATGTTTTCCATTGTGCCCAAACAATATGTGTCCCTCTTTAAATATAGAAAGTAATTGCAAAGTGTCCCTTTAAATTTGATTTTCTAATTTATTTTCCGTCAACAGTTTCCGTAAAAAGGTCAAAGTCCCATTACTTTCCCTAATTTCTTTGAAATTTATCACTACTCTGGTATACTTGTGGATATTCTGCCCACGAGATTTCATTCCCACGACAAAAAATTAAACAGCGAAAAGGAGAAACGAAACAATTTTCTTTTACAAAAGAAAGTTTGATTGAATTAAATTGACAATAAAGAATAAAAGTTAGATTAATTTTCTCAAGATAAAGACTCACAAAGAGAGTGTGCAAAAATATCAGTATCAGGACTAAACAAAATTTGAAAAAAATCGGAACACGTCGAAAAACATTGATATTTTGGGTTTACAACCAACAAAAAAATTCCTTTGGAATCCCTCAGAGTTTTTTTTGCATGAAAAAGAGCACAAAAGACCAATCAACGGACGGATGACTGACCCGTCAAAGTATCGTGAACGAATTTTTAGCAGACGTTTATTTAGGGGAAATTTCCCTTTTTTTCGTGACCCCGGTTACCTCGAATGAGTTATTGTTATCTGTAATTAAAAGACGGAGCCGTTGCTCTTTTAAATGGAAAATATGACAAACATTCTCTATAACTGAGATTTCCTCCCACACAACAAAAGTTGATTGCCCTTTTCTTAATTGAAACCATTTTATAAATAAAGAAACAAAATTCCAAATCAAAGGAGTTAGTCCACTCCGGTGTCATCTGAAGTTTGTAGAAACTTTTATTAGATATTCGCAAATTAAAACAAAATTAGTTAATATTGGTACCTATTACCTCGATATACGAGACCCCATTATACGGCGTTTCGATATAACGCTCTTTTTTAATCGTATCTCTGTTTCGATATTCGTCGCGCATTGATTCGATAGCCGGCCAAAAAATTTAGGAATCCCACTTTTCACTGCTATGCGGTAAATCAAATACAACGGCAAAACATCAAAAAGTCAAGCACCGTTTGACCACTTACGTTAATTATATGGATTGTTATGAAAATAATGATTCGTTACACGACATTTTGATATACGATATAATTTTTAGAACATATCTAGGCCATTATATCGAGGTATAGGAGTATTTACTAAAAATTCCAACAAACATGTCTTAGATACAAACGTGTAAAGTTATAAAATCACACAGTGAGCAATAAATTTTAGAAGACACGCGAAAAATAAACATCAACATTTATGTTAACAGGACACTTTAAAAATCTAACAAAAATAATAAACTTGAAAAATATTAAAAATTCAAAAAGGTATCTTTGTCATAAAAAAAACTATTATTGCAATACAAATTTAGTTATTCGCTTTACTTCAAAATATTTTTGAAAAAATTTTAGAAAATGAAAAACAAATTTGGTAAGGAGCCCAAAATTGCAACTCTGCACAGGATCCAGAAATGGCTTAGGTATGATCCTGAGTCTACATAACCATCTACAGCCAATTAACTTTTTCAGCTAACACAAATCCACAAAGATATTTTCTATCCTCAGAGATTTGATGCTTTCGATCTAAAAGAAATCTTTTGTAATGTTAACTTTTTAGACTTCTGCTGAAAATATTCTATTTTTAATATAGGTATACCAAGCCTTGAAAACAGTCATAAAGAATTGATAAAGACCTTGAAAGTATCTAAAAATAAATCTTTACAGATAAGTTCAAAATAGTCATTCGGAAATTGTGTACATCCCTTGTCGATTTCATTTCCCACAAATATCTTAGCAAAGCTTCCTATTCACTTTGTAGTCCCTTAAAATTTAACCGATATTGTGATGCTCGAAACAACGTAGCAAAATAAAGTTTAAAAATAATCAAAACCTTTAATGACAAATTCCATTCACAAACGAATGAACAAGATTACATGAACTGTTAAACGATTAACCACAACTTTTTATTTTTATACCATTTCAGGACTCGATTCCATTGCCTACGATCCACAGCGGTTCGCTATGGACTATCATATAATTGGATTTCGCGAATGTGCCTCTGAAGTAGCACGCTATCTAGTCACGACCGAAGGTATGGACATTCAGAATCCTCTACGCCTCCGCCTTATGTCCCACCTGCAGTATTTTGTGCAACAACGAGAAATCTCGGCGAAGGCGGGCACCAGTCCAAATTGGTCTTCAGGATCATATCAACCGAATTACACACCTCTAACAACTGCATATCAAGCACCATATACCAGTCAATCCAGTAGTAACACATATGTTCCCAATCTACCACCGCCGATTCAACCCTACCCCTCCGCGATAAATGTGCCGCCAACGTCGATGCATCATCACACCATCCCCCACAACGCGTCGACGACCTCAACCGCCACGGCGACGGAAGCATCAACCCTAATGTCGGTCCCTTCGCAACAGCAGCAGCAACCTCCGACCCATCTGCAGCACGGGCAACAGGTGGGCGCACAGGGTTCATCCCAACCTCCTCAGGATAACTCGCAGCAACAGGCCCAGCAACAGAATAATTGCTATCCCTCAGAACACGATCACCACCACGACCATCAGGGTAATAGGACATACATTGACCTAACAAACGACCACGGAAGGACTCCCCCAACTAGCATCGGTTATGACAACAATCCCCAATATCCGGCAGGCGAGGCTCAGGGCTATAATACTTCCGGTAATGTAAACTACGCCGGAAACGGTGCGAAACCCTATAGGCCCTGGGGCGCCGAAATGGCTTACTGATAACCAATCTCCCGCTGGCGACTACTGATTTTTTTTATTTTGGTATCGACATCAAAGAAACAAGCACAAGAATCTCGGGTTAAGTTATACGACGAGTACACACCGTTACTACAATCCACATTTCCAATGCCAGTGAAACAACTTTTGTATTCAAACTACGTCATCTTACCGACATCGAAAATCATCCGCTACAACGGTGGATTGCCCTTGGCCCGTTTTAGTCATTCTGTATTAATATTACGTTAAGAACCTATACGACCTACTCTGAGATTTAAATACATAATTTATTTTCCTGTAAATACAACTTTTTGAGAGCGTGATAAAAATCCTTTATTTATTCAATATTTAACAAAAATCGTTTATTTTTATTTTAAAATTTTATTTTTATGAAATGTATTTTATCCTTAAGTGTAAAAGACAAAAAGCTTTAAAACAATCAATCGAGTCAATTATTTTGGTAGGACAGATGTGTGAGTTAGACAAGTTTAATAAAATTTATATATTTTTATATAAAAAATCACAAAATCTATATTCATATTGTAATATAAATCAATGCATATTTTTATAAAGATTTTTATAATGTAAATTTATATTTAGTTAGTACTATTAATACCAAATTGTAATCCAAAGTTTCTCTATCAGAGAAGACAATGCGCACAAAAAGACAATTAATTACTAAAATGTGATTAAATTTAGAAACGAACAATTTATACTGATATAATTGCTTAAATTGCAATAAAATAATAAAACATATTTTTTCTAATAACCTTGTTTGAATTTTTTCGAGTTTTTTTCGTAATTTGATTGATTTTTGTCGATTGAGCAATAGGAAGAAAAACCGTTTCATACAAAATTTCATTGAAACATTTTAAAAATTCATATCTCTGTTAGTTTTTAAAAAAACTGGTCTTCACAAACACATTTAATACTACAAAGTTGATCATATTATTATCTGGGAATGCGATCAATATACCAAGACATTTTTTTTTATTAAAAGCTTGTTTTCCAAAACTGCAAATTTTGTTTTCCAAAACTGCAAAACTGCCACACAATGAACCTAAAAATCTGTTATTTTTAAACGATACTCCGATGACAATGGAATATGTGAGTGGGTGTACGATAAACAGATAAAATAGCGGCTGGCAGACACCATTTTGTTGATACGTAGCAAAATCTTAAAGCAACGTAAGACAGGTGGCCATCACTAGTGCCAACACCCTATGCTTGTTGATCCTCGCATGGCCACACAGTTTAAACGATTGTTTAAACAATTTAATTATAAGGGCCAATCAGCAATTCGAATTCCCATAGTCATTATAACAATAGCTACTAAGAACAATGAATTACTTTAGTCCAGTTAGTGCGTTGGCCAAGATCACTTGAAAAAATTCCCAAATTAAAATCAAAGTGAAAAGTTCAGTTCACTGGAAAAAGGAAAATTTCATTAATTTTTTAGTATTGATCAGTTTTGGCTAGTGATTTCGTGGGAAAATTGGAGAGCACCCTCTGCTCATCCTATAAAAAAGGGTGAAAGATCCCAGGAAAAAAGACAAACTACTGGACTAAATCCAGGAATCTCCGGCTTACCTGCATCGTTGGTTGAAACTTTTCCAAAGTAAAAATAAGTTGTCCCATCCTTAAAATCTTGCGGGGGGACCACTTATTTGAGAAATAAAGAATTTTCCAGCCTTGGGAAAAAGGGGGAAATTTCGGATTTTTTTACTGGACACGTGTTCCGGATCCGACCTCGTGGTCAGCTTCTTTTGTCTCAAACCGGAAGTCTGAGAGGAAAGGCGAAACAATTTCCCAACCCAGCTTAAACGTAAATCTTCAGTAAAGATTTGGCAAAGCTGTCGTAAAGTACTGAAGGGAAATTGAGGTGGAAATTCAATAGACGACTGAGCGTAGCTAGGAAAAGACCTGCTGCCGTGGCATGTATCACAAGGACGACAATCCTTTTGTAACATTGTCCAAATTGAACCAATGAAGTACCCACCGTGAGGGATCTGAGGTGAAACGGCTTTGAAAAAAATAAAATTTAACAATTCCATATGATAAAAAAACATTTTTGCAATTTTCTCGAAAATGGTTCATTTTTTCAACAAAAAAATCGGCAAAAAGTGTTTAGAATCTACAAAATTCATCAAAATCTAATTGAAATAACCTTCCCTCCTCCCCCATACAAATGGAAACAATTTTTGCGAATTTTCTTGAACATTGTTCATTTTTTCCAAAGTCGCGATCCCTAGGGTTCTATGAGACAACAACAAGAAAAACTGCGTCAAAATCGGTTAAGGTATACTGGTAGAAGTCGATCTTACAAATTTCGTTAAATGCGGTCGAACCCGCTTAAGAGCACATCAATCGGGCTTGAAAATTTTGTGGTGCTAATTTTCTTTCAGCCATAACATAGTGTTAGATCTCAAATGGAAATTTTAAAATAAATTAACACATTTTGAAGCAAAAAACGTACGTAAATAAAATCTCTTCTCCATAAAGAAAACATTACTTTATCCACATAGCGAGAACATGATACCCTTTTTACATAGTTGAGTATGCTCTTGAAATTTATTATACAAAAGCACTACAGAACTTTGGAAAATTTAGGACCGATCCGTTTATTGATCAAAGTTAAACCTCGTCCGAGAACGGGAAAATTGAGCTAATCTTTCACTTCTCTTCTACACAAATAGAAAAAGTTTTTGCGATTGTTAAGACAAAGTGTTTTTAATGTGTTTCTACATAACTTTGTTATACATCAAATTGAGTCAAAATTTTTATAAATCCAATTAAAGAACTCGGTGCAAAAACTGGTCATCTCCCCTTTTCCACGAAAATGAGTTATTGATACCAAATGCAAGAATAAACGAATCCGCATATTATAAACCCCAAACTTGTTGGAGATTCATCGAACTGAGTCGATGAGTATGCGTTCCGCGAATGTTTGGGACCCTTTTATGATTTCGGTTTTTGAAGTGATTTAATACTTTTCTTATTGTAAGGAAGGTAAAAAAGGCAAAAAATGGCGGACGACAGACGCCATTTTGTCCGAATCGAAAAAACAAAGTGCAAATCGTGTGAGGACTTACATTAAAGAACTCAGGAAAAACAAAATGGTGACTAAAAGGATAAAGTAAAAAAATATTTTGGTTGTTTTTTCTTTAAATATGCACTACAAATAAAGAATAATTCTACATAAGTCTCAAAACTAAAAGTAAGACAAAAAACATAGCCAATCTGGCAATTATTCAAAACCCATATGGTGATTTAAGTGAACGGCGAACAGTTGTATCAAAATTTCACGTTGAAGTCAAACTTTTCAATAAGATTTTTTAAAATTTATTCAAATCGGATTTTCATGTATGGGAGTTTTATGTAGAATCATATCCTAAATAACTTTTGTTCTTGGACTTTTTTGATAAGCTGTACCGTTTTTGAGATATTCGCAAAAAATGTTTTCGTTCGTTTCTAATGGTCCATTTTTGCCCATTCACAAATTAGCCTTGCATTTTACGAAAAACGGATCTGCGCAAAATTTCAAGTCTCTAGCTCAATCCGTGCGCCCGCAATCCGCGCCACAGACGGACGGACAGAAGGACGGAAGGACGGACATATGTACATGCAAAATTCATTTTTTTACACACTGGTGTATTTCATTTTTGTTTGTAATCTTGGCGTTACAAACGGTAAGGCAAATTTAATATACCCTTTGGTTTCACCATACGGGTATAATAATATGCAAACACTGTGAACGCTTTTATTTTGCTTTTATTTTGAGGACAAATTCCTAAATAAAATTGTTTTTTTTTTTTAAATTTTAGTACACCTTAAAAGCTTGTTTTTTGAAAAAAAAATCATGGTTTTTTTTTATTCGGGAAAGATTTACAGATAATCTAATACTACCTAATGCTCCCCTATGATCTGGAGGCATCTGAATTTGGTGTTATAATTGTGTCCATTTAAAAAAAGCAAAATAAAAGCACAAAAAATTACTAAATATATACTATATACAGCCTTGGCCAAAAGTATTGAGCACCCTGTAAATTTTACTAATATACAAAATCTGATGCTCCAAATCAATAGTATTATTTATTAAAGTTTTGTCGGCATCTAAAAAATAAAATTTAAACAATAGTCAAGTGGCTGGTTAGTAACAAAACATCTAGAACCTTAAAAATTTGCTTTTGTGGTGTTTTTTGATATCCAATTAGTTCGCTTTCTCAGCTCGCTGTGAAGACATACAGTTGTGTAGTGCCTTGAAGTGATTTTTTTTCAATAAATTAAGTATTTTAATGTAAATATGACGAAAAAAAGAGAACTGACATTGCAACAGCGGGTAGAAATTCAACTTTTGAAGCAGCAAGGCAAGTCCCAAGTGGAAATTTCTAAAATCGTTAAATGTTCGCGTCGAGCTGTGCAATATGTTATCGAACGGTTCGAGAAGACTGGATCGCATAAAAATAGACACAGATCTAGACGAAAACGACTTACTATAGATCGTGAAGACAGAATATTAGTAAGGGATTCACTGAAAAATAGGAGAAAAACGTCTTTCGAGCTCGCTGCTGATTTTTCAGTAACAATTAAAAAGCCAATATCTGTCAGGACGACACGAAGAAGACTGCAGAAAGCTGGTCTAAAAGGCTGCAAAGCCAGGAAGAAGCCGTGGCTTTCCGAAAATAACAAAAAGGCTCGCTTCCAATGGGCTCTAAAACACAAAAGTTTAACCGAGCAAGATTGGTCAAATATTCTATGGTCGGACGAATCAAACTTTCAGGGGAGTAAAATAATTCCTTTTTCTGTAGAAAAATATTATTTTCGACCCGATAAATATGTGAAGTGTAGTAAAATCCAACGGTTTACAAATCATATTTTTTCATTATTTTTTAGGTTTTCGGGACACCCGGTGCATCGTATGTCCGCCGCCGAATAGGCGAAGAGTATAATGTCGAATGTGTTGTACCAACCGTAAAATACGGGGTTGGCAGTATAATGGTTTGGGGCTGCATGGCTGGATCTGGAGTTGGTGAAATGTTCGTATGTGAAGGCAAAATGAACTCCAAAAAATACATAGATGTGCTCAAAACTACACTTATGGCGTCGTTTTCATGCATTTTTGGAGATACAAACATGGATGGCGTAAAGTTTCAGTAAGACAACGCACCATGCCATAAATCCACCGAAACAAAGAATTGGTTTGAAGAAAATTGCGTCGATGTTTTAGAGTAGCCTTCGCAGTCTCCGGATTTAAACCCCATAGAACTTTTATGGGCTATACTAAAGCGTAAGGTGCGGGCACATCAAATTTCGTCAAAAGAAGATTTAAAAAGGCACGTCCAAGAAGAGTGGAGCGCGATAAGCAGCGATGAATGTAAGAAACTCGTCGCATCCATGCCTAAGAGGGTCGCTGCCGTTATAAAGGCGAAAGGTGGCCCAACAAAATATTAAATTTTTATCATACAATAAACGATTAACTTCTACTAAAACTATTTTTATTTGACTCCATCTAAATATAACGGTTATTTTGCCATATATCATGGGTGCTCAATACTTTTGGCCAAGGCTGTATGTGTTCCTTTTCAATACACTTTTAAAATAAAAGCTCGATAAAAATTTTTTTTTTATTATTTGCCTTATTACATTTGAGGCGTTTAAAGCTAGAGTGGAGTGGTCGAAATCGTGATTTTTTTTGTGTTTGAATCACTATTGCGAGTGAGTTTTTAGATAAAAATGTTTGGATGCACAAAAGAAATTTTTTTTCCAAAAATTTACAGTCAATAATAGTACAAAAGTGGAAAAGCTTCAAAAACTCGATTATGTGGCTTGGTCCACTCTAGCTTTTAACACCTCATATAAGAGAAATCAATTGAAAAATCTAAATCAGAATGAGGCCCTATAGAACCAACGGTCCAGTTCGATGAATTGGCAAAATTTCAGTGTGCATGTCGTCGGCATAATGACCTCCTCCAAACCTCGTCGTCCTTAAGACAAAAAAAAATTTTTTTTGACTTGAATACATACCTATAATAAAATACTTCGACTTTCTAACGAAACTTTTTAAAGCTCGATCCAGACTACACGATGTACGGGGTACGAGGTTGGCACGTACCCCGAACATCGAGTGTTTGGATGGGAAATTTGCACATGGTTTCACCTAGTGAGTAAAATCAGAAGCTGTTTGATTATCCTCGTACGTGGTAACCGCGTACACGAATGAGCAAAACCCTGTGCAGTGTGGATGCAGTTCCATGTACGAGGAAACCAAAAACCTCGTATCTCGTACACCGTACATCGTGTAGTCTGGATCGAGCTTAAGGAAACCAAAATTACATCACAAATCACTAGAAGACCTCCTTTTTACCTTACTTACATATCGACGCCTCCGTGCTAGACTATCGTAACTCGACTTACGACATTCTTCAATGTTGAATTTTTAATTCACTAGAAACTAAAACTTGTTAACAGTTTTGAGATATTAAGGATACACAATTGTAAATTGAACAATTTTCTTCCAAAATCAGCCCAAGGAAACTAAAATTCTTCCCAATATTAAAATTTTATCGTACTTATAAAATCTTCAAAATTTTGACAGTTTAAGAGACATACGATAGTCTTGCACGGAGGCGTCGGTATTGAAATCTTATTATAGGTTATTAAAATTCCCCGAAAAATCGAAAATTTTGGATTTTTTGCAATAGAAATTTAGGTTTCTTTTTGGGTGAAAAACCAACAATTCTGGAATAACACAAATTGGATTCAATTTTCTTAATGCTTATTGAAATATCGGAAAAAGAAAATTGATTTCAAACCATAACTATTAATTTCCCCCTGTCACTACACTGGGAGTGGTAACATAGCAGGATCCAGATAACACTATGCCTTAAAAAGTGTGGCAATTTTTCCTAGTTCACCCTGAATTAAACACGAGACTAAAAATCCTACTCTCCAGACTCATGGCGAGCCTAAGGTCACTTCAAGGAGGCCTCTATCTCAAAAATTCGTTCGCAAAAGAACGGGACTGTTCGATTCACAATTTCGTCATAATCCTAGTCATAGTATTTTCATTCCCAGGTTCCATCTAATACTATTGTTTGCCTTCAAGTTCAATTCGTGGGAAATTAAATACTCAACGCGTTCTCACACACGCCTAACACGTGCTAAATCGGAAAGGGGGAAGAGCTCTCTGTCGTCATTCAATGATGGTCTTTCCCGTTTATGGGAACTTTTTGCTTGGCTCTTGGGGTGATTGAAGAATGGCTGGCAACAACACAGGAACAAAAGCATTGCACTTAATTCGGGAGTGAGATTTTTATGGGGCATTTTTTATTATTTTTCGTATTACATTTTTTACTTGAGTTCAGCAATTAATATTGCGTTCGTATTGTTAGTATTTTATACGGAAATCTAAAAATCAATTACCAAATAATGTAAAATACAAGTAAAAGAAAAATAATTTGGCTTATCCAAAATCAATTCGTAAACGCAAAAACTATTTTTATTAGGAAATGTTTTCTAACATTTTGAAAAAAAAAATGATAAAAAAATTTATTTCGATGTAGAATTTAATTTCATTAAGCCCAATCAAAATGCAAATGCAAAATTATTAATTTCATTTGACAATTGTAAAAATTCGAAATATATTTTATATGTATATGAAATATCTAAAGAAAACGATTTTGAAAAAAACGTGATTTAAATATTTTACCATCTTATGGTGTTCATATGTAAAGAATCATATACAGTAGAACCTTGTGAACTACTTTTGAGCTCAAAAAAAGTCTCGGTTCATAACAATGTTTTACTTGCTGAACCACATTTTAGTTCTTCGCAGGAATTTTCAATAAAAATAAATTTTTTTATTATAGTTTAGTGGTGCTTTAAAATCTATTAGGTAATAGTGAAAAACTGCTAGTAATGTTCCTTGACGTTTTTTTTTGTTCCGACCGATTAATCAGCTTCGATTTTGGCCACCTTCGGCCAAAAATCACACCTAAAATTAAACTGAAGGTTTGGTCGAAGCCGTGAACAGTGAAATTTCAAAGCATTTACTTAGCTTTTTTTTCTGTTTGAAAATCAAGTGTTCCAAAAATGTGTTGGTGACCCGTGCCTTATCATACGAAATGATTTATTTCCCAGTGAAATTTCCTCATCAATTAAAATATTTGGCCAGAAAATTTTTCACGCTAAGATTTTGTTTCGATTAAAATGACAATACACACAGATTTTTTTTCCAAATATTTTTGTCCAAAAATTTAAAAATGTCTCCACAAGACATTTTTGGCATAACGTTAAAACAGCAAAAATGTATATCTAATCGAGACCTAACACGCCATCCACACCTGCCGGAAACATTGACAGAACTGTTAACAGAAATGTCATTAGAAAATTTTATTGTGACGTAGATGGGCTGATTCTGGCATGACATTTCATTTTCAGAAATGGCGTTGAACAGTAAACAATTGAGAGTAGTAAATATTTTAAAGTGCTTACAAGATCTATAAGATCTAGAAAGTAAAGAATATAAAACAAAGACACGGGCTTATTGGGTCAATCCATTTCTATTGAAATGTGAAAGTTTTAATATTGAGGCCAATTTGTTGAAAGATTTAATCTGGGACGATGGATCAGACTACAAAAACTGATTACACATATGACGATCTCAGTGATTTTAAAATTTCCGCACTAAAATAAAATTTGGTTAGCAAAGATGTCAGCAAAAACTGTCTGACTTTTCTGTCGTAACAGCTGACATTTCAATCTTCACTACACGTAACATCAGATATAACAGCGACATTGACGGCACTCATGAATCAAACACAAACTTTTGATATTAGTGCTGTAATATCAAAACTAACCTCAAGAACTAACAGCCTTATTAATAAAAAATCCCTAACACGGAGATAACTCATGTGCTAACTAACTCCGAGATAGCAAACTTATCCATTAGATAACTATTCTTATTAATAAAAAATTTTCCTCCATATAATAGCTAACTCGTATTTTATTTAAAAATTTAGCTGGAATGCGGCAACCCTTGTGCCAAATTGTACCAAAAAATACGAAAATCTTTTACATTTGACTCATATTTGGGTTTTTTAAATTCGTTTCCTTGGAGACGGTATTAAAATACGAGTGAAATTAGTGTTTTCATTTTGATTGTGATTGACTGCAAAGTAATTAAAAATGGAAAATTTAAAAATTTAACGAAAGCGATCAGAAAATTCGTGTTCAAGTGATAAGGTAATATAATATAACAACATAAATTGCATTTTTTTAATGGATCATTGCTTCTTCCAGTCTTTTTTGCAAGAGTTATGCGCCGTCAAGAGTTATCAACTCCTTAACTTGAGGAAATCGGTATGTTAGCTAACACAGAGTTAACTAACGTCAGTTAACTCTTAAAATTTTTTATTAATAAGAATTTCGAGTTATCCACTGCGTAAACCATTGATAAAAATTAACTAACGTTTATTAATAAGGCTGTAAGTGTTTAATATTTAAGACATTGAAATGGGTGTTTGTGCAAAAGAAAACAAAAAGAAAGGCAGTGAAAAGACGAGCTTCCAAACATTTCCCAAGGACAAACTTTTATATACGAACTTCTGTAAAAGAAAGGATACATTTAATATAAAAACTGCGAGAATTTGTAGCCTACATTTTGTACCTGATTGCTTCGAAAATAATATGCAGTATGAAATAGGTAAGATATCAGTAAATTTTAGCAAAACTCTAAGTAATATTTATATTTTACAGGGTTTATACGTAATCGGAAATTGAAAGCAAATGCTATTCCGACTTTATTTAGCATTTCCGAAGCTGTTGCAACCTCAAGTCGGTCAACCAGGATGGCTGAAAAGCAGTCAAAACAATTAGTTGCTGATTTGTTACAACAAAACGAGGAGCCTTTGCATGACGAAGTAATCAGTGTTAATCCGTTGGAGGACACAACTTATTCATGGGTTAATCATTTGAGCGAAGGTGGTCTTTCTAAACCAACAGAGGAAATATTGACTCATGTCACGGCATTAGATAAAATTTTTCTTCACAATAATAAAGAACATTTAGACATTAGAAAAAATTATATAAAAAATTTAATAACACTGTCTGAATCTTTAGATAACTGTGATATTAAAGTAAAAAAAAACTTTTTTTCACATCGAGGATGTATTTTCGTATACGTAAATTAAATAAAGAACTCTGTGAACATTGAACTACAAGAAAAAGGAGAAATAAAAAAATTACAACTTAGAAATTTTAGCTGTGTTTCATTTATTTTCACAAAGTGTAGTAAAAATTCACAGGCATTGTTGTTGTTTGACTATTTTTTTTACTTTTTATAAAATTAAATAATATTTATATTGCAGCAAACAGAACAAATTCGAGTTTTTACGCGAAAACATAACAAATCTCATATCGATGACATTTCCTTACGCTCTTGTGACGTCATGCGCAGAAGTTTACCAAAATGAAACTCGTCTTTGCGCAATCTGTTGTGTTTGATTCATGGACGGCATTCATGGTAGGTGTGGATGGCTGGTAAAATAAAGAAAAATTTCAGATAATTTGAGGAAATAAATTTTTTTTACACATGATTTTTTTGTTATATGTTGGAAGTTGTGTTACAATTGATTTTCTAAATATCGCTTTAACCGATGTTAAATGTGAGTGAAGCTTAAACGTCTATTGATTCAGCCGACAACATTGCTGCAGTGCGCGAGAATGTGGCCGAGAGTGTAGGCACCTCTATTCGTCATCGCGCGCAGGAATTGAACCTCCCTGCAACTATGTTAAATCAAATTTAGAAGAAATATTTGTCTCTATGGATGTCGACGATTTGTGATTTCAACAGGACGACGCCACATGCCACACAGCGAATGAGAAGTTGCCAGGTCGCATCATCTCTCGAAACAGCGGGTGGTACTTTTGACATTTTGAGTTGTAAGCGTGCCTAAAAGTCATGGAATTCGTCCTCAGCGGTACTTTATCTCCGCTGACCTCACCGGGACTTTGTCTGGTACTAGCACCCACGTACACTTTTAGCTCTGTCTAGAATTTTCTACTGGAGTTTTAGGTGATAATGCAAGTGGTTTGAGTGATCGATAGTTGATCAAAGTGAGACAGCAGAAGGGGAGACATGCTTGGTGGTTGTAGTTGGAAATTGATTGACCTGTTAACTCTCATATGATTTGGAATTTCAGCAATTAGAATAAAATTAATTTAATGATTATTTGCAAATTAAAACATGATTATTGAAATCTGGTATTATAATATTAATCTTATTTCTTAACTAAATTGCGGTAGAAAAGGTTTATAGCAAGGAGCAGGAATAAATCACATCACAGTTCCCGCCAAACCAAAATGCCTCGCTACAATTTTCACCATCGAGTGGAGGTGTGCCGCCGAAGTCTTGGCGAACATTTGAGCAATATTATCTTTCACACATAATTGCCATGTGCCAAAGATGATTCAATAAAGAAATTTAAAAAAATAACAAATAACATTGTTTTATTTTCTGTTAATATCGGTCCAAGCCTGTATTTCCCAGAACAACTGTTTTCAGCATTTTTTGAAAGTGCGTTGTGGAAAAATCATTAGAGTACAAGTTTTTCGTCTTCAGTTAACTGATTATGACAATTGTAAGATATTAAAAAAAACTTTTCCTCAATGCTAACATAATTTTCGTTTATTATTGATATGGGGATTATTTGTGCTTTGGTTTTGTAAATTTTCAAATGTTTCTATTATTTTTAACGACAAAAATAATATTTTAGTAGAACCGCAATTGTTTTTGCCTTACGGTAAACTAACAACATTACGGTAGAACAACATTATTATTCGTAACTGATTCAAATCAAAATTACGAATATGTATGCTAATTTAAATTATTTTTGACAAAGTTTTCCCGAAAAATTACTTAATTTATTATTACAAAATTACTTTCAGTTTTAATTCATGTTTAACAAAACCTATGTTTAAAAATGACCATGAATACGCGGCTTACAGTTTATATTTAAACTCCTTACTGTCAAAATTGACAGTAAATATTTAAATCTGGTTAAAAAAATTTCTTTTTGTAGAAACCCTGATGCTGGAAAACTAAAATAGGATATTTGCGCTATCGCTGGAAAAGAAAAATCAAAAATGAAACACGCTCCTAATAGGGTTTCAGAGCAGACATGGCTGCCCAGTTAGGGGGAATTTTTCGGATATGAAAACATCCACAAAAATAATATAACATTTTGTTATATTTTTTTATGGCTGTAAGTCGAGAAAATCCAACAGAATTACCAAACTACGGAAATTCAAAAAAAAAAAATACACAGCAAACCGAAAATCTAGAAATTTTAATATATATAGTAATTTTTTTCAATTGGATTAAGAATTAATTCCTTTTTCAAACAATAATTCAAAAAATAGTAAATACATAATAGTTTATGGCCTTAATTCAAACAAAAGTTGTTTGAAAAATTTGCCGGAATTTCCATCAATTGGGATTGGGCTTCACCGAAAAATTAAACAAACGAAATTTTACCGTTAGCACAAGGTTATTATTTGGTCACCTTTGAAGTGCTTTCTTTTGTGTCTTAAGTATTCATACGCTCTTGGCCAAATGTTATTGGTAAAAAAGGCGATTTTTCACAGCACCGATTGGACCGATGATCTCAGACTTGCCAGAAATTTCGTTTGGAATTTTATTAACAAAATTAAAATCAACAAAATCCTGGCCTGCAGGTTTTCCTGGAAAACTATAAAATATAATTTTTCGATCTTCCCAAAACTTTATTGTATCTATAAACAAATGTATCTCGCGAACGGTTAGTCGTCAACACATTTTTTTTATATCAAAATAAAATTTCCTCAGTAACCTAAAAAATATGCTGTAAAGTACGTTTATAAAAAAAGCTTTCAAGGTCAGGGAAAATTCGTGGAAGAACTATTTTCTGAATAAGATATTTTCAACAAAAAAAAATCCAGTTGGGACATCCAATGATCTATCATTCATTTATAGACAGAAAACTAACCTATGATAGTTCCCTAGGCAAGAATTTCCCGATTTCCCCTCAAACTAGTTTCTTTAAAAATTCATATTTTGTGGAGAAACCATTAAACTATTTTCGTTTTTGAGCAAAAAAATTAATTATAAAAATCGTTTTTCCTCGAATGTTCCTTGAAATTTCATAAAAAAATTTCTACCTTCTTTGGGATATTGATGTTTTTTCCCGTTTTGTTATAAAGATTATGTATGTACGACTAAATAACAAAAGTAGAATGCGACAGAATAGTAGAAAATTTCAAATACCCGTAATCTATACTGACATTTAATAAGTATGACGGATGACGTAACATCCAGGATTGCTGCAAACAAACCATATTACGTGCTGTTACCTATACATAAATAACCCATGGCGAATGGACGACCAAAGGACGCTAAAGAGAATTTTGAATTACCGATAATCACTTGTAGTTAGATATAATTACTACAAACAGAACATATTTTTGTAATAAAATTTATTCTCATCTCCTTTACAGCAATTAAATCATTTTTTAAAACCGAACTTTGCCAATTTCGACACACCGGATTGTTTTACAGTAGTTCCATCGTCGTCTAACTTTCGTTTACTTGTCCCTGGTGTATCATTCGGTTTATGTGATAACAGTTTAAACTCCTTCATTGCCAATTTTGTTAATTCTGCCGCAGTCACGTCGGGGTGTTTTATCTTTAAATCTTCTTTATTTCGATTATACCACGACATAAATGTACCCGGAGAACCAGGGGTAATCTGAAATATGAAAAAAACGAATAAGACTATCAAAAGTAAACTAAAATCAATAGAATGCTTAATAAGAACCTCATTATTTGCTTTATTTTCATTGTTAATAGGGCTTTGTACACTAATTATCTCATTAGATTTCTCTCTATCACCAGGCAAAGCGGAAATATCTTCATTGATAATCCGTTCGATGTCGTTCACGTTGTCTTGAGTCTTCTTTGATTCAAATCCGATTACCTTATCGGTTAAATGGCTTAATGGATTGCTAGATGTACTTGAAGTACCGGTAACCGGGCTGTTTGTTGATCTCTTAAAGGGATTTCGTTTCGAGTGACTAATTACCATTGGTTTCTGTCGAATAACAATTTTTTTTTATTATTATTACCTGTAATTCAACAATATTATTCATTAAAATTAAAAATATGCCCTACAGGCGCTATCTTTGGTGTTGTGGTTGATTCCTTTTGCTTCTGCATGAGCAACAGGCCCGCGTTTAATGGACTATTTTGCAAAATATTGAAGGCTTCTGTTTCCATTTCGTGAATTTCCCTATTTCGTTCTTGTTCCTTTGGAGGGCAAATATGAAAAAAAAAAATAATTCGAGCAAAGATAAATAACGCAAGATTTGGAAAGGTTTCATAATTTTCCAGGAAGAGTGTTTCGTACCTTTTCCTCAAATTGAGGTAAGAGTTCACTCAACTTATCTGCCAAATGTATTCGACCCAATTTGCTTGCGTATTTAACAGCAGCGGGCAAAAGTTGTGGGGAAGCAATCATCTCGATCAACTCCTTGGCACGTGCTTCCATTTCTGAACGACAGGCGAGCTGTTGAAGAAAAACTTGTATCAACAAAACAAAATTTCAATCCAATAGAAAATGTTAATAGCAAAAATAAATCGCGGCAGCAACCAGAACAAGCATAATGTTGTTACATATATCCAAAAAGAAACAAAAAATAGAACCAAATAAAAAAGAAAGTGAAAATAATATTTAGAATTGAAAAAAAAGGTATTCCTTACAGCAAACAGTTTGATTGCGGCTTCCTTGATTACTCTGTCTGCGTTCTCCACCTTGAAATTTGAATAGCGAACCAATGATTCCTCCAAAATTGATTTCTCCAATTCGATTTCACATAATGGTATTTGCATTGGTAGCTCGGTAACCATTGGCCTGGGATTTGTCATTGGATACGTGGTGCCGCGACATAGGACCGCCTGAATTATTTGATTGCTTTCCGAAACATCGACTATGAAGAAATTGTTTGATACACTTTGCGTCTACGTAAATAAAAATTAAAATCAAATTAATTTATCAACGAATTTCAAATGATTTGTAGTCAAATTTTCTATCGTACGTGTCGCATTGTGTCGCAAATTGGATACCAGCAGTACGTTTTTGTGCTGTACATCTGAATTAAACCCATTGTGTCGCAAGTAATTGGTGAACCACAATCTGAATAACCGATCCAAGTTAATTTCTTGCCAGGTGAAATGTAAACTGCAAGATCACGACAACGCAATGTAAGACCTAAAATCAGTAAAATAAGTTGAATCCTTAAAAAGAACAAAAAAAATAGTGAATCGTACTGAAAAGCACCGACACTTTAAATCCAAAAATCTGAACGGTCCGCAAACTATGTACAGTAGAGGTTGGGTATAATAAACATTAGGGTAAGGTATAGATAGATGCCGCACTTCTCGGAAAAACGATTTGAAATTCTCATTTGTTAAAATACGATAGTTTCATAATTCAACTATATCTCTGTCCGATTTCAGAACCGTGCAATAAATAGAAAAAGAACAGGGGGAATAAAAAAGATAGAAATTTGGCACGGTGGCCGCCCAGGTGCAAAAAGAAAGCATGGTCTTAGACAAAAAAAATTCTGAACACAATTCAAGAATACATTGAAACCTCGATACTATATACCCTCAGTACTATATACCCTTCAATAGTGTATATCTAATACTTTGTTTAACGTGACACTCACAAGCAAACGTACGGAAGTGTCACTTTCTGATTTTAATGAAACTTTGCACATTTGTAGAACGATGAAAAATATTCGACACGTACTTTTTAATTTGGGTGGTGATGCGGATGTTTTTTTTTAATTTTTATACAAAAACATTTAAAAACTTGATAACTAATTGAGGTAGAAAGTTGAAATTCGGCAATTTTTCCCATTTTCCCTATTGCAAAAATGGGAAAAAATGAACCACACCTTCCCCTTTCTCTCATACAAACGGAAAAGATTTTTGAAATTTTCTTTCATTTTTAAAAGTCTGTCTGTTTGTGGGTTTGTTTGTCTTTCAGAGTCAAATCTTGAAATCTATTTTTTTTTTAAATAAATGCTTTTTTTAAACTCATTATTTTTTTCGATTTGCTTTCTAAATTAGGTTTCAAAGGTTTCTATGGGACGATAACAACTTTCGAATTCAAACAATCGCGTGAAAATCGGGTAAGGTTTACTGGGAGAAGTCGATATTAAAAATTTTCGTTCCATACACACGCGCACCCACACAGACATGTTGCGAACTGATCGAAATGAGTCAATATGTCTCTCGGATGTGTTGATGATTTCGATTTTTGAAGTGATTTTAACACCTTTCTTATAAGTAAGAAAGGTAAAAAAACACGAATTATTATATTTTTTACACTTACCCAATAATCGCAATAGCATCAAGGAAATATGCTGATCTTCGGAAGCGGGCGACCTATGGTAAGCAATCATGATTTTGTCGTTATGTCCAGCTAAGGCAACAATTGGTCCAGGAATCGATAGAACCTGAATTTCGATTCGAGTAAGCAAAGCAAAAAGATTTCACTTAACAGTAATTACAATCGACAAATAATTTAGACAACATACTTCTCTCTGTGTGCCCATTACAGTGAAAATCCGTACAAAACGAGCATCAGTGCCAACAGCAACATAATTATTTGTTGCTGTGATTGCTACAATACCTTCGCAATCAGGCAACTCGAATGACCATTCACGACTACCAGCTGCTCCGCCCAACGAAATGCAAACAAATTTACTCGATGCCTCGCTAGACAACGCCAATACCGTTGAACTCAAGCTGGCCATCGTATGCTGCAGATAGTTGTTCATGTGGAGCGCATGATGTGTACTGACATCGTGAAATTCGACGTCGATCGATCCATCCGAAGTGTCTGAGGTGAAGGCTTTCACGATTCCCACGTGATTCCAAACCAGGTATCTGTTCAAATGCAAACAAACCAAAGTCACATGGAGGCTCAATTAGCAGCACACCAGCAGCAAATTAAAATGTTAACAGATTCACCTGTGCTCCAAATTGGCCGGGGTTGAGCCCGGTTGGAAAGCGCCCTGCTGGATGTAGGTTTTTGCGAATACTTTTTCAACACTAACAGATCGGCTACTTTTGTTATCATCATCCTTCATCTCCCCATCCGAATCACCCGCATCCAAACCATTCGCTTTCAATGTTTCGTTTTTTAGTCGCTCCAGGGATACACAATTTTCATTGTCGACATCGTAATCATCGTCATTGAATGTTACTGCAAAGAGAAATACAAAACAACTGCATAAGATGATGCTCTTTGGGTAAAAACCATTTTCAAACATACTTCCATCGAAATCATCCTCATTCCCGTCGCCATCATCCTCTATAGCAGCTTCCATATCGATAAAGTCTCGAGCAGATTTTCCACCCCTGGAAGCTGACCCATTTTTCGATTTGCATCCGACAATTGTGCCAAGCTGCCCAGACGAATCGCAATATGCAAATTCTCCATTATTTTTTGGATTCCAAACAATAGATGTTATTCGATTCGATTCGATGCTGGTTGTCGCTCCTGCAATACTTTGTTGTGTCATGAAATCCCATACGGATATCTCGCCTTTCTCTGTGCCAGCAGCAATAAATTGCCCGCAACAGGAGAACGAACAAACGGTGTAGTCGGACATTATTTTTTCATCGGTTAGGGTTGTTTGGGCCTCCCAATTGCTGCAATTCAATATCACTATTTCTCTGCCATTCGGATATACTAAACATTTCCCAGAACGTGGCTCAAACGATGGTGACGCTGAGGAATTTCCAATTAGGTTTTCGAAATAAGTGGAAACGATGTGTAGGAAGGATCAAAAATAAATTAATGGAATAATTTTTGAGAGATAAACGAACCTAAATACTTGACTGCATCGAATGATTTTACTTTGGGGATATCGATGATTGTTTTTAGTTCCCTTTTCTCCTTTAAATCCCAAATTTTAATGGTACCATCACCGGAACTCGATGCCAGTATATTATTTACGCTTAAATCAATATGCAGAATTGGCCCTTGATGACCCGTTAATTCAAATTCATTTTCGCTCTTGTCTTTTTTTACGACTTTAATCACTGTGTCTTCGGAACCTGCCGCTATAAACTGAAAAGTGTGAAATGAAAAAAAGTTAACATTCTGCAAGGATAAGGGAAGGTCCTGTTAGGATCCCGTGATTATCTCTGACAAACTCGGACACTCTTGGAAATAGACTTGATTTTTGATAGGTAGCAAAACGCCTCATGAAACCGGTGCCAAAAACGAAAACGCCCAAGGACGTAACAACCGAAAAAATGATTTTTTTATTGCATATTACTGTTTTACACTAGATTCTGAACAGATTCCACATCTATTCTGCCGAATATCAGAAGTTATGGCCATGTTACGCAGTCATTTAAATTTTTTTCGCTCGCTAAAACTAAGGAAGATATCAACCTGATTTTTTTCAAATTATCATTATGGCAACATTGAACAACGATGCAGACGAGGGAATTTTCAAAACATAACAAAAGCTATAATTGCCAATCTGGCAATCATTGGAGACCCGTATGGTGATATTCGTATCAAAATTCAAACAGTTGTACCAAAATTCCACTTTGAAGTCAAACTTTCCAATAAGATTTTTTAAAATTTATTCCAATCGGATTTTGATGTATGGGAGTTTTATGTAGAATCATATCCTAAATAGCTTTTGTTCTTGCACTGTTTTGATAAGATGCACGGTTTTTCAGATAGTCGCAAAAAACGTTTTCGTTCCAGCAAAGCTGGGCAAAATACTCTGCACTTGAGTATCAGCACCAGTATATAGAACTGGTACCAGGGAACAACTATTATATAGAATGGAAAGTAAGGCCTTTCCTCATTAACTTCCACTAGAGTAAGCACTACACTATAGAAATCGGGTTTTTTATCTCACTTCCCCTTTCTGCTGTCATACACTCGACCAAAAAAAATCAAATAGAATTCCCTTTTACAATACATACAGAAAAGTGCTGGCACTTTTGTTTACATTTTGCATGACATTTCATTGCAACATTGATTCATTTCATTGCAACGATTGATTTTGATGGATAATCACATTTTAGCGTGTTAACATTGCATAATTTCACATGAAAATGAATAAATCACAAATTCACCACTATTTAGTGAAGGAATGTTCCGCTAATTCCATTAAAAACCCAAACAGAAAGTTTTTGCGAGTCCCATCAACAACAGAAAGGTAAAGTATAACGAAAGATCGACAGAATTGCACATGAACGGGCCTTAAAACAATTAAAAACTAAAACTAAATTAAATTTAACACCTTTCAACACATAAGAACATTACTAATTTAATGGAAATATCAAATTCTCCATAAAACATTTCCATTATCCGATTTTGTTTTGATTTGTTTTCATTTCAAGTGACAGATGGGAATCCATATTGCCACACACCACCAAATCGCTCAGTGTTCATGTACACTGTCATGTAACAGCTATAGAAATCCTCGGATGTACGCTCCCAACACAAAAAATTTTGTTAGAGCTTTCCATTCTATATAATAGTTGTTCCCTGCTGGTACTGAAATAAAATTTTCAGTACCAGTACATAATTTACTGGTACTTAAAAAAATACTGCTGATGATTCCAGAACTTTAAAAAAATACTAAAACCAAGAGGTAAAAAATACCGAATAAATATATTTTTCAAATCAATATGAAGGTTTAATGTATTTGAACTAAAAACTAAAACATATATAATCAATTATGTGCCGCAAAAATGGATAAAAGCGGCGTGTTTGGGATGATTAAAAATTTTGATTAATACATGTGTTTAACCCTTGAATGGATGATTCCAATTTTTATCGATGAATTTTTTTTGCATAATTGCAATATATCATATTTGATTGTGCAATAAATATATTCAAGCAACCTCTTAAATTTATAGTTTGCCTATCTGCATATTCATATGTGAACTATTGCATGCACATACTCTTTAAACTAATTGTGGAATTGACTTTAATCCCAAACGATTTTCCACGAAATTTAAAAATAATCACTTTTTCGTATAAAATTATGTTTATTGTTATTGAGTTCACTCCTTACCAGTTCAATCCACAATTAATTTTTCTGTGCTTAGGAAAATTAATTGTGGATTTGGATGTAAACTGTCTAATATACATAATGCCCTTAATATGTAATCAAGGGTATGTAAAGTGTGAACTTTGGCTTAATTCAGAAAATGATAAAAATGCCTGAAGTACTTACTGACGCGTTTTCTTCAGTACCAGTACGCAGTACTGATACTTTGTCCCAGTACTGGGACCTTTGATACTAAAATTTTGCAGCACCAGTACTTGTGGTGGTACTGGTACTGTATTTTTCTGTATCTGAAATACTGGTACTGATCTTTTCCAGTATCTGGTACTGCTTTTGTACTGCAGGACAAAAAGTACTTAAGCACTTCGGATTCACTTTACCCCCTCCCTTGCTCCCCCGCCACCCGGGATATTTTCCAGGCCTACAACGAACATCCATGCCACATTTCAGGACAATCGATTCAGCCGTTTTCCCATGAAAGAGGAACAGCAGACAGACATCAACTCATTTTTATACCCGTATGGTGAAACCAAAGGGTATATTAACTTTGCCTTACCGTTTGTAACGCCAAGATCCCCTCATCACACATAAAAATGAATTACACCAGTGTGTTTAGAATGATAAAAAAAATTGAATTTTGCATGTCCGTCCGTCTGTCTGTCTGTGGCGCGGATTGCGGGCGCACGGACTGAGCTAGAGACTTGAAATTTTGCGCAGATCCGTTTTTCGTAAAATGTGAGGCTAAGTTCGTTAATGGGTAAAAATGGACCATTAGAATACGAACGAAAACGGTTTTTGTGAATATCTCAAAAACGGTGCATCTTATCAAAAAAGTGCAAGAACAAAAATTATTTAGGACATGATTCTACATAAAACTTCCATACATCAAAATCCGATTGGAATAAATTTTAAAAAATCTTTTTGGAAAGTTTGACTTCAAAGTGGAATTTAGGTACAACTGTTCGAATTTTGATACGAATATCACCATACGGGTCTCCAATGATTGCCAGATTGGCAATTATAGCTTTTGTTATGTTTATATATTAGTATGAGTATGAAGGATGCAGTTTCATTCAAATCTGTCGAGCGGTCTTTGAAAAAAAAGGTACCTACGTTTCATCTATTTTTATATGGAGTGTAAGTCCATGTGAACACATATTTCATGTATGATTTTATGTTTAGCAACAGACACTTTTTATGTTTCCTTAATATTATGTGTAAACCAAATGCTCACATAATTTTACTTACATTTTTATTGACGCTAACGCAATTAACTTGTGCCGTGAAGCGAAATTCAGTTCCATCCTTGCCCATTTCTGGGTAGGTATAGGCTTGTACGACATTGAGGTCATTGGACACAAGGATTCGTCGATCGAACTGAAGGACGCAAATGAGATATTCACCGAGTCCATTGGAAAGTGGATCATCATCATCGATTCCTTGCCAAGTCCGGATATCACCATCAAAGCCACAAGTTATAATCTTTCTTTAATTAAATACACTTTCATCGATTTCATTCTTTTAAATATACTTTTCTTACTCTCCATCCTGAGTAAAGCAGCAGCCTGTGTGTCCATCCTGATGGGCATACCGCATTGAAGTCCTCTCAAATGGCATGTTTTAATAATAATTTAATTTTCCACAAAAAACTTTTAATCCATTCATTCAACTCTTCTCTGGTTATTTTCGCGCGCTTTTTTTGACATTCCATAATTTGAGTTTGGGCTTAGCCTCGCATCCTCCAATCAAATTAGCCGAGAAAGCGTCACGTCGCGAATTTTTTCAGAAACTCGAAAATTTTCAGCTGATAGATGGAGCTGAGCTCAGTAAGGTGAAATGAAATCAAAAAGCACCAGGAATTTAGATTTAAATTTTGATGAAACCGAATTTGCACACAGTTGCAAATGTTTGCCAATTTTTTATTATTAAAGTATAAAACAAATGGTTCTCATTACATTTATTGTATCATTATATTTATTTTTAGTAAAAAAGGCATAGCGCCAAAAGGCTACTATAGGCGTAAAAAATATAATAAAATAAATATTTATTTCGCATTTATTTCTGATTCACAGCGCAAAAAAAAATATTTTTTTTCCTTTTCAGTACATTTTTTTAATAAAAGCTTTTTTTCAAATTTTTTTTTTTAGTTTTTTTTTGTAAAAAACTGCATTTTGCTACAAAATTTGTATCATTCTCCTGAATGGACACACTAGCTACTGCGTATTAATAATTCCTGCTTTTTTAAAATTGATGGAAACGCTAATTTTTTTTATCCATTTCACATTAAGTTAAAAAATTTCCCTTTTTTCCACACCCATTAAGAAAAATTTAATACTACAATAATTGTGAAGTTTATTTCAAAAATTTACAAAAAGCATCAACAAGTTTCTAGTTAAAAAAAACTGTCTGACATAAGTTCGAAAAATTTACTATAACAACTTCTTCGGGTTACTTCTACAAGCACCGCTTTTCTTTCCTGTTGGGAGATAGTTTAATTGGGTTAATCAAAAGGGTGGAATTTTTAATTGGCTGGTGTGTATCCTTTCTCACAGCGCCATGTCTGTAGATTTAAAACAATGTTAACTATCTCTCAATAAAAAATTTGTCCTGTCAATCTTATAATCGAAATGAAGAATCAAAAAATCAATTTCACGGAAATATTACATGCTGTATTATCTTAACTGAAAACTACATACGAAAATGTAAGAATTTTATTTTCATTTTTTACAACATTTTTGAATATAAACAAAACTCACAAAAAATATTAATCTTAACATAACTCAATAGCTTGTTCTCTTGAAAATTCCGTCAGCAAACATTTTTTGCCATTCGCTTCCATCAGGATATCGATAACTTTCAACACTTTCAAGCTTTATTTCTGTGCTATACCCAGGCGCTTCCGGTGCGATATAGTGAGCATTTTTAACGATTGCTGGATTCACAAATTGATCGTGCTGTTGATCAACAAATTCAATGAGACGGCCAGATTTTGTTGCTGAAACCGAAATATAATCCCACATCTGCAAATGTTGAACCATTTCACATAATCCGACACCACCGGCATGAGGACAAACTTTCACTGCATAATATTTTTAATCAATGTTAAAATATTTCATTCAATTTTCATACACTTTTACCATTGAACTTCTTTGCCATGAGATAAACTGACAGAATTTCGTTAACACCTCCAATTCTAGCGGAATCTATCTGGCAATATTGCATAGCACCTGCCTGCAAAAATTGCTTAAACATCACTCGATTTGCGCACATTTCACCAGTCGCAACTGCAATGTCAAGTGGTCTGAAACTTAACTGTAAAATAGAGTATCTAAAAAATATCTTTTTGAGAGTACCTTAACGCTTTTGCAATTGTCGAGTGTCCTAAAATGTCGTCCGGCGACGTAGGCTCCTCTATCCATAATGGTTTAAATTCAGCCAAATTTTTTACCCATTCGATAGCTTCGTTAACGTCCCACACTTGATTCGCATCAATCATCTAAGTTTTTTAGATTTTCTATAAATTGGAAACCTTATTTATGGAAATAAAAATAATCACCAATTTATTCTTCCATCCGATGGCTGCTCGCACGAGCCGGCATCTAGAACTAGATTTTTACCATTAAAAATAGTAATGTTTAACTTTTACTCATTAAGAAATCTTGAATTTTTTATAAAAATATTACTTTCGATACGTACATGTCATTTTGGAGATTTTGTCCAACTTTCACCTTAAAAGCAGTAAATCCTTTTTTAATAAACGCATTGCAGAGATCTTTAATTTTGCTGTCCGAATACCCGAGCCATCCTAAATATCAGAAATTCGTTGAAACTAAACTGTGAACTCTTTATTTATTTTTTAATACCTACCAACTTGAGTGGTATACGCCGGATATCCGTGCTTAAGGAGGTCATCGATTCTCTCGTTCCTTGAATTGTAGTTCTTTTCAAGCAGAGCAATTGCCTCTCTTGGAGTTATTACATCGCTAATGTATCGAAAATCAATTGTAGATACCAATTGCTGCAATATTGAAATTTTTTATACAGTAGAACGCGCTTAAATGCAACACGCGTAAATGCAAAACTCGTGTAATTGCACGCCAAATTTGTGCATGAAGGATTTTTAAGCATTTTTCATATAAATATACACGGATAAATGAAACACACTTAATTGCAATACTTGCTTAAATGCAACCATTTTCACATCCGCAAAAGTATAAATTATATGAAATTTTACACGCTTAAATGCACATGTGCAAAAATGAAATGTAATTACACAAAAAAAAGTGATTATTGTTATTTTTATTTGATAAAATGAATTCTTAATTAGGTTCTTTGTTTTTGTGTAGCCTTGTTAAATTTAAATGTTTATTACAGGAATATTAAAGTTGCATGTTTATCTTTTACTCGCATAATTGCATATTAATGTGCATTTATCCGTGCTTC
This sequence comes from Chrysopilus asiliformis, assembly GCA_964034945.1. Classification (NCBI taxonomy): domain Eukaryota; kingdom Metazoa; phylum Arthropoda; class Insecta; order Diptera; family Rhagionidae; genus Chrysopilus; species Chrysopilus asiliformis. The sequence continues at coordinate 76,686,777 of OZ035961.1, read as the reverse complement.
CGTGCTACGTATAAATGCAAAACACGGATAAATGCACATAAAATTCTGCGAAATTCGATGTGCATTTAAGCGTGTTCTACTGTACCACGTTTCTATCTACCTTAAATCTTGAGTTTTTCCGATATTTCGCCAAATTCGCATCCAGATCTAGTAGATTTCCCATACAGTAGTGGATTTTAAAATCAACTTGAAATCACGAGATTTTGTTCAAATTTTGTTCAAAATCCCCTAAATTCGTTGCAGCAATCCTGCAATGTTATTCAGCAACATTCATGTGTCAAAATTTAAATCTTGTAGACTGTCATAAGTGTGGAATTTTTCGTTGATACTGTTATTTACAATATAAAACGTAATGGAAAAAGGAAACATTTCAAAAATGAAGTATAAAGCAAAAACAGTTTGGACCCAAAGCCAAGAAAAAAATCTGTGGTCGATTTGGGCAGAGAAAATAAAAGATTTACGTGGCCAACGGAAAAACAGCGTTCTTATCAACAATAATAAGTACTTGATATGATGCACTCTCTTTTTTTTGTAATAATTCGACAAACTTGAATTTCTTTTACTGTTATTGATCAAAAATACAAACTTATTGACTATGGCCAGCTCTTGGTTTAGAAAAAATATTTTACGAAATCCCTCTATTGTAGAACTAGCTGCAGCAGTTCTTAATAGTATGACCCTTGAAATCCCAAATGAAATCTCGCTGCTAGATTGAAACACTTTAAAATCACTTTTATTAAATCCCGAAATTTCAGGTAGATGGAAACAGATATTAGTGGATTTACAAATGATACTGTTTTTACAAGTTAATAAACATGAGCAGAAATTAACACAGCAATTTAATTTAATTTCAACAATTACAGTGAAACCTCCATATTGGAAGCGCTGTATGCCGGTGAAATGTGTAAATCAGTGGAATGTTTCGAATCGATTAAGAATTAAACATTTTTTGGGAATATCAAATGACTTACATCGGGTTTGCACAAAACGTCGTTATAGGGAGACGATTTTGATCATGTTTATCTTTCTAAGTCAAAGTTCCGGGAAAATTTGCGTTATACAAAGGTTTCGTTATATGGATGTTTCACTGTTATTCAATTCAAATTTTATTCGAGTATTCTTTCAAGCGCTTGTTGCGCCGCACCATGAAATACCAAGATTTTCCTGCAGAGGCGCTGCAACCGCTTCAATTTGACAGCGACTAATCGCACTGAAGCTTCGAATCGTGTTGAGTGTTTACCAGTTTTTCCATGGAATTTGTGTGAAAATCATAAGCTGTTCGTGTTTATTGTGTACAATTCAAATAGACCAAATAATATCACATTGCAATTCTATAAATTACCCAGTGAGCGCTTGAAGTACGTGAAGATTGAGGCGATTTTTAATTTGATGGCCGAAATGAAGGCAGTCAAATGACGCAGAACTAAAAATAGCAACAGAGGAAAAACATCGCAATCGGAATCACTTAGTGACGCATACCAACGCATTGTAGCGCGAAGTTAATCAAGGCCGGCTTCTGTCAAATTTGAAATTTCAACTCGGAATTTTAAAACATTTCGCAATTTTATCAAGCAGAAACTCTAAATTTTAAGCAATTTTTGCAGCGATTTGGTTAGGAAGAGACGATCCGGAAAGAGCACATGTTGCTTGTAAACAGAAATTGGTGAGTATAGCCAAATAAAAACAGAATTTTATTAGCGCATTTTTCTTGGATTTCAGATTCTCTAAACGAATTTCTGTTTTGCAGTAAAAAATAAATTGTGTTCTTACTCTACTCCAGCAACGAGGAATTGAAACGAAGGACGGCAAAAATGCCAGTTCAAGTACGTTTTGATTTCATATTTTATTAAAGAGTAGCGGGCCTCCATTTTTGCTTTGGTATTTTTAGAATAATTATTTTTGTTATTATTTGACATAAATTCAAAATCAGACTGTTTATAGTACATATAAACGCTCGCTATTACAGGAAAATTGTTTAATTATTTTTCAAAGTTTACCAAAACAAACGAAATAACCCCGGCAACTAAAAACCTTTAAACTGCCACTTGGCCACAAACGGAGCCACATACAATCTGGGCGACTCCATGAATATGTAGATTCCAAATATATATAACAAATATTCAAAACAAAAGCCTATGATTTAAATGAAAAAATGCCTTGTGACTCAAATCGAGTGACGAAGTGTCAGAGGAGAAATCATAAACATCGCTTGATATCAACACCCTAAAAAGTACAAATGTTTTGCGTACTCACAATAAAAAAATATCCAAATTACCTCGTTTTAGAGTGTTTCAAGCCTTATTTTTAAGCATCAAACACGTTATTTTATCGTGTTTGATGAAGAACACACTTGGATCAGTCAAGCTTAACAGGCTAAAATTCTAAAAAAGTTCCATTATGTACCAGACAAAAATTACTTCTTCACTAAAATTTCTTAGATTGTCATTTATAGTTGCTTCAGAGGACTTAAATATTTTTAACAAAATTGATCTTAAAAACCTTTACTTGAACGCTGTGTTATTGGGAGTCACTTTTAAACAATTTAGCAATTACTGGAACCTTTACCTTAAATAAGTGTTTTCCCATCATTTTTCGCTGGTGTCCCCCTTAACACTAATATAGACAAAATTTAGCATAAATTATATTATGAATTATAAAATGAATTTTTAAAACATAATGAGGGTATTCACAATCCTCTTCGGTATTCGGTATTTTCGGTAATATTAAAAGACTGAAAATATTCTGCTGTGAACATCCCACAGCACAGATTTAAGAACAGCGCTTTTATTTGATACGTGACCAAATCATGAACTGCGAATTTGATTGTAAAATATATCACATACCTTTAAATCCATGTTTGATGTATTCCTTTGAATTTCTATTGTGGCAACGGCTATCAAAATTGAAAAAAATTGCAGTCCGATGAGATAACCAGCGAGAAATTTTGATAACTAAAAACATTACTAGCGCCACTCGCGGTTGATTCTTGATACCGAATACCGAGGCTGAAAAACACGACTCGAGGCATGTATACAATTACCGAATCCGGTAATTCATTTGTCTAATTTTGTACATGAACCAAGTTACCGTCTCGGTAAAAATCTGTTAAATTTGACTGAATTACCGAGCGGTAAATTTACCCGCATTTTAAAAGAGGACTGTGAATTCCCTCAATGAAAACAGCGATTGTCGGGCATTGTGAAATACTCTATATGGCGTCACTCGAACTTTTCAAATAGATTCAATTCTATTAGAACATTTCGATTCAAATTTTTAAAACTCCAATTAAATTGTTGTTTCGTTTAATGAAGTAAAATTGCATTGTGAATGATTTTGTCTTTATAACTTTTTCGATACGACGTACCGTCTTCGAGACAATCTTAAAAAAAACTGTTCAGTTTGAATTGTGGAGGGGGGAAGAATTGGTCCGAGTGGGAGGAAGTGGTCTAATTTTGTCCGTTAACGTACTTGATCTCCCAATTGAAATTACGGCTGTGCCAAATTTCACGTCTCTAGTCTAATTCGTTCTCAAGTTATCGTGTCTACGGACACATTTATATTTCCCGACGACTAAATCTATACGTAACAAATGGTAGAACAAATCTATTGGATCCTATTTATGGTTTCATCATAAAGGATATGAAACTAATAACCACAAGTGTTTAACAGATCAAGACTGAGAAAAATGATCTGATCCCAACTGATGCCTTTAACAAAACGCTAAAATGAAAACCGGTAACATGTGACCATTCTGTATCTTTAATTTGCTGTTGACTTATCTGCAAGTGTACAGCAAAATATACTAATGGCCGGTTTTACGAAATTGATTTAGTGTACTCTAAATGCTAACGAAAAGTTACTATCCGCTCGATCACAATGGGCCTGTAGGTCTCCGAGTGTAGCGCTGTGCTCGTGCCTGGGCGCGCGCGTTCTTCTCAACCTACTATCCACTCAACTGCCACCAGGGTGGCAAAATTATCAAAATGAGAACTCGGTACATGAACCATCCGCACAAGGAGGGGCAGGGTGTACTTTTTTTTAGTAATTTTAATTCAATAAGTAAAAGGAATATGTTATAAACTTGATGCCAAAAATAAATGAGAGCAAATCGCTGTAGAATTAATTAGTTTGGGTCCTCCGGAGCGTCCTTGCCATAAATATCTGAATGGTCCTATGATAGCCGGAAATCGTGTATAAAACTGGAAAATACTCTATTTTACCATACCGGTCAGGGAAACATAACCAAACAAATTACTTCCGATTGTTCAATTTGAATGGGTTGGTGTTATCTCTTAAAAACCTTTTTTGCAACATATTTTTTAACCAGTAGATAGTCTCATTTTCATCAATTGACCACATTTCAAAGAAAACTGATATAAATTCGTGGATGCTGGAAACAGTTGACAGCTATCAATAAAGTTGACACCGATTGACATTCGTAATACCGATGTATCAACTCAGTTGATAATTATCAACTATCAATTTTGGGTGCCGGTCAATTCATCGTAAACAATTTATCGTGAACAATTTATCGTAAGAACAATTTATCGTAAGAACAATTTATCGTAAGAACAATTTATCGTAAGACAATTTATCGTAAGAACAATTTATCGTAAGACAATTTATCGTAAGAACAATTTATCGTAAGATAATTTATCGTAAGAACAATTTAACGTAATGAAGATTATCGTGATGGGTTGGGTGGGTGATGGGTTGGGCCGGATGAGTGGGAGGGAGGGGGAGGGGAAGGGGGAGAGGGGAAGGGGGGATAAATTAATGATGTTTCGTCACACACACACACATATATATATTCGGGCGCTCGAATTTGTAAAAATAATATTCCTTACGATAAATTGTCTTACGATAAATTGTTCTTACGATAAATTGTCTTACGATGAATTGTTCTTACGATAAATTGTTCTTACGATAAATTGTTTTACGATAAATTGTTCACGATAAATTGTCCGCGAATCATCAATTTTGAATCATATCCTAAATAACTTTTGTTCTTGCACTTTTTTGTACCCCCCTTATGGTCCATTTTTGCCCATTAACGAACTTAGCCTTGCATTTTACGAAAAACGAATCTGCGTAAAATTTCAAGTCTATAGCTCAATTCCTGCGCCCGCAATCAGCGCCACAGACGGACGGACATGGTGTAATTCATTTTTGTGTGTGATGACGGGATCTTGGCGTTATTAACGGTAAGGAAAATTTAATATACCCTTTCGTTTCACCATAGGTTAGGTTATGTTGGAGTGGCTGCCAAAAAGGCACACTTAGGCCAGAAATAACCCATTGTGCGTGGTATCACGATCCATTTCCCTATACCTCGAACCATTTGGAGCTTCTGATGAAGCGGAGTAGATCTGTTTCACCATACGGGTATAAAAATGTGACTTTAATTATCGCGAGAACTATTTTTCTTTTATTGTATACAAAAAAACTAGACGAGTTGAGAAAGACATTTAAATTTTGTACGCGTTTTGGGCAAACATTTTTTGAAAGACAAACGCAAATTTTTCGCCTACTTGGTCTTAAATTCGAGAATTTTCTCTCTTTTCACACATATATTTACCCCTTTACAGTGAAATCGGACACTTATTTGTTGTTACAATATATATTAGTCTTTTTTCAGTATTTGACTGCGGTTGTTCTTAAAGATTAGTGTATTCCTTGACATTATCCTACCCGTACTCCAGATTATGAAACACAGGCCCATATATTTACCTCCCCAACATGTCTAAGGTGATTGAGCTAGTTAGAGGTTATAAATATTTAAAATTCTGGTATTTTTCCGACTTTTATCGCCCATTGAAGAGAAAAAATGTGCTTTTTTAGAGGATATATGAACCTTATATACCTCAAAATTCTCGGAATTTCATCAGCTAATACAATTTTTCATTGGTTAACACTGCTTTTTTCATTCTTTCTATTTTAGAAAATGAATCGTTCAATGGACAATTTGGAAATGCTGGGCGATAGCGAACTTCGCCTTCGCCTAATGCAATATGGATTCCCAAATCTTCCAGTCACAGACACTACACGGAAGACTCTTATTAAAAAACTAAGGAATCACATGACCAACGAAAAATCAAAGTTGAAGCGTGAAACTACGTATGCTACGCGCTATTCATCTGACGAAGAATCGTCAGATCTGGACTCTAAGCGGAGACAAGGTAGAGGCAATTTCCCGCTTCAAGGATTGACAACAAGAACAACGACCTACAATACGAGCAGCGGCATTACTAATAATAACAACAATAATACATCGATGCCACCGCCATCTTCAACAATAGTGTCTCGACGAGTCACCAGCATTAATAGTCCAGTTCGGTCATCCTACAACTCCAGCAACGATAATCGAACATCTTTGCCCTTGGTGGAAAAGCTTCCCAAGCGAAGTGCCGTCTATATATCGCCGTTGATTGTTTCTGACTCCGACGAGGATGGCGATTATTTTAACTACAAAACAAAAAGTTCGACTAATTCGCGGTATTCAAACAGCCCGACAACAGCGAAAACTACACCGGTGGGAGCGTACAATTTCACCCCGGATCAGTCACCAACGGATTCGTGGCTTAGAAGCCGTTACTTCTCAACTGGCAGTCCACAAGCGTATTCATCTAGCCCAAAACTACAACAACCAAAAGTGGATTCTTCACCACCGAAAACCAACGGCCATTCGAATGACGATCCACCCTACCTCAGTGAATTCACTAGACGACTGCTCAATTTGCGGGGCGAAACAATTCGCAACGATTCCAACTACAGGCAATCGCATTCAGCGACTACACTGCCGCCGCGCTACACAAATAGTTCGCCGGGCATAATTCGACCCACAGACATCGTCCATCAGCAGTCTGAGCCGAGCACCGAATGGAATATTTCGCCTAGTGCGGCTTTCTCGAATCTTATCAGTCGGCTAGACGAACAATACGGTTTCAAACAGACTCTAATCCCATGCGTGCTGCTCAGCCTGCTGATTGTGTTTTTTGCCCTTGTGGCTTTTATGTATATGACAATTAGTCCGGATCTGGCTAACACCATCAGTGAAAAAAGCACGATCTACAGACTCTGTCCACATGGTGCAGTTTTGTCTCACACGGACGCGACAAGTCTGAATTGCCTAGACAGGGAATCGGTGAAGGATGCCGTCGAGCTGCTTAAGGTGATGGCACCCGAACTACAGAAGCGTATCGAACATCACAAGTGTCGTGATAGTAAAGCATCATTTATGCTCAGTCCCAAAGAAGTCTTGCTGTTGGAGCGCGAACAGACGCACAACGTTCGGAAATTCCTCAAGGATTTGCATAACGTTGAGTACTTGATCGGACAGAATCCGCAGTGGAAAATCGACTTTGTTGACTCACAAGGATCGCCGTTGACATTCAATCAGGTTGTCCAACTACGAGATTCTCAGGTGTACAATTTCGCGATTTTGAATCCCCGGTTACCCTTTACCTGTTCATTGTACAACAAATTGCAAAAATTTTTCTTCTTTGTTGGTGGACTGGGCGTGGCTGTAGCAGGTTTGCTAGCAATTTACATAATTTATCGTTGGCTGATCAACTACCAACAATCAAAACGTGACGCTGTCCAGCACTTAACGGACGAAATAATAAACGCATTGGTAAGGAAGGCATCTTCCGATCTCGATCGCAGTCCAGTCGCTGTTAATCACTTGAGAGATAAACTGATTCCGCTTCATAAGCGAAGCAGCCTGGAATGGGCATGGAATGAAGCGATTCGAAATTTAGAACAGAATGAAAGTCGGATTCAGTTCGAGTTGGGCATACGGAATGGTGAAGACTGCAAACTGATACGATGGATTGATACAGCATCCCCGACAGAGCAATTCGGGCCCCATCGATCACCAGTGAAAAAATGGCACAGTCCAGCCTTTGATAAGACAAACAAAATCGCCTGCCCACCGACCGAGTGCCTAAAAATCCGACAGATGTTCGACAAATACGAGGCGAATAACCCCCTTCTTAAAGTAATTATTCAGGATGCCATTCTGGAGAAAGTTGGCCCCCAATGCAGAATATATGATATCCAATTGGACAAGACCAGCTGCTGTGTATACGTCCGTTGCGCTACCTGTGAGGATGCCGGAATTGTTCATGACGAGATCAATGGCTGGTGGTTCGATAAACGACTGGTGTCGATTAAATTTTTGCGATTGGAGCGATATTTAAGTCGATTCCCGAAATCATCATCCGGTCCGACGTGCCTTCAACCATCCAACACGAAAAACCTCTCCATGTCACAGTGCCATCGAGATACTGGCGCACTAAATGGATTTGCTGATGATGATGACGACGACGATATGGGAGAATAGGACCATGAAGAGCCTCAGTGTTGTTTTGCCAATTTACATACAAGTGAAATTTCTACATAGTCGGGGAGATTTTCTTTTTATTTATTGACTAGGAGAAACTATTTCATTTTTTGGAAGATTGCCGTTAGATGAAAATCTCGAAAAATGGAAATATTTTGTTAAAATTGCATAATCTAATGGCAAATAAATGTTGTATAGTTTATGTTGAGGAAATAATTTTTGCCAACCATATATTTTTTACACAAAACACATATACAGCAGCTAGTAGTTACTTTTTTGAATTTTATATGAATAGTTGTAATTTTTATTTAATTGAAAAGTTATATTTTAGGGTTTACAATAAGTTTTATTCAATTGTTCTTAAACGTTTTCTTTAAAGAGTTAGTTAGGTCATTGAGCATTTTTTTACACAATCATTTAATCATGTTGGGTTAAAAATCAATTCATATTCATCGATATTGAAAGTAAAATCAATTTCATTGATTCATTTGTTTAACCTGTTGGTAGGTTTTAGCTTAATTTTCTGGATTTTGTTTAACTTTAGTTTAATTGTAAAGACTTTCGCTTAAGATAATATTTTAATGTTTTTTTTCTCAACAAGCTTTTAACATACTGCGATTAAAATTGTTTTTTTTTTATTATTATTATTCGCCTGTAGCGGTGTTTTTGCTGTTTAACATGTGAGAAACTAAGAAATATGTAACAAAGATGAAACAAACAAAAAATCGTAGAAGACACAAACATATACATATGGAGAAATAATTAACCTCAAAAATAAACACACAAAGTGTAAATTATAATAATTTTTTTAACTGACGATAGTTATTAACTGTAAATTTCTTTATATTATATCGATAAGTGCCCATTTAATATATTTTTTACTGCTCATACAGAACTAATGTTTATTTGAAAAAAAAAAAAAACAAAACCACGATAAGATGAGAAACGTACATAAATACATAAATTTAAGTTAAAATAAAAATGATCAAGAAGAGTGCATTCGCACCAAATTCCAACAATAAATAATAAACTTATTTGTTTGTGGTTCATGTCTATTAAAGTAGGATTTGGAAGAACAAGAGAAAAGTTAGAAAAATGTCCTAAAGAAAAACAATGTAAACGTCTTAATAATTGTAATCATGATAAAATAAAAAAAAAACATTGATTTTAAATCTATTTTTTTAACTCCCTTGTTGATTCACTTAAATTAGTGCATTTTACTAAAGTAAGGACTCATTCTAAATTGAAAGTATCTAATGTGGTGACGCGAAAATTGGTAAGTGTTGATATTGACACCACGTTAACTTAAAAAAATGTCGTTCTGTCTGTCAGTCTGTCTGTCAGTCTGTCTGTCAGTCTGTCTGTCAGTCTGTCTGTCAGTCTGTCTGTCAGTCTGTCTGTCAGTCTGTCTGTCAGTCTGTCTGTCAGTCTGTCTGTCTGTCAGTCTGTCAGTCTGTCAGTCTGTCAGTCTGTCAGTCTGTCTGTCTGTCTGTCTGTCAGTCTGTCTGTAAGTCTGTCAGTCTGTCTGTCAGTCTGTCTGTCAGTCTGTCTGTCAGTCTGTCTGTCAGTCTGTCTGTCAGTCTGTCTGTCAGTCTGTCTGTCAGGCAGTCTGTCAGTCTGTCTGTCTGTCAGTCTGTCAGTCTGTCTGTCAGTCTGTCTGTCAGTCTGTCTGTCAGTCTGTCTGTCAGTCTGTCTGTCAGTCTGTCTGTCAGTCAGTCTGTCTGTCAGTCTGTGTACAAGATTTCTCAAAAACTAATAGAGCTAGCGCCATGAAATTTTATAGGCATGTTGGGTCCTGAAATGGGACGATCCTATCAACTTTTGGTGGAAATCCGTTAACCGGAAGTATCTAAAATGGCGGTTTTTCAAAAATCGCAATTTCGTTTTTCTCGATTTACTCCCAAACTACGCGTTTTTTAGTGGCCTTAAGTATGACAAAACTTGGAGAAAATAAAATTTCCCACACTTTTGTCTTTAGCTATAACTCGATATCTCCACCTGTTATCGAGATAAACCGTTATTTCCAAAAAAACAGTTTTTTGCGATTATCTCGAAAACTAACGGGTTTTTGCTGACTGAATGTATGAAGTGAATTAATGAGAATGGCATTCTGCACAATTTTGTTTCTTACCGTTATCCGTTATCTTTTACCGTTATTGAGATATTTAGATTAATATGTAAAAAATCATATTTTTGCGAATAATTTGCAAACTAACGGTTTTTCGACAAATCAGTTTAAAGAATAATTAAAGATGTTAACATTTTATACATTTTTGCCATTTATCGTAAATTGATATCTTTTACAGTTCTCAAGTTATCTCAAATTTTGTACGTTTTTGATATTTTTGGATGAACCAACAATTTATTGGGAGGTTGTATTGGGTTGACAATACGACAGGGCTATAACGTAAATTGCACAGGGTCGTAGATTTTGTAGAAGAAAGTTTTGTGTTGACCACAACTGATATTTTTTGTTGTTTTTATTTGTATTTTCTTTTTGCTAAGTTCTATTACTTTTTAAAGAATTTATTTTTATGGAAACTGAACTGAATTATTTTGTGATAAACTATTATTAAAGTGCGTTTTTTTGTTTTCAATTTCAATACAATGTGTAACGAAATAATAACGTTATAACGTAACGAAATTAAATTTTTTATCGTTACAAAACGAAATAAAAGTTTAATTTCATTATGTAACGAAATGTATAACGTTACGATTTTTTATTTCGTTTCCCGTCCCTGACAAATATTCATGCGATATTAGGAAGGAAGGTAAATTTTGAGTCACAGCATTACTAATATCATTTTTTATGGTTTTATAAAGTTAATATAACTACATAAAAATTGACTCTGTAATTCTTGAGGCATTCGTAAAAGAAAACTACAATCTTCGTAAAAGAAAACTACTAGTCTTTAAATATTGAGACACTAAATTGAATTTTCTATCAGGTTTTCGGTCTGTGAAAAAGTGATTTGATAAAAACAATTTTAAAAAGTTATTAAACAAAAATGTGCTTGCCAAACTTTCTTTAAGTGACGAAACTTAAATTTTATGACATCCGCGTAAGATTTCATTTTGAATCAACCATGAAATTTTGTCGACGAGCTGACCGACAAAAGTTAAATTCGATTAAACTTTTTACGACGACAAAGTTGGTCGGATTGATTGTATACAAAAGCATAGGATACTATAAGTTTAAAATCTGAAATGTCGCCATAAATGTTGTGTGTGAAATCTGAAATGTCGCCGTAAATGTTTATTAATAGAAGTTTCAAAAGCAATTTCTGAATTAACGATTTTCTACCACTATTTTTATTGCGAAACCATTAATTTTTTCAGCAAGATTCGGTATATTAGGGGGCTTGTCGTGTTTGTGATGTGTAAAAATGAAAGAAACTACAATAAAGCCAAAAGTTCAAAGATAAGACTGATCTGTAATCACAGCTATTGGCACACAAATTTTAAACTCGAATTAACTATTGTTACGTATTTTTAGAATACAACTGGTGATGTTTAATTATGATTTCGTCAATACTTCACACTAAAATGAAATAATAATCTTCGATATACAAGTATATTTGCCATGAGGTGGCATAATTTTTGTACTTTTCTTATCACACAAGTACGATTGGAGATTGTCTGACAAAAAATAACTGGAAATACTTAATTTATTTACACTCACCTCGGGTGTCATCTCAGCCAACAGTCCCCAAAGTGGTTTTTTTTCTATTTTGGCCCATAAATCCCATAATGCATTGATAATGGCTGCTATTGCTAAGTGTGTCACGCCCTTTTCTGGGCCAATCTAAAATCAATATTGAGTAATTTTTATTACGAAAATAAACGTAAATTTTTTTTGTGTTGAATAAAAGAGATTTACTAACCCATCTTATTTGTGATTCACTGGTGAGCAAACGCCAGAATTTCCCAAAATTATCAAAAATTTCATTGGCATCCTTTCCTTCAATTAAATATTTTATGGCTTTAACGGCCAAAAGTACAACATCAGTACCTCGTCCTTGAATTATAATCAATAGTCTCATTGCGGTTTAAAAAATATTTTACAAAAATAATTACCCAATGTAAAAGTTAACCCATTGCCATATAAACCGTTAGCTGTTTTAATTGTAACATAAACGCAAGAATAATCTGGATCAGTGTGCTTTAATAAAAATAAAGAAGTTATTACAAAATATCAACAAAAAAGATTTTTTACCATTGCATCAGATCCATGAGCCCCTAAAGAAGTAGGCCAACGAAGATCCTCACCTTGAACGGATATGATCTCAAGATTTTTGTCTGAAGCCATTGCTATTAAGTGGGTATATGAAGATTCATCTGCATTCACCACAACGTTGGAAATGAAACTGCAGTCTCATCGAAATAGTTCCGTATCAAACAATTGAATTTTTCTTAATGTTATCTTGGAATTTGTTTTTTTAAATTCGCGCTAAATTATCAGTCCCCCTCCCTGGAAATCACGATGCCGGCTGATTTAAGAGAGCAATCCATTGATAAGAAGAGCTTAGCATTATTTCTACTTTTTTTTAAAAGATCAAAAGTCTCCAAGTCTGCAGATAGCTTTTGATTAAGTAACGAAGAAAATTTATTTTTACTTAGGAAAGCCTATAAAATTTTTCAAGCACTAGAAAAATTTTGCTAATATTTATAAGAGAGGTGATTGGCAGTTTTAAGGTCACTAAAATGTTTGTTGTTTATTTTCATACGCTTTTGCTAATGCAAACAAATATTTTAATTATCAAAAAGCAAATGAGTATGATTTTTTTATAAATCCCCCATATAATCATGTACACCTGCTCAGATTTGTCTAAAAATCGCTATATTTGTTTGTTATTAAATAAAAACAGTTATTTTGTTGAATTTTTAATTTTTTTTTGTGTTTTTGTCAGTTTGTTTGATTAGTTCGTAATTTTGTTACTCCGTTGCGTTACGATAACTTTTTGCTCCTTTGATTTACTTTTTACCTTACTTTTTGCGAGAAACGTATCCGTGTAAAGTTTCAAATCTCTAGTTCAATTCCTTCGAGAATTATCGTCTTCACAGACGGACGGGTGGGCAAGTGGAAATCCAAATCTCTTACTACCTTAAATTAAACACTCTGGTGAAAATCCTTGTTTAAAATTGTTTTTGTGTCCAACGATTGGTTCGATGCGTTAAAACGTCATAGGTACTAAATAAATTGGAAAACTTTTTTTTACAAAAAACTGAAATATCTCGATAACGGTAAAAGATATTGATTTACGGTAGAAGGCAAAAATGTAGATAACTTTAATTCTGCCATTAATACCTTTAATTCTACCATTAACCGTTTTTTTTCAAAAACCGTTAGTTTGCAAGCAAAAATGTAGAGACGGGGTAGATTTTAGTGAGCGAAAAATTTCCTTCGGAGCTGACCTCCCTAACTGTGAAAACCGGATCGAAATTCCTCTTGAATTGCAGGAGATAGCAGAATAATGGTTTTAAGATTGCGGACTGAGTAGATTTTAGTTAGCGACATTTTTAATTGAGGGAGGGCATCTGTAATGAAGAAACCTGTGTCGAAACCGATTCAGTAGTTTAGCAAATAGCAGAAAAATCTTTTCCTGATGAACGACCTGCCCAATAGTGAAAACCATTCAGTAGTTTAGGAAATAGCAGAAGAGGGGGTCAGAGGGGAAAAGAATATTTTTCAACCGCAAAATTAATCAATAATTTCGGAGTATATAGTACCCCTGTGAAAATTTTCAGCTAATTCGGTTCAGCGGTTTACGCGGTATTCGGTTGAATAACTTAAAAACATATTTTTTGGTGGAGATAAATGATTGTAGGGAAAAACGTGGGACTGTAGCAAAAAAATACATAGCCTATAACCTGATCAGAGGTCTAAGAAACATATAGGAAAAATCCGCATCAAAATCGGTCCAGTGGTTTTTGAGCCAAGTCCAGACATACAGACAGACAGGCGTTGCCTTTTATATATATAGAGGTAAGTGAATTAAAATCAGGCAAAATAAAACAATTTTTAATCTTCTTTACATGTATATTTGATATATATTCAGTATAATTTCATATAATTGTATGTTCATTTTATGTTTTATACTATTTATTAAAGATCGACCAAAATATGTTTATATGAATTTCTGTATATATATATATATTGACTCTTACTAAACATCTTCACAAACACAACAATCCATAGAGATAACATTTTCTGCTTTCATTTTCTTCCATTTTGTTTTAACTATCGTAATTTATTAGAATTGATTAATGAAAATCGTTCTTGAAAAATAATTCTCTAAATTCAGGAATTCTAAAGAATTGTGCGTAATTTTGATAAACAACTACATACACATATAAACATATATTAAATCTACGTTTTAATTTTAATTTGAATTTAAAGAATATTTTCAAGAAGTAATTTCATTTTCACGGTTCGTTTTAACATTCGTGTCTTGAATTTACTCAATGTGAATTAAGAAATCTTTATCCAATTCCCTTGAAAGTTCTCTTTTACCAGTTTAAATATATTACTAATATATAATGATATTTTAGATATTTTATGTACATTTAGAAAAATATATCGTCATGCTTGTCCCTAAATACATCTGTATATTATAATTTTTATTTAAGTATATTTTTTTCACTTTTTTCCTACAAGAATCTCTTTTGTTTTTTTCATAATTGCTGAAAATTTAATAGACTTTTTAAGGATTTTACCGTCTTTCAGTTTTCGTAATAAAATTACTTCGATTTAATCGATACCATTACATTCCTTGTAGTTGAATTTATATTTCCAATTTAAATTTAATTTCCTTAAAACTACTTTACTTTTGTTTATAATTATTTTTGATACAGTTTTTAACCAATTTCATAATGGAAAATTCCAATTCTTGTTTATATTGATTTCGTTTTTTAGGGCAGAGAAAGGAATTTTTTAATCATCATTTTCAAAATTTGTGTTTTTACAAGAAGAAAATGAAATTTACTTTCTACGAGTACAAAAAATGTGTTTTTGTAATTCTAGAATATTATAAATTTGAGATTTCGTTTTGAGATAATAAATCCAATTTTAAGTGAAGATAATTTATAATTTTTGACTTTTACAAACAAAATATGTAAAAAAATAAGAAAAGCATTTATGAGAATATACTCAGAAATTTTTTTTTTAACATTATAACACATGGATCAATAAGTCCCGAGACTAACCCAGAGATGACGCTCGTAGTAAACCAGTAACCACGTCTTTCTAGAGTACTAACCTTTGCTTGAAACGTGTCAAAATTTTAAGTCGATCGGACCAGAAACAGCTGAGTTATCGAGGTTGGAGTAAAGTCGTTTTGTAGTTTGTTTAAAAAATGGAAAAAACCGAGTTTCGTGTTCTGATAAAACATTGTTTTTTAATGGGTAAAAACACCGTGCAAGCGAAACAATGGATTGAAAAATGTTACCCGGACTCTTGTCCATCAAAAGCAACGATTTGTCGGTGGTTTGCCGAGTTTAAACGTGGTCGTACCGACACAAATGACGCGGAACGCTCGGGTAGACCTGTGGAAGCCGTTACACCGGAAAATGTGAGTGAAGTGACAAAAATTATAATGAAAGATCGTAAAGTGAAGCTCCGTGAGATTGCTGAGATAACACAGATATCATATGGAAGTGCATTTACTATCCTTCATGAAAAATTGAGCATGAAAAAGGTTTTTTCCAAGTGGGTGCCGCGATTGCTTTCGATGGAACAAAAACAGCAACGAGTCGATGATTCAGAAAGCTGTTTATCGCTATTTACTCGCAATAAAAAAGATTTCTTGCGTCGTTACGTGTCCATGGACGAAACATGGATACATCACTACACTCCAGAGTCGAAGCGGCAGTCATCTGAGTGGCGCACAGCTGGCGAAAGCCGTCCGAAGCGTCCGAAAACGCAGCAGTCAGCTGGCAAAGTCATGGCGTCAGTTTTTTGGGATACGCATGGCGTGATTTTCATTGACTACCTCGAAAAAGGTAAATCGATCAACAGTGATTATTATATTCACTTGCTGGTGCGTTTGAAGGAGGAAATCGCAAAAAAACGACCGCACATGCAGAGAAAAAAAATCCTTTTTCACCAAGACAATGCACCCTGCCACAAGTCGATGAAAACAATGGCAAAATTGAACGAATTGGGCTTTCATCTGCTTCCCCACCCCCCATACTCGCCAGATTTAGCCCCCAGTGACTACTGGCTCTTTGCTGATCTTAAAAAAATGCTCCAGGGAAAAAGATTTGGCTCAAATGAGGAGGTCATCGCTGAAACTGAAGCTTATTTTGAAGCGAAAGATAATTTTTTTTATAAACATGGTATTGAAAAATTGGAAAAGCGTTGGAACGATTGTATCACCCTAAAAGGTGATTATATTGATGAATAAAAAAAAATTTAGCAAAAAAAATGTTGTTTTCATTGTTAGTCTCGGGACTTATTGATCCATGTGTTATATGAGAAATGAAAGCGAGATAACAATATTTTTTTTTTTGATTTTATCTCGCTTTTATTTCTGATACAAAATTGCTTTTTTTCTTTTTAGTACATCAAAAAAAAGCTTTTTTTTACAATTTTTTTAATTTGATTTCATCGTTTTTAGCCATTTTGTATTTGATCAATAACACAGAAAATAAAAAATGACGGCTGCCTTTCGCCACTCTTATTTATTTAATGCCCCATACGTTGGTTGCCTCGTTCTTCTGATTACGAAAAATTAGCGAGACGCGTCAGCCATTTTGTTTTTGCTTGAGCTATTTTCTTTTTTTTTCTAACTCGTAAAACGGCTTTTGACTATTTTTTCAAGCTCGTTCATTTAAGACCCCACATAATGGCTACCTTGGTATAATTCATTTATTGGTATAATTCAACCGTCATTAACAGGTCGATTATTTTAGACGCGTCGCTTTTCGTGACTCGAAATTGCCTGTTGTTGTTGGTACAAAACAACAAATACAATAGGCAAAATCCGAGCCACGAAAAGTGACGCGTCTAAGATAATCGACCTGTATGTTTTTTTATGTATTCGTGTATACATATTGTATTGTCCCCAGAGTTGTGTATGAGTGCTAAAGTGATCAATCGGATATGCGGAAGAGTGTTAAAATTAGGGTACAAGATTTGACCCTGACAAATAGATAGACAAAAAAGCCAGCTAAATAAAAGCTTTAAAAATTATATTAAATTTACTTAAACTTCTCTTATTTATTTCGCCAAAAATCTATAACTGAAATTTATTAAGCAAAGCAAAAAGTATTGTATAAATTGTACATACAAATTTGAAAAAAATAGTTCATAAGAATTGGAAATCCTGAGTAATTTTAGTGGAACAATACTAGAAACCAATTGTTTGTTCGTTCTGTCTTTTTTTTACAAAGGTTGCGATGTGTTAAAGATATATACAGAAACGGTACTGCAAAAAAAAACATTGCATTGCATTTGCTTTCAAAGTTTTGAGGTTTACCTGTATTGTATGTTGGGATTTAAAATGCGCATATTTTTCAAATCAATTTATAAAGGGTGTATTGTAGGTAACCAAGTCTCACGCATATACCAGTTGATTCTATGGAGTGTCTTGACCAAAGTTTTCCAAGAGACCCCTCCGCCTCAAATTACACATTCACCTCTTTTTTTGGGTTGAAAATTTTTAGTCCATGATTCGCAGAAATGTCAATTGCTTCGGTATTCCCTCGAATAGCCTTTCCAACAATACTTTTATACTTCTCACTAAAAAAGTTGCGTCATATGGATATGGCCACAAAAATGTTAATAACTTTTGAAGTACTTTAGATATCAGCAAAAGCTTCTTTTGTTTGAAAGGTTTGAAAGGAAAAGCGGGTCTTTTAAATGAAAATACTCGTATATGACATTTAATCCAAATACAGTATGAAATTTATAACGAAATTATTGAAATCGATTGAATTACCGCAAAATAATTTAATCAAACTATTAAAAAATTCTTGTTTGTAGACTCAGTACAAACCTTCAGACAAATTTTCTTCTAAAATTTCGAACTTCGAGGCTCCTGTCATTAATGGGTAAACTATTTTCCAAACAGCTGATATTTGTCTTCTATTTTTTTAACCGACTTCCAAAAAGGGAAAGGTTCTCAATTCGACTACTATGTATTTTTTTCAGTAAAATTTAATTTAAACACAAGAAAAGGTACAATTGCCAGGGGCCAGTCAAATACACTATATGAGGAAAGACAAAATTAAAAAAAAATCCATTTGAATGGAGAGGGGGAAAGGAGTGGTTAGATTTTCAAGTTTGCTTTTTCGATCTCCTTTCTCCTTTCGTCACTCGTTTCCGCGTATATATATATGGAATTTATTGTCATCGGCTAGACTCTTCCCCCTAAATGTGTGATATGTTTATAGAAAAAAATTGATGGGGGTAAAATGTTCGGCACCACTGTTTTAAATACTGATAACTCACTTATTTTTTTTTTATAGAAAGAGGCGTCGTATGAAAAAGTGGTATTAGCAAAAAAAAAATCAAATCGAATTTACGCCATATTTTGCAATATATACGGGACAACTTTTTTTTAGTTTTTATACCCGTATGGTGAAACCAAAGGGTATATTAACTTTGCCTTACCGTTTGTAACGCCAAGATCCCGTCATCACACACAAAAATGAATTACACCAGTGTGTTTAGAATGATAAAAATATTTAATTTCTGCATGTCCGTCCGTCTGTCTGTCTGTCCGTCTGTCTGTCCGTCCGTCTGTCTGTCCGTCCGTCCGTCCGTCTGTCTGTCTGTGGCGCGGATTGCGGGCGCACGGATTGAGCTAGAGACTTGAAATTTTGCACAGATCCGTTTTTCGTAAAATGCGAGGCTAAGTTCGTTAATGGGCAAAAATGGACCATTAGGGGGGGTACCCCCCATACGAACGAAAACGTTTTTGCGAATATCTCAAAACGGTGCATCTTATCAAAAAAGTCTAAGAACAAAAGTTATTTAGGATATGATTCTACATAAAACTCCCATACATCAAAATCCGATTGGAATAAATTTTAAATTTTTTTTTGGAAAGTTTGACTTCAAACTGGAATTTTGGTACAACTGTTCGAATTTTGATACGAATATCACCATACGGGTCTCCAATGATTGCCAGATTGGCAATTATAGCTTTTGTTATGTTTTTTTATTATCATTCTTGCATACAACGTCCCACAAAAGAATACACAAAAAAATTTTCTTTCACACTGATTACCCATTTACAGTTAAACTTTTTTTTAAATATTTCGGTTCGATTATAATTAAGATTTTGTTAAAAATCGCAGTTTTCAATTCCTGGTTCAGATCCGCTTCGAATTACTGACCAAAATATGTTAAACTAGGGGTCGCGCCCCTGACCCCTTCGTAGTTCAATCCCATTCCAAGGACTTACTCCGCCTTCGGCCTCGGATCTAACTTTTTAAAGGTGCAGGGAAACGGTTGGGCTAGATTTTAGCGCACAAGATTTTTAAAGAGAGTGGGTAAAAAGGAAGGGGAAATTTTAAAAACAGCATATAAAACAGTATCTCAGTGACACTCTGATCTTAACTGTAAAGTTTCATTGAAGTTCAGTAGTTTTGAGGAATCCGGTTACAAAAAAAATAAGCTTTCCTTGATAATACAACATGATATATGAATATGATAACATCATAATAATAATTATTTTTATGTATTTGAGGCAAAGTACAGACATAGCGTCTAGACGATTTTTTTTACAATTATACATTTCATGTCAAGTACAGGTTTTAATAGATTTAAATGCAAGAAAAAGAATATTTCCTACAAATCAAAATCTATACCTTCAAATATATTATGAAAAATTTCGAGCTATAGATCTTATTAAGGGGTTGGGCCCGAAAAAATGAAATAAAAATGGATTTTTTATTTTCTTTTCTTATTAGTTGCGTTTTTTTAATGTTCTAGAACACGGAACATTAAAAAAACGATCCAGAGTAAGTGGGAAATTTCATTGAGTTCGAATGGCAACTAACTTCACGTTGGTTACATCAGTAGGCCGTTACTGCTATATTTTCTTGATATAATCACGATTCGCTATCCCCATGATTAAAACTATTTCGCTGTCGAACAGAACCAACAAACCACCAAGACAAAATCCTCAATTGAGAATAAAATTATTATGTTGAAGTTAGCAGCATTTCATTACCGTACATTACCGTATAAAATTTCCCTTTGTTCCAAGCGCTGTTCGAGATGAAAAGGTGGTGCAGGATTTTGTATGAAAAGCTTGTTCTGAACTGGTTCAGAACATTAAAAAAACGCAACTATTATACACTAATTTTCCCACAGAGCGCCACAAACCGCAGATCTCCATGACAACTAGAATGGCTTCTAATATTCGTTCAAAGTGGATAAGGTCGGGTGTTACAGACCGGCTGCTCGGTGACCCGACCCATCTACAGCAGTTACCCGTTCAGTTCTCATCTCCCAATCGTAACACATTAGTTTCCAATTTATAAAACTTTAATTTTATTATAAAACTATTTATAAAACTACTGTGAAGAAAACCTTTTGAAAAATACCTTTTTTGCTTTTTTCTTGGGTTTTCTGTAAAGTTACCTTGCGTCCTTATACCCTTAAGGGGTTATGTCTACCTACAAACTTTGGAAAAATCAATTTTTTGCATATTCTTAACCTACAACGGCTCCTCTGCAAATATTACCTTGATCGGATGAAAATTATCGAAGTTAGGCGACTCTAAAGTCTCGTGAGTAGTCGGATTGGGAACATTTGCGAAATAGCTTGAAACATTAATTGCGACTTTTTCAAAACATAGTTTCCAACATCGGTGAGAACGATTACTCAATATCGAGTCAAGTGATTTCTTGGAAATTTTGCAAAATTACTATACATTCGTTTATCTAGTCCTGGACTCCGTTCTTTTTTTAACAGTCAAATTTTTACCATAAAACTGATACTTTACTTTAAAACAAACGCCATCTTGTTCGTAATTGATTTGTTGAAATTTCAGTTCGGCTAGGACAGCATTTTGTAATACTAAATAAAAAAACTCATTTGATTGATTTCAGACGAAGGACCACGGGCCCACAGCTGCTGTCAACGCAAATCACCTCCAGAAAAAGATGAAAGATTCATACGCTTACAAAAACAGAAACTGATATTTTCACATAAAAAAAACCTGGAACATAGTTAAATATGTACTTAATAAAATGATCAAAAAACCGAAATTAAATTGTTTCATTTAAACAGTATATAAATTGCTGGGCAAAATCCATTAAAAACTTTTTTTTTTCACCAGAGACATCTGGTACTTGAATGGAAATGGTTTCGAAAGAAACAAAATAAAATAAATATTCCACGTTGACCTAAGCCTGAAATTTTAAAGGAAAATATTTAACATCATACCGGTTGAGATAATCAAATAGTTATAGATTTATATTTAAAAAAAATTAAATAAGAAATAGCTATAAGAATAAAGCAACAAATAAAGAGAGTATTTATCTGGGGCCAATTAGTGAAAGCAAAGAAAAACAAATTCGGGATGGTGAAACAACAAAATCAAGTACTTTCAATCAAAACAAATGGGTGAAAAAGCTTTTCAACCAAAAATAAATAACAAGATATCAAAAATATTGCAAAAAATTTTTTTATTCAGTAGAAAACCGAAAATTGTGCAACACAAAATTAAATGTTTCTCTAACAAAAGATATCACTGTCTTAATATTGAAATTGAATAAATATTTATAATTAAAAAACAATTTTATATAAGCAATTAAAGTTCACAATAGAAAAATATTATTAACCATAACAAAAACTTATTGTATTGAAAATATTTTTCTGTTTCATTTGAGCTTACATATTTTGTGTTAACAATTTGTATTATATTTATATGGTCATTAAATAAAATTTATCGAGAAATTAACATTGTTATTTTGAATAATTTATACATTGTATCATATACATATTTCATTGAAGTTTTTATGACTATTTAAAAAAGTTCACCTTTATAAAAAAATATAAACAGTTTTATTTAGAAAATAAATGTTTTTTGTTTGTTTTAAAATAATAAAATTCACAGCAAGTTGTTTTCAAATTCATCGTCGATATGCAGCATAGAGAAGTAGTGTTTTATTTTACACTATATTATTATTTATTACTTTTTATTAAATTTGTCTTTTAGGATATAATTTTTATATGTGTGAGATTTCTGTTGTATATAAATAAGATTTTTCTTATCTGTTTCGAGAAAAAATAGGACATTCGCTGTAATTATTGTATTCAAATTGTTATATTTTTCGTTCTTATACCAGAGATTTTTTTTTTTTGCAATTTAGAGATTCATCTACAGATTACTAGCTTCAAAATCGGGTATATTGTTAAGACCTACATCCGGATTACGCCAATAATAATTGGGAGGTCCTTGACTAAAGCAGTACTTCATATCAAGTGGTTCGGCATGATCCACGTAATACATCAAATAGAAATTACACATTTCATCTTCATTTGTCGCCCTGCAAAGGAATTTAATTCAAAAGTTTGTACATAAAATATTTGCTGGTGTGAAAAGCGCTTACCCTATTTGAGTGTATCTGGTTCGATTGCTTTCCATCGTACACCGAGCTGCCAATTGATCGCCGTACTTGATCGGGTCCGTGTTCTCAACAGGGTAGAACATTTGTGGTGTTAAGGGATCACGTTTGCCTAGCAGCGTCCAGTGATCCTTGCCATATTTGTCCGGTCTCACGCGATATCCGGAAACGACTTTTCCCAAACTGTGCGTATGTGTTCGATAGGCGAACGGATGTATCGTTTTCTGTTCATTTATCTCGCAAGCAGATTCCATGTATTCGGTTGTCATTGGAGGAATAACGCCGCCTGTGCCAAGAAGCAAAACTCCCGCCAATTTATTCATTCTGAAATATGAAAAAAAATATTAGAATTTTTGTACACCATTTTGCTCATTTTAATTTCTTATTCGAAGTAATGTAATAAAAGTATTGTGATCATGGAAAATTTCGACTTCTTAATTTTACGTATAACACATTCTCGTGTAATCCCGGGTTGTTTAGAGTAATTTTCCAAAAAATGTCCTTTTGTCTGTCGGTGTATGTACAAGATTTCTCAAAAACTGCTAGAGCTCGAGTTATGAAATTTTGCAGATATACGGAGAAAATAATTTTCTAGAATCTAGAAAATGAAACGAGTTTTTCGGAATTTATTCGGAAATGATGTCCTTTTCGATCGTCTTATGTATAACAAAAGTTGGAGACAATGAAATTTTCTAGTGACAATGAAATTTTCTAGTGACAATGAAATTATTTTATAATAATTATTTTAAAAAAATCCGTTTTTTGTGATTACCTCGAAAACTAACGGTTTTTCGGTAGTTCAATGTATGAGGCGTATTAAAAAGAACAACGATACGATAAGGTTGGAAAACACTAAGCTAATATTTTATCTGTCGTGATATGGTGTGAATTGCGCAGGAACGTAGATTTTATATAAGAAAGTCATGTGCTGTTCACATCAGATATTTTACTTATATTAACCAATTGCAGATATTTCGGCAATTATTTGTGATATTTCATTAAATTTTTAACGTTTTTTTAATTAAATTTTTAAAGCGATTTTTTTTTGAAATTTACTCCGGAACTGCAATTTTCAATACGAGACTATTAACAAACGACCAAGGACAAACGATGAAGTAATTAAAATTTACTACATTTATATCTTTTATTGGAACTTTGTACCTCAAACCGTTATCGAGATACCGATAAGAAGGCCTATCACCGAACAAGATGCGATTCGAATCGTAAATTGAATGTTGTTGTTAGTGTTTTATACCAACAACAACATTAAATGTACCGTTCGCACCAATAGTATCGTGCTCAGTGATAGCGCCTCACCCTTGAAGCACAATGAACGCAACCAAGCCGCAACCATCACGCATCCAAATGTCACATACGAGTTTATTTCACAGAATTGCTTTTGAGTGAGCACAGTGAACGCATTGAACGCAACCATCGACGCAAAAGTGGCCAAACTTTGAACTTTAACTCAACAAGTCTGCGTTGACAGTTCATAAAGTGAGGTTAGAGAAATGTCGTTCGTTGAAAAATTGATAGCCTTAGTACAATAACATACAAATAACAAAGATAAAGACCAACAAAGCAAATTATCGCTTCAAAATTATCCATTTTTTATATATTTTTCTACTTTAGTTCACATTTATTTTTCTGTGTTTGTCTCACAACGCAACAGACGATGCTTCTATTGTGCTCAACCGCTCTTGAACTGCGTTGCGTGACAGTTCGAAGCGTCCTTAGTTGCGGCTTGGTTGCGTTCATTGTGCTCCAAGGGTCAGTTATTTCCAAAACTTCAATTTGCAAAGTGATACAAGAAATATTTTCTGGTTTGTCGAAATTCGATTTTTCAGAATCGACTTCAATATTTTATAATTTTGACATTTCTTTAGCTTCGTGAATTTATAAAATATTTCTTCGCGTTATTATCACAGATTTGTGAATAATAGAGTCTTTCTACAAACTGTAACTTAGCATAGCTTCAGTTTGAAGATAACGTCGAAAATCATTAACATTGCTGTTAATGATAGGATTGTTGAATATTTGATTCCGAAACGAATGAAAAATTTTAACATATTTAAAGATTGGTATATTTTGACTCTTTTGCGGAGGACAGTGAAGTTCTTTTTGGAAATTCTAGATTGTCTTAAAAAAAGGTAGCATTAATTTAAAATGTAAGACGTTTTATTATTTCAAATTTAGAATTTCTAGTGAAACAGAATCAATGCGATGCCACGTGAGGGACAGAATAATTCAAAGCCCTAAATAAAATGGAAACTTTTGTGTTTAAATGGAAATGAGATCCTAAAATAGCGAATATTCAACCCCAAGCAAAATACTGGTAAATCGTCTTCTTCTTCAAAGCAAAAGACGGGAAGAGAAATAAAATAAAAGCAATGGAATTAGAAAGAAACAAATATTTTCATTTCGTTTTATTTTATTTTTTTTTGTGAGAAAATTTCTAATTGAGGGGAGAATACTTACGGTTTTAGTGTGTAATTGATGAAAATTCCTGAATCGTCAGTGCTGCCATCTAAAAAGAAAAGAAAATATTTTTTTTATAAATACGATACACAATGAAGAATATTTTTTGTCAATGAAATATTCAAACTACTAAAAGGCGCTGTTCTAAAACTTTGAAATACATATATTTATATGCGTTATTGTGTTGTTGAATTAGTCTAAAAATAGACGTCTGTGGGTTGAGTTACCTGCTAGGTTATAATTTTGCAACATACGTCACGAACGTACATCATATCAGTTAAAACAGTCGCTAACCCCACTCCAGCGGGACAGCTGGATACCCACAAACCGTCATATTCATTCAGCACATCCGCATATCAGAAATAGATGGTCGGATAGACAGGAATGTTTTTGGCAAATTAATAGCTACAAGTAGGTTATAGATGTGTCGTATAGATATTTGATGGCAAGGATAATGTATTTTTCCTCAATTCATTCACCTCAAGTTTCCCCATACTTTGTCGATATTATTTATACACATGCTTTGGAGGTTCAATCATTCCTACCTGTCAATATTTACCATGGGTGACCGAATTTAAGGGATCTGGGAAAATTTTGTATTTATAGACTCACATTAATCAAAAACTTACCCTTGAACTTGTCAATGTGGGCGTAGTGGACTTGAAGTACGATATATTTAATTGGCGAATCTTTTCCAACCTTGAATCCAACATCCTCGGGCAATGACAGTTTTGGGGCGTCTCTGGCCCACGCATAAATTATCTAAAAAATAACCAGAAGTGTTATTTAATAAGTTTCCTTTTTACTGTTAATATATCTAAAAGATTGATTTTATTCACCTGAGAGTGGGAGCGTTCCCCACAAGGGCTCGCTGTCTCTACATCTGAGTCCTGACTTTTGGCCATTTCACCGCAATCCCTAAAAACGAAAAATCTTGCTGAGAAACCTAATTTTCTAGAATTTGATTTTTTAATAAAACAACAAGAGTTTAAGTCAATGTCAATCAATCATTTTTGCAATCAATCATGCCAATCAATCAAAGGCGATATTAAATTTTTTTTTTTTAATTTTCTTATCAAATTCTTTGGAATTTATATTTGCAAACTTAGGCCCCGTTTACACTTGCGTTTTTTTCTTGAATTTTTCCGCAAATTTTATTCAAAATTTGTTCCGCGAATTGTATTTATTTATCGCAGAATAAAATCACTTAGCTAAATTTGTCAAATCTTGAATCTACTCGGACAGTTTTATGTGAAAAATTCGAGTTCAGCAATAAATTCTGAATTTTGCATCGTAGCGTAAACGGTTGTGCAAAATGAATTTAGTGTCGAAGAATAAAATTGGCAGAATAAATTGTCAGGTATAAATCGCGCCTTATCATCTTTCAAATATATAGAAGGATCGCGAAAAGTCGAACCTGAAAAACGAAAGCTGTTTCCGTTTTCGAAAAATTCGGTTTACTGGATACTTAAAATCAAAAGTTTTAAACCCACTTACCCAACATTTTAATTATTAAAAAAAAATTTAGAGGAAAAAAATTCAAACACAAAAAAGTAGTTTTTCTTTTTTTTAGTTTTTCTCGCAAATTTGTGAAGCTCCGAATGATATTTTATTTTTTATGAAAATAGAATACGTAAAGAATCGTGTTGATATGATTCTTTGAATCTGTCATTGGTGTGGAAGGATTTAAAAGCCGCCATTTTTGCACTTCTAGTCAACGGAACTTCAGCGAAAGCGAACAAACATGTGTGTGGAATTTTCTTACTCTAGCTCAAGTAGTTTTTTATTAATTTAACCCTTCGTTACTGTGATGGGGTATGTTATATCCCACCACCAGATCATTCTAGGTATATCTGAACCTCTCGTTGGTGTGGTGGGATATAACAAAAAATTCAAAAAAAATCATACTAATATATAAACATAACAAAAGCTATAATTGCCAATCTGGCAATTATTGAAAACCCGTATGGTGATTTAAGTAACAAAATTCCACTTTGAAGTCAAACTTTCCAATAAGATTTTTTAAAATTTATTCCAATCGGATTTTGATGTATGGAAGTTTTATGTAGAATCATATCCTAAATAACTTTTGTTCTTGCACTTTTTTGATAAGATGCACCATTTCTGAGATATTCGTAAAAATCATTTTCGTTCGTATGGGGGGGGTACCCCCCCTAATGGTGAATTTTTACCCATTAACGAACTTAGCCTTGCATTTTACAAAAAACGCATCTGCGTAAAATTTCAAGTCTCTAGCTCAAATCGTGCGCCCGCAATCCGCGCCACAGACGGACGGACGGACATGCTAAATTCAACTTTTTTTATCATTCTAAACTCACTGGTGTAATTCATTTTTGTGTATGATGACGGGATCTTGGCGTTACAAACGGTAAGGCAAATCTAATATACCCTTTGGTTTCACCATACGGGTATAAAAATGAGTTGGTGTCTGTCTGTCTGTCTGTCTGTTCCTCTTTCACGCAAAAACGGCTGAATCGATTGACTTGAAATTTGGCATGAGTGTCTGTGGTAGTTCTGGTTCCAACATAGGCATACGGAAAACTAGCGCGAGGGGTTGGGGCAGTAAGTGGAGGGGGTAAAGTCATCTCGAAACTTAGTTTTCCATCTATGTTACTCTTTCGCGGGGAAACTACTGATCCGATTAGCCTGAAATTTGGCATAGATGTCCGTCGGGGGTCCAGCCTCAACATAGACCTATTAAAAAGTTTTTAAGTTCTTTCCGGTTTTCTTCTTATTCTAAAACTTAGACAAAAAACTTAACCCGGCAACGACGGGTATGCCAGCTCGTTTATTATAAAAATATACTAAAAAGGAAAAAAATAATTTTTTGGGGGTTATGTATCAGAAATAAAAACGAGATAAATATTTCTTTAATTTTTTATGCTTTTATCTCGCTTTTATTTCTGATCACAGGGCCCACAAAATTAGTTTTTCCTTTTCAGTACTTTTTTTTAAATAAAAGCTTTTTTTTAATTTTTTTTCAATTTTTTTAAATTTTATCCTTTTTATATATTTTGTATTTGATTAGTATGACTTATATATTTTGTATTTGATTAGTAGGATAATCACGTTATTATTACAGGACCTTCCGTTATCCTTAAAGACTTCTTAACGTAAAGATCGGGTTCAGCGACTCCACCACCATGTGATAATTTCTCGAACAATTTTAGGAAAAGAATTAACACGTTATGCTTACAGGACCTTCCGTTACTCTTACAAGGACGAACTCGCGAAAATATTGTATTGACATCGGATTACGTGCAAAATTTCAAGTCAATCGGATGAGTGGAAGTGCGGTGGTCACACGACGCTGTTTTGCCAGCGCTAGTGGCTGTTTGGCTGTTAGCAGCCGTTTCAGCAGCACCGTGTGAACTCTAGTGCGTTGCTACTACCAGCAGCAGCGTGACGATTTTAGCAGCGCTAGTAAAGTAGAGACCTTTACTAGACCGTTCTACTTTGCCAGCGCTACTAGGGATCACGTGACCCTGTCCCATGGTTTCTGAGCTGTCAAAAGTCTGATAAGTGATAAAGTTTATTATAGAAAAGAAAATAATATCACGGTATCATGGAAGCAAAGTGGAACGCAGACCAAATATTAAAATTTTTCGAAGTGTATCAAAAATACGAATGTTTATGGGATGCTTCTTCAGCGTGTTAGAGATGTAAAAATGCGGCACTGGACAGAATCCTTCATGAAAATCTCCCAGATTAAAATATCAAACCACTGTTTTGCTACTTGCCAGCGCTACTAAAGTAGAAATCGTATGAACCCTCTCAGTACGCTGGCTGCTATTGCTACTTGCCAACGCTACTAACCAACAGCAGCCAGCTGATGGCAAAACAGCGTCGTGTGACCGCGGTATTACAGGCAAACAAAAAGCCAGACAGTAGTGCTGTGACATCGACATCGATGTTTTGAAAACATCGATGTTTTCTCCAAAACATCGATGTTTTTACCATCGATGTTTTCTATCCGATGTTTCTATAACATCGATGTTTTGTGTCCGATGTTTTGTGTTCGATGTATAGCCCTTTCAGACCCACTGTATACGATTGTGTTAGGTGACGTAATACGTTTATATTTCGGCTCAGACTCAAAATTTCGCTCAAAATCCCAAAAGCAGTGATCGTGTTACCTTTTGTCAAGAGCTTCTATCCCTTTCAGACCCAAAAATTTTTTTTAAATTTTTTTTTGTTATTCTGGTATTGAAATATAATACAGGGTTTTTCAACAAGAACTTTGTTTTTCAATAGGGGCAAATTCGAATATCATGACAGTTTTGACATTTGGTTTTTTGACATATACACAGTAGAAGCTTTGACATTTGTTATAATGAATTCGATTTCGCTCAAAAATCGCATTAAAATAATAAAAATCCAATACGAAAATGGTAGATCTGTGAAAACTACATTTCGTAAATTTCGTGATATTTTCGGTTTACATAATCGTCCTTGTGAGACCGCTATCAATTTGGTCGATAAATTTGAGTAATTGTTGAGAAGCCTTTACATGCTCAACGTGTCACTGTATGGTGCGCCATGTGGTCTGGAGGCGTGATTGGGCCATTTTTTTCGAAAATGCGGCTGGAAATGCGGTTACGGTCAACGGATTACGCTATCGGGAGATGCTAACAACTGAATTTTGGCCTATTATTGATGGTATGGATATCAGTGACATGTGGTTTCAGCAAGACGGTGCCACATGTCACACAGCCACCGAAACAATAAATTTATTGCAAACGAAATTTCCTGATCGCATAATTTCGCGAAATTCAGCTGTTAATTGGCCGCCCCGATCATGAAATCTCACACCATTGGACTATTTTTTGTGGGGCTACGTTAAAGATGAGGTTTATAAGGTTCCTTTAGAATCGATTGCAGCTTTAAAACAAAGAATCCGTGACGTGATTCGCGAAATTAAGCTGGGACGTTTGCCGAAAAGTGATTGAAAATTTTCACGAAAGAATCGACGTTTGTAAGCGTGGCGTGGTGGACATCTGTTCGATATAATTTTTCATTTGTAAATGTCAAACCTTCCTCTTTCTGTATAAATAAAGATTTCAATCATTTTCAACTAAATTGTCTGTTTTATTTTGTTTTGAAAAACAAAGTTCTTGTTGAAAAACCCTGTAGTATAGCAATTGTTGTAGCAATCGGAAGAAAAAAAATTTTTGGGTCTGAAAGGGATAGAAATACTCGCTGCAATTGCATACCACGGTTTGTATGTGTAATAATTTTGTTTGGACTTTCCAGATGCACACGCACAGTCCTTCAGTTTATGGGATGACCACCACAAAATGGTAGAAGAGACCTGGAAGTCAAAAAAACGCGTCAGGGGTATTGATTACTTGTTGGACGAGAGTGACATGACAATGCCATCGGTGTTATCATTATACTTGAAGAGTCCTGTAGCCAGACTAAACGAATCTCCATTAAATGCTTGGTGCAAATCCGCTAACAAAAATTGTCTTTTATTAAAAATCGCAAAAAAATATTTGTCGGTAATGGCTACTTCGGTCCCATCTGAAAGGCTTTTTTCAGCTACAGGAAATATTGTCAGCATTAAAAGAAGTTGCCTTTCAGGGGACCATATAGACAAACTTCTATTTCTACACAGTGTAGATAATAAATATTGGGGATTGGATTAGTTTGAGGCAGTTGTTTTTTGCTAATAGTTAACACATTTAATAAAGAGCCTTTTTTTTATTTAAAATGACTTTTATTAACCCACTTTTAAAAGTTCTTTATTTATTGAAAAAACATCGATGTTGGAAAAACATCGATGTTTTTGGTTCGATGTTTTTGTGGCATCGATGTTTTCATTTTTAAAACATCGATGTTGCAAACATCGATGTTTTCTTTCGATGTCACAGCACTACCAGACAGAGAAACATACTCGAAATGAAGCTAAAAAAAACTTTGAAAAAAGACAGTTTTTTTAATGGATAATTTGGATGTTGAACTTAGGACGAGCTTCCTGTACATACTTTTTCTTTTTAAAACTTTCTTCGAAACAAAAGTTTACTGTTTCCAGAAAATTTTAATATAAAGACGTTTGTACTGGGGATAGACAACGACTGCA
The DNA here is from genome assembly GCA_964034945.1 of Chrysopilus asiliformis. Classification (NCBI taxonomy): domain Eukaryota; kingdom Metazoa; phylum Arthropoda; class Insecta; order Diptera; family Rhagionidae; genus Chrysopilus; species Chrysopilus asiliformis. The sequence continues at coordinate 76,655,266 of OZ035961.1, read as the reverse complement.
TAAAAAACAATCTTAAAATCCTAAGAAGTACAAATTTATTGCGTAGTGACAATAAATATCAGGATTACCACGTTTTAGAGTGTTTAAAGATTGTTCAATTTACTAAGGCCAATCACTTTTCTCAGAAAGTAAACATTTCAAATGTCAATTGTTTTTTTTCGTACTAGGTAATTTTTAAAGATAAACAAGTAATTGGATTAAATTTTTAATTTTCATCTTTTGTCATATTCTTGTGCCCCAGATCGGATTGAAATTAAATCTCAAAAAGGTTTTTCACAGAAATGTTACACAATTAAATTTGAAAAAAAATTGAAAGGTAAATGTTCGAAGTCAACCGAGTTGTTCGAAGACAACCAGTTCCAGCATAGTACTCATGAGGATTCAAGACATATCCCGGAAAGGGTATCGAAGGAGAGAGGGGAGGGAAAATTAAACAAGAAACTGAAAATTGCACTAATTCGTTTCTCGTAAAAAGTTTTCTCTAGAATTGTGGAAATTATCGGAAAATAAAAGCATTAAAAACCATTTTAGAGCCATATGATAAAAAGTATGATTAAAAAGCATTCTACCACCATACAATAAAAGGTATTGTATGATTTTTAATTTCTCTTACCACACTGGTTTCTTGGTTCCGGGCTGCCCACATCCATAAAGCAGCATATGATGAGCTGTGTTCATGGTCGCATTCGGCTCGAAACCCACTGTTAATGAAATTGTATCCACAAAAGAAACATAGAAATAAAAACAGAATAGCAAAAAAATGTTAATAGTTTTTTTTTCTTGATTTTTCTGTTATCGATTAAAGTTTACCTATGTAGTAATTTTTTGTGTAATCAACTTTGATTGGTGTACATAAATACAATTCGGGCTGAAAGAAAATAAAATATAAAAAAAAATTAGAAAAAAATCACAATACATCTTCAAATACTGTTTATTTATCGAAATGGTAAAAATTTTTAATATATATGTTTTATCTCTTTTTACTTATAAATAGAATCATTTTCGAGCAGATATCCTTTGTAATAAAATTTCATCGACCTAAGGCCTATGTTACACATGGCAACTTTAAACCGATACAAAATACAAAAAGTTGCTCGTTTGTGCTACACGCGGAGACAAATTGCCGGAAACTTCTGTATATTACACAGTGAGTGTTTCATGTGTGTGTGAAGTTGTGTGAAGAACGAACCCGTTCTTTGTGAGTTTCTACTTTTCGGAACTGGCGACATTAGCCACCTCTTCCCTCACTTGTCGCGCCTATACTTAAGAAAAGTCGTCGCTTAAAGTTGCCGTGTGTAACATAGGCCTTAAATTCAATTTTATTATGTGGGCTTGTATAGTTCAATCTATGGGTATATCAATTTTACGTCAAATCGTAATTATTTGATGCTATTGTTAAAAATAAATTTTGTAGGGATGTTTCTGAGAATGGAATAATTTAATTTCATAAAATAAAAAATCCATTGTTTTTTGCAATTCGATATTTGGTAAAAAGTTGTTCTAAATTTGAAATTTAATTGAGAAAATTAAAATGGGATAGAACTTTTCCCTATACATATCTATAAAAAAAACAATGCTAATCTATGCGCGAAGCTAAAATACACTGCAACCGCATAGAATTTTTTTTCATACCCAAGCATTTTAAATTAATAATGAGCAATAACTTTGAGCTTTAAAATATTATTATTTTAAGGAGACATTATTTTTGTAAGGAGTTATTAGATGGACTAAGCTTAAATACAATGCAAATAGATAGCAGCAGTTAATAAAAGAGAATTAGGAGCAATACAAAAAGTCAATACAAAAAAGCAGATAATCATACAGAATACAATTATTTATTGACTAACTACAAAATATAGCTGATAATATTATTATACCGCTGAGAAATCGAAAATAATTACCATCAGGGTATACATTTTTTTCGTTTTCAGCTATATGTTTTCTCAGTGTAGGAAATGATATGATGTAATTTTGTGTCAATTTAAATAATACTTTTATATTGCCCTTAATATTGTCCTCCCTCGAAAAAGAATAATAAAATTCCATTCTTAACTACTCTCACCAGAGTACTAAGGCATGCTGAGAAAGATAATATTAAAATGCCGATTTTACTTGTGTGTTGATCACTGCGAAAACTACAGCTTCTAGAAAAGGACATTTTGATTACTAAACCGAGTTCATAAATATTTAAATATCGAAACAAACTTCGAGTTTTTAGTTGTGAATAATTTATTAAATATCCTTTCTGCTCATCGGTATGTATGTGAGTCCTTGATAACTTTGAACATTAATTATATATTTTTAAGAACGTTATGCCAGAGAAAAATTTACCTATTTCGTACAAAACTTTCCATGAATATCAAAATAACCTTATTTTTTTAATGGTTTAAGCAGAAAATTTTAACATTTGCTTTCAAAGTTTAATAAAACTTACAGACATCATGCAGTAAAAAACATAAAATATTATTTTCCCAAACTTTTGAAATTTATTTTTGCATTTTCTCTCTATACAAACTCTTTCATAAGAAAATAAAATTCAATTTCGTATTTCGTCTAGAAAATATTCACTATTTGGTTTAGTTCAGTGTTGGGCATCAATCAATTAAATTTTCGATTGACTAATCAATTGATTGAAAAATTAATTGCAATTAATTTATGTTAATTGCAGAATACGATTAATTCAATTGCAATTAAATTTAACTGCAATTAAATTAATTGCAATTAAATTTTTAATCAATTAAATTTTTTGCAATTAAATTTTTGATTAAAAATCAAAAAACAAGGGCCTGTAAAAAAAATGTACATTGAATGTAAAATTTCAAAAAAAATTAAAAAAACTAACAATTTTCAATTAAGATTTAAACGTTTTGTGATTATTTGTTTTAAACGCTGATTGATGAAATGCGATTCCTTTTGTTCGGAATTTCATACACAAAGCCACAATGGTGTCAGCAGTAGATTTCTCGGGTAAATACTTTTATCGGATAGATACTTCCCGAATTTTAAAATCACGTGTCTTCTGCTATTTGACGCAAAATTTTTAATAGGAACGAAATATGGTGCACGATCCTTATAAATTATTAATCCTTTTTAATTTTGCTTTTTCAGAACCCTTAATTAAAAGGTGTTAAAAATTCGGGATTTTGATTTTTTAAAGTTCATAATATTTAATTGTTAATTGTACTAGTACCTAATAATTGATCAAACAATTAATTAATTGTTAATTGTATTTTTCACAATTAACAATTAATTAATTGTCAATTGCAGAATTTACAATTACAATTGATTAATTGCTCTGACAATTACATTTTGCCCAACACTGGTTTAGTTGGATTGAAAATATTTGTGATGCTAAAAAAAGGTATTCTAAAATTTCTTTCAAAACTTAAACCATGTTTAAAACGTAATAAAAGCTATAATTGCCAATCTGGCAATTACTGAAAACCCGTATGGTGATATGGCATTGTTCGAAGTTTAAGTGAACGGCGAACAGTTATATCAAAATTCCACTTCAAAGTCATACTTTTCAATAAGATTTTTTAAAATTTATTTCAATCTGATTTTGATGTATGGGAGTTTTATGTAGAAACTGATGGTCCATTTTTGCCAATTAACGAACTTAGCCTTGAATTTTAGGAAAAACGAATCTGCGTAAAATTTCAAGTCTGTAGCTCAATCCGTGCGCCCGCTATCCGCGCCACAGACGGACGGACAGACGGACAGACATGCAAAATTGAATTTTTTTTATCATTCTAAACACACTGGTGTAATTCATATTTGTGTGTGATGACGGGATCTTGGCGTTACAAACGGTAAGGCAAATTTAATATACCCTTTGGTTTCACCATACGGGTATAAAAATGTATTTTTCTCGAGGCAAATATATTTCCAATAATTTTCTGCAAGTTTTCTTTATTTTAGGTCTCAGAAATTTCGCCTATTTTCATGTCCTACCACAGAATTTTCTAATACATTTTTAATTTCTTGAACAAAAATGTTCGAAACAATTTGTAAAAATTTCAAGTATCTTGATGCTTATATATTAGAAAATACGGTTCCAAGAAAATGAGTGCAAAATTTCAAATTTATTGAAAAAATCGTAGGAAAATTTAAATATACTCCTAACTTCAACTTGACCAATTGTACAAATTTTGGCTTGAACATTTTAAGAAACATTTTTAAAGAGTTATAACGCCAGATTTTCTGATGCTTATACGTTTTTTTATGATTGTAATCTAAATATTAAAATGGAAAAAAAAACTGTTTAACACTAATTTGTTATCTTTTCCTTAAACGCAAAGAAAATTTGGTAAAATATGCCATTTCCTCTCAAGAGGTTATTAATTTTTTCTAAATTAAATTCTTGACAATCAAGAAATTTCTTTTCGGTAATCGCACATCAAATTACGATGGCGTGACGACTATTTTGACACAGTGCTGTTCAGCTACCTTGAAATGTTTAAGGTAAATTATTTGAACACCTATGCAAATTACATTTTAACAGCTAAATAATCACCGAAATTCATGGATTTTTTATTGTTGTTGAAAGTTGTAAACATTTTGTTATGGATATGTGTTTATATAAGGAAAGTACCACGTATATTTCGCACATAATTTTGATAGATTTTTCACTAGTTTTTAATACAAAAATTTAATTTTTTTCTTTATAAAGTTTCAGTTCCAAGAATTCAATGTTGGATCTGATCAGACCAACACATTAAATCTTTTTTAGTGACTTAACCGCGAAGGACGCTGACAGGGAGGAGAGTTCAAACTTCTCAATATAAATCAATTACGAACTAACCGGTTTGGTTCTAGAATAAATTGTAGATCTCGTTTTTCGCCCATGAGACTTTGTTATTATTATTGTTTTAATCGCAGAAAGTTTTGTTATGAAGTTTCATAGCATTCTAGACTGATGATGTCGTTAGCACCAAGCAGTAACTACCATTACTCGTTTCGACAATGAGTAGTGAGACAATACGCCACATTTTCAAAAATTAACTTTTTTCTTTAAATAAAAATGACTTTTTCCTGTTCAGTTAAAATTATGGAATCATATTTTGTTTTAACGCAGATCTCAATAAGTAGCATATCTCCAAATATGGGTTCAGTTCAATTTTTGTCTGTTTATTTGTGGTCATATCAAGTAAAGCAGTTAAATGGAACGTAGAAGTTAAATCAGTGATATATCGGATGGCAAATTGTCCGTTGTAAAGATAAACCCTTTCCCCCTCTACTATACAGCCAGAATAATCCCAACTAGCATTTTTAGTGCTCGGTTCGTATTGATTACTAAAAATTACACTATCAAGTGACATTTACCTACGACAGGAACCTATTAGATACACTTGAGGTACTTGTATTCCACTAAAATGGGGAATGAAAAGGTACAGTATATGCACACCTCTAAAACTTCTTCGGCAACTTGGCAAAAGGGTTCCAAACAAGACCCATATTCGTATCCGATCGTTTCTTACTAATACAATTAAATAATTCTAATAAACTAGTGGATTTCTTTTAGAAATGTTTTGACCGCAGATGCAAACCGGTTTTTTCACCCGAACCCAAAACCACTAACCCATTGAAATTTGAATGAACCAAAACCAAATCATAAATCGAACCACTCTGAAGAAAGATGGCCGAACCGAACCAAAATCAAGAAATTTTTTTAATGGTTCCGCGTGGATTAAATTTGAATTTTTAGGATTGTTATTTTCTATTCTCGAATGTTTTCCACCAGAAAAAGTCTAGTGTAAGATCCAAAACCGCTAAATGATTTTTTAGATTCGTTTCCTGAAATAGTGTAATAGTTTTTAATTGGATTTTCAAAACCGGCCATATACGATTAGTAAAATGATGTCGCCATATTATATTGTAGTCGCCTTAGATCACTTTTTAGTGATGATGACACAAATTAGTGTGGTGATATCTATATTTGATATTTATAAATGCATATTTACAGTATTCGTGAACAGCTTCATAGAAGATCAAATCGGTTTATGAAACCGTTCATAGTATTAATGTTCATGCACTTCTATGTTCATAAATAGGGTAAAGTATCCAAATCTGAGCCGGGCACCAGTTCTGAGCACCCCTGTTAATTTTCCGGCTAAAACAAGTAACTCATAGAAATAAGAATTGAATTCGAAAAATAAGTGGTTTCATCACGTTGTGAAATGTGTTTTAATCGGCTTAATCGCGCACAATTCTTGTTGTAGCCGGAAAATTAACAGGGGAACTAGTGCCGGGCTCAGATCTGGATACTTTACCCTACCATGATTTTTTATGAACGAAATTTCGTTCAGTGTATGAGGGTACTTAGTTACGATATACCACGTATAAATTGAAAAGGAAACTAGAAATAATTTGATTGTTTTTTTTTATAAATAGAGTTTAGAGCAATTTCTAAACGGATTGTGCCTCAATAGGAAGGTACATTAAAATGATTAATATTGTGGTCTCTTTTAAAATTTCTGTGGGTTAGAGGATTGAAAATGCGGTATTAAATTACATAAATCGTCAACCATGGATACGACAGCTTACCTTAGATAGGTCAAACAGTCAGAAAAGAAAAGCAAATTAATTAACACTGACTGCAAAAGTCATACTTTTAATAAAAAAAAGGAAACAAAAAAAACAATTTTATAAAAGACCATAACGGTCTCAATGAAAAATCGTCGCGTTGGTGTTGACCATTTTCAATATTCTAGCCGTAATCTAAAATGTCATTTTACTGGGGAATAAATTTCTACTTCAGGGAATCTGTCTAGAAAATTCCTTTTAATTAAGCTACCTTTCAGTTTGAAAAGGTTAAATGAACAACATTTCATTCGCACAAGAATCATCAGGACACATTTTATATACATACGTGGTTCATACTTTCACTCAGTTGGGTTATATTGCGTGCCAAGAAACCCTTTGAGAGGTTATGCTACCGTAGGTGTATCATGCTATGATTTAATTCGCAAATCCTCTCTCGCAAGGATCACATCAACGGGGCAGGTACCAAGCAAATTATGAGTGCTACTGATGGCATAGATCACTCGTACAGATTCGGTTGACACCACCTAATTGAAAGCCCCTCATAAAGGGAAGGAAATCTGAAATGATAAAAGTGGCGCTCGCTGATACTATAGATATATGCTCATAAATCCTTTCCCTCAGCAAATCACATTTTTCCCTTGAATTTCTTTAGTAGACGTCAATCAAGAACTTAAACTCCACTGAAAGTCAGGAGCATATCTGGAAAAGGTTTCTCGTACATTCTAATGGGTCTCTAGACGCGATGACGTGTTGTATTTTGCCACGCGCCTCGTTTTTATACTCTCAATTTTAATTTAAAGGAATTTCTCAACGACCCTCCGTATACTATCGATGTACGTGTTTATCCTCCTACGCAAATTGCCGGAGCCCACTTTGAAAAAAGCGGCAAAACATCGGAATGAAAGGAAAAAGTGGTTCCAGAGAAGAAAAACAAAATACCAAGGAATCATATGCTTGGATAAATTTTTATCAATCTCGACTCGACTGTCGTCAGAAAATATTTGTATTGTTTACGGTGAATGAAACTGAAGAGGATCCACTCCAGGATCCCAAAGTCTTTGGTCTCTTAGATAAACAAAGCATCCATACGACGGAAGGGAATTGCGTACTGGCAATCTTGCACGTAGGCGATCTAGGCAAGAAAATAAATAGCGAATAAGGACTTGTTTTTCCGCTTTTTTATTTGTTTCTCCGGGGCCAATTTATTCGATTCCTCTGGCATATAAAATATCTGAAAGTGGAAGCAAACAGAAAGGGAGCAACATCATCTGGAGCTTCAAGTCTGAAATCTTACACAGTAGTATCTGTAGATTGCGGAGGAATTTTATACAGTTTTAATGATGATAAGCGGGTTACGAGGAAGTGCAAGAATAACTGCTGGCTGCTGTTATCAGAACTTTGATGTTCACATTTGATATTTTACGAATGGGGATAACATAGTTTCTGTACAAGATACAATTTTATGCGCACTCAATGTCTTGAGTTTCTAATTTTAAGAGCTTGTAGACGTGAATTGTTATGGGTGGTAAATATGTTTTCAAAAGTTTATTGAAACATAACAAAAGTCTCTTTTGTCGAGTAAAGGAGCCGCTCCATTACCATGACTTTTTACCACGACAAAAAAATAGAGACACATTTATGTGAAGATGCCTTGGCGAGAAAGGGAGATAAGAATCAACTGCAATAATTTGTCGGCAAATTCAAAAATAATTTCCCCTCATTTTTTATGGCGATTTGTAATACAATCACACATTGTCCCTGTAAGTAAATAGCAAGCACGGACACATCCAAAGTGTTATTATAGCGTGATGTCATTTTAAAAGCTTTTTCTCCTTCGCATGCATAGTCAAAAGCTTTGTTACCATGCCAATTTGAACATTATATTCATAGCATAAGGTTTGATATGATTGCTATAAAATTGTAAAACTGGAAGGGATAGCGCTTAACTTGTATTCAGTCATTTCTATTTCGATCTATATAAGTCTATCTTGCTCTAGTTTCCTGCATTTTTTTGTCATGGTAAAAAGTCATGGTAATGGAGCGAGCCCTTAATGCTTTTAAATGAATTTTGCCAAGAATTGAACAACAAGGCATGGCAATGTTCTTAAAAAATAATAAAAGGGTTTAACATGGTATGTACATATATAACAGGGATGGGAAACGTTATCGTAACGTAACGAAATAACGAAATGGTTTTCGGGTTATTTCTTCATAATTACATTATAACGTAATAGAAATTCAATTCCGTTACAATAACGAAAAACGAAAAAAAATATTACGTTTTTTCGTTATTTATTAATTTTTCCTTGTTTTGTTCAGTGTTATATTTTTGTGAAATTTTCCACAAAAATTCATCAAGTATAACCCCACAGACCTGCCACCTGCATAAAATATAATTAAAAATATTGGAGTAGTATTTAATTAATATTTGCATGTCCGTCCGTCCGTCTGTCCGTCGTCGGTCCGTCCGTCCGTCCGTCTGTGGCGCGGATTGCGGGCGCACGGATTGAGCTAGACTTGAAATTTTACGCAGATTCGTTTTTCGTAAAATGCAAGGCTAATTCGTTAATGGGCAAAAATGGACCATTAGGGGGGGTACCTCCCATACGAAGGGAAACGTTTTTTGCGAATATCTCAAAAACGGTGCATCTTATCAAAAAAGTGTAAGAACAAAAGTTATTTAGGATATGATTCTACATAAAACTCCCATACATCAAAATCAGATTGAAATAAATTTTAAAAAATCTTATTCATATCCCGAATTATTCTCGCGAAAATTGACATTAGAGGGTTTTAAGGTCGATGGCCACAAGGGGGGTGGCAATCGTTTTTGCATTAAAAACTTATGCGAAATTTTTTTTAACTCGGCAACGACGCTTCAACTAGTATAATATAATACACGAAAATTTATTCACAAATTTTTTTTTTCATTAATAGTAATTTCACTAAAAGTTTCCAGAAGGAAAAAAAGATTTTAAGGACTGATTCCATGCGATTGTTTGATTCTGCCTTATTGAAACTTTTTTTTTACATAGTTTAATTTGACATTTCCATTTGAATGCTTGAACAAAGCTAATAAATAATTTTCAATTTTAGATTTTCCTTTATCGTCATACTGGCTTGTGTGGTATCCAATTTTCTTTTCATTCAAAAAAATGAAGGCAGAGTTGATGGAAATGTTGGCATTTCTTCTTTTTTATGATTCTATCATGTTTCCGAGTTTAAGGCGATTAACCTTTGCAATTGAATTTTGCCTCAGGGAGCTTGTGATATGAAATGTTTTCCTTCGCTATTTGATTCATCATAAAAATCGTTTGATGGCCATGTTATAGTCATGTACTGTTATCAACTTTTGAACATCTACAAGAGAATTTATGTATCGATCGCCTTAAATCTTGATATTGAAGCATATGTGAATGACGACATTATTTCTCATCTATTATTGCCTATACAAGCCAAGAAATCCCATCACATTCACAAATTGAGGGGATAAATCCCTTTGAGGGTCAATTCAACGAAATGCCGAAAGCTTAAATTTTCACAATAAATGGAAATCCAATTTTGCTTATATGTAGATAAAATAATCAAATTGAATGCTTCTCTGAAGATTAATCTGGTTTTAAAAATAGGTATATAAGAAAAAACTTTCTTGTATCGCCAATTCGAAGCTACGATTTCGAGAGAATATTGCTCGAACGAGTGACATTTCTGTCACTTCTGACTAAAAGGTAAGTGTGCATAATTCGAATCGCTATTTTGAAGCTAATACTAAGTTCGCACCGACGCGAAAACACGTAATTTTGCGAAATGATTTAGATCTTAAACCAAAGTGTTCACACAGAGGTTAAGGTAATTTTGCTTGACATTTCAACTACAGGATTGCTATGAATTTTAGTGTAGGATTGCTATGAATTTTAGTAATATGATGAATAATATAATTCAAAACATCGATGAAATATGTGCAAACAGAATTAGACACTTTAAAAGAAAATGGAAATGATCTGTAATGAAAATAAACAATTATTTTCCATTTCATATTTAACATGTCCATTTATTTATTTTTTCAGACCACAGATTTACTAATATATCCTCTTCGCGTGCGGAACACGGCTTCTTTTTCTTATATTTCCGTCTTTCCAATCCAGCACAAATGTCAAAACTGATGTACTGAAAAAAGCTGAATAAGTGATGCAGGGTTGTATTCATAGTTTTTGCTTGATTTCGTTCCTAATTTTGTGGAAATTGCATACTTTTAGTGATTTTGAAAACAGGTTAATGTACTGGAAATCTCGTGATTTCGAGGAAGATTTCGTTCAAAATTACGAAAATCTTCAAAATTACGTAATTTTGCGTCGGTGTGAACATAGTATAAGAGATAAAAATCAAACCATAAAATTAACCATGAAAATTATCGAACATTTTTGCAATGCGTACAATTTGAATTTCGGATCTAATTTTATATTTCCATATACTATGTGGATTTTAGCGACGTTTCGTCTCTTTATTGTTAAGCTGAATCGCTCAAAAAATTGCCTGCACATAATGTAGATCTGGTGGTGTTCATATTTCGGATCGTAAAATCTATAAGAGATAAAAGAAATATGAACCTACTGACAACCAACTGACAAACAAACTACCCGCAGAGAAAAAATAGTAAATCTAACTTTTTTATAATGGGGAATCGTGACTATTCCTGAAATAGTTAATTTCAATTACAAAATAGTTAATTTCAATTACAAAAATAGTCAATTTAATTACAAAATAGAAAAAAATTACTACTAAGTGGTAAAATTTATTGTAAAGATATCCGATTTTGGCTATTTTTGTAATTGAAATTAACCATTTCAGTAATCTATTTATGATAAAAGTTAACCTTTTTTAGTAGAAAAAAATTCAAAAAATATGCCCAGGACTAACGGCTAATATTTATGCAAAATTTCAAAGAAATATGTTGATTGGTTATTGACTAATCGCTGTCACCGATTTTGGAAAAGTTGTTTAGAAAATTCGTGATTAAAGTTTTAAGTGATATATATCGTACATGCTCCAAATCCGGCTGCACACATGACTTTAAAGTCGCATAACTTCTACGGCAATTTTTATCCGATCAGCTTTTGAAAATCCAAATGTTTTTCATTAAAAATATGGAAAAAAATCGGATTTAACAAGACCGGAGAACAACAAAATTCAATTCTTGCGATACTCTAAAAAAAAGTTAACGGTTTTCGGTGGTTTTGTTGTTGTTTTCATCTAAATTAATATTTTATTCGTCGTGTTATAGTGTGAATTGCGCAGGGACGTAGATTTTGTATAGTGTGGTTCACATAAAATATTTGTTATTTATGTTTTGTTTAATAAAAGTTTTAACGGATTAAATTCATTAAAGTATTAATTTTCTAAAGTACACAATATGTAGGTTCGCATATATTCTTAAAATCAAAATTGATATTTCCTTACAAAGTTGTTACCAATAATAAAATGATAAAACGTATATCATGTTTGGCAAACATTGATTCTTCTTATTTCAAATATTACGTTATATCAAATTACGCATTGTTAAACATTGAACGCTCTTAGAGAAAACTTGGTAGCTTTTTCAAAGAACGAGTGGTCTCAGTGGTTCCTAGAGAGAAAAATAAACACAACCATCAAAGTCAAACCGAGGAAAACATTTTCACCTTTTTTATTGGGAATTCACGAAATTATCGAGACTGTCAATAAAGGAAAATGTGTACAAAGGGCATCGGAAAAAAGGCACAAAATACAGAAACCCGTATACCAAATATACACGAAGAGCTCTCTACGTAAAGTCCTTGAGGTTAATGTATTCGAGGCAATATTCCCTATACTCTGGAAAGTATATTACAAGGCATCGTCATTAAGATTTCTATCGCTCTCGTAATATTGTTGTACAAAAAAAATATTTCTCCGATTTTCCTAAAAGCTAAAATAAGCATACAAAGCATCCAGACTCAAAATACATAAACGGCCTTGAAGGAGCGGCAATAATTCCATAAAAGTATATTAATTATAAATTTATGATGGATTCTTGTTTACATACTTCAACTGAATATTGCAAAAAGGCGCCAGAACGAAGCTGAGGCGGTTGAATATCATGCTTAATGAGATTTTATACTTTTCACCTAAACCGAGCCTTAAATCCTAGATTATCGGATATAAATATAATCAAATCAGATTTTCACCTATTTTATAATAATAATCTGCACTTCATTGAAAGACAAGAGGAGAAAATATGAAAAAAAAAATTAATTGCTCTTAACATAAATGTTTTTCTGTTCAGAAGTTCATTATATTGTATTAAAATAAATTTGACGTTTGTTAAATTCCTTCTATCCGAATTTCTTTTTCAGTATATTTTCGCTTTTATTATCTGTAATTTGACTCCTTTTTAACCACCATGTTATATGATAGTTTGTTTTGGTGTGTTCTTTTCCCAGGAACGAAACCATTTTTAATCTCATTTATGGCATTTAATTGGATATTATATACCTACCAAAAAACACCATGGCCCGATAGTTCAAATGCCCGTCTTTTTAGCTTTTAGACTATTACTCGAATTCGTATCTGCTTTTCATCAGCCTTTTTGAAAAATATCCCAATTTTTGCTAACCAGGGTACCAAGTAAGTTGAGAACGTAGTACGGAATATAATAAAGTATTATCAGAGAACAAATAATCTAGAGAATAAACTCTTAGAACAAAATTTCACAGTTTTCCACTGTGAGATGAAGCAAGAGGATCCGATGTAACACGGAAAAAATTATCCATTCGATTCCTCCATCTCATTGAATAGATACGACGAAAATGTTCTCTCTGCTTCGTGCTCCCTAGTCTAAACGTAATTAACTTTTAGGCCGTAGCTAGTGAATGATAGGGACATTTTTCCCCCTTCGAAGGGGAAATTTGTCAAAAATTTGTTCGGCAGAGTTTTTTCTATATATTCCTTGTTCTATGGTATTATGATCATGAAAAATTTCGACCTCCTAATTTTGCCTAAAAAATATTTCCGGGTCACTCCCGAATCGATTGGAGTCTTAATTTCTATCTGTAATTTCTAACCTGTATAAAAGATTTCTCAAAAACTCTTTGAGCTACAACCATGAAATTTCTTAGGCATATCCAGTCCCGGAATCGGACGATTCTATCAACTTTTTGTGGAAATCTGTTAACCGGAAAAATGGCGGCTTTTTTAAAAATGCCAATTTGGTTTTACGCCATTCAAAAGTTGAAGGCTAAATCCTTGAAAAAATATATTTTACAGCAACCCTCACTTATTGTTTGCATAAATTTTGACACTACATTAAAAAAATCCGGGATAAAAGTTTAGTTTCCGGGCCGACGTGACAACATGCGGAGCTCGTTTTACGTAAGGCGATCAATCGAAAAGTCGTCGAATTGACAGTCGCTTATGGGCTTACGGTTACTCGTCACAGAGCGGGCTTGAATTCTAGTTTCTATAGAAAATCCATACGCAACGTAACATTTAATTCAATTTGATTGGTGGTGGATGCATAGGGGAAATAATTTCCATTTGATAGTGGACGAAAACTGTCCTTAGGTTAAAACATGCTCAAACCGCGTAAACAGGCGAAAACCGCGTAAAAATTGCTCCAACGATCCAGGAAATAGCAGGAGAGATGTTCATAGTCAAGATATTTGCAGTCCTTTATAAAAACCGCGTCAATATTTCTCTAATGGTTTAGGAAATAGCAGGAGAGGGGTACACAGTCAAGGGGAGTGGTCGATATTAGTAGCCGAAAACACTGCTTAGGAAACGATCTATCCAATAATGAAAACCATCTCTACATGTCTTTAATGGGTTAGGAAATATACTTCGTATAAGAAAGTATATTTATATCAATTCGCAGGTCTCTATCTAATCTCTATATCGATCAAGACTATTGTATAAGTTAATTAAAAAGAAGAAAAATATGTTAATTGTTCAATTGACACAGATTTAAAATTTGCATAAAAACACGTTCATTCGATTTTGTTCTAGATACGACATCATAATTACCATAATTTTATTACTCATCACAAAATAAGGAATGTAGGATCTACCAAAATCTAATAATATGAATAGGAATAGTAAGAAGTTATCAACCTGTCGTCTTTCAATTCTCATACCTAAAAATATATACAGCTTTTTATCAGTTTTGAGATTAATGATTTTTTTCCCAAAAACATGATATTTGTTAACCATATAAAAAATATCTTGTGTGCACAGCACATGACTTTCTTACACAAAAGTTACGTCCTGGCGCAAGTGACAGACAGACTGACAGACGTATTTGTAATAATGCTCCAATCGACAGAGGAGTGCTCGGGGAATGTTTTGTTAGGCAAAATTAAGAGGTCGAAATTTTTCATGAAACAATACTTGTATTACTTCGTATAAGAAAGCAAAAAACATGGAAGCAGTTTGAAATTGGGTTTTACCGATTTATAGTGGAAAGTTGCACAACGTATGCAAATTTCTTCCCCAGTAGGAAAAAAATACCCAAAAAGCAATTTAGCAATATTTCATACATTTTTCCTAGGTATAAAAAAGTGAACGAACATGACCTTGTTCTATCAGACTTCTCTAACTAAATTTAAAACTTTTGATCACAACAAGAAAGAAGTAAAACGATTGTAAAACTTGTTCCGGCTTTTGCAAAAGCTTTTTTTATTTGGTTAGAATAAAGCATTTTCATGTAGTGGTGTTTCTCGCGTTATCTATTGCAAAAAAAATTCTTTATACGTTGCGCTTTTATATAATTTTTCATTCTTATCGCACGCAAATTAACTTTGGCCACAGCAGTAAAATAGGCTCATATTTTTTTACTGTATTTTCGTGTTTGAAATAGAAGAAAACTAACCAATTTTGTTATGTATTTTGTCGTGGTTTTGGTTTTTTTACTAATTACTGTTTAAAGTAAATAGTATTGTGGCAACTAAACAGAAAATGATTAATAGCAAACTGCCCCTGAAAATGTTAACTTATTTGCGAAGCAAGCGGAACTCCTGTGTAAAGTTCATTGAATTTGAAGAAATGACAAGGTTATAAATATTATTTTCAAGCAATTTAGAATTATTTTACTTAAGGGTTAGAAGAAAATGTTATCAACCAGCACGTGCAAAATTACTTAATTTTATGATGGACCTGAATTGTAAGTACAGATAGCCTCATTTTCTTGAATTTGGAAATTGGGGCAAGGACTACGAACCATGGATGAATTGCAACATTTGTAAGGTTGCGACTGATCTACTCTAATGTTGCTAACTGCAGACTGCAGGTGGGATAAAATAGCTGATTAAGGTTTTTTTTAATAAATAAAATTTCAAAATTTATTCTCCACATTGCGAAACTTCGCACCCTTTAGTTACGCATCAGTCGGGATGAAAACATAGCTTAATCCAACTAGGAGTAAGGTGATAACTAGGGCTGCCAAAAATATGCACTACAAAAGGCGTTTTATGCACATATAAAATACTTATGCACTAAAAATGACAAAATATGCACTTTAAAAACATTCAAAATCCGAAATATATTTCACCCAAAATACTGAACGGAACTTGTTAAAATGTGGTTAATTCGACTTTTGTGGAAAATATAAAAAATTAAAATACCATTGAATATTAGAAAAATTGAAAAAATAATAGTCTGTAGAAAAGATTGACATTTTGACTGACAAAAAAAATGACAGGAAAACTTGTATTTAAATTGCAACTGTTAAATTTTAAGATATTTCGAAAAGATGTTCGATACTTCATATTGTCTATGGTATAATCGGGGTTAAAACTTGTAGAGAAATATCAGTTGTGGCCAATACAAAACTTCCTTCCACAAAATCTACGACCCTGCGCAATTTACGTTATAGGGCTATCGTTTTGTCAACCAAAGACGACCTCAAAACGTATAAAATTTGAAATAACTTGAGAATGGTAAAAGATATCGATTTACGGTAAAAGATAAACATAACAAAAGCTATAATTGCCAATCTGGCAATTATTGAAAACCCGTATGGTGATTTAAGTGAATGGCGAACAGTTTTATCAAAATTCCACTATGAAGTCAAACTTTCCAATAAGATTTTTTAAAATTCGTTCCAATCGGATTTTGATGTATGGGAGTTTTATGTAGAATCATATTCTGAATAACTTTTGTTCTTGGACTTTTTTGATAAGATGCACCGTTTTTGAGATATTCGTAAAAATCGTTTTCGTTCGTATGGGGGGTACCCCCCCTAATGGTCCATTTTTGCCCATTAACGAACTTAGCCTCGCATTTTACGAAAAACGAATCTGCGCAAAATTTCAAGTCTCTAGCTCAATCCGTGCGCCTGCAATCCGCGCCACAGACAGACGGACGGACGGACGGACGGACGGACAGACAGACAGACAGACGGACGGACATGCAGAAATTAAATATTTTTCTCATTCTAAACACACTGGTGTAATTCATTTTTGTGTGTGATGACGGGATCTTGGCGTTACAAACGGTAAAGCAAAGTTAATATACCCTTTGGTTTCACCATACGGGTATAAAAATGTGGAAAATTGTATTTTTTCGAAAAACTAAGTTTGCAAGTAATTCGCAAAAATATCGAAATTTTTAGTGAATACAATACTTTATTATACTTCGTAGAAGAAAGTAAAAACACACATTTATTTATTTTTAATATTTATTCTAGCTGACACAGTCGAATTAAAATTTGAATTGTACTTATCAAATATGCATTTATATGTAATAACAAATGGCCTTCATTCGCTTCTAAACTTATTGATTCGGATGAATAAAAAACTCCCGGTGCCGAAATCATAACAAGAAGAAATATGCAAATGCAATTTTTGGCACCCCTAGTGATAACTCTCTAACAAAATTCAATCTCACATGATAAAAATTTGGGTATTATATTTAAATATAAGGTAGATTGGAACATAATGACCACTTTTTTTCCTAAACCGCTCTAAAAAATTCGTGGCAATATAGTTTGGTCTCGAAATGTCTATAAATTAACTAAGTGGTGTTTAGTTTCCCTTATATAAGTTTAGTTTTTTTTTATTGATGATTTTAATAGACCTCCCCAAACTGACTAAAGTGCCCTAGGGGTCGGGCAGCAAAAAAATGTTTCGTTTGTACGTTGGAGGGAGGAAAGTAATGGTCTGATTCTACCCGTTCAAGACCTTAGCCTTGCCATTTACGAAAACCGCCACTATAAAAAATTTCAAGTCATCTATCTTAATCTTTTCGAAAGGGTTGGTGTTCACGGACAGACAGACAGACGGACAGACAGACGGACTACCCCTAGCAACTTTAGCTCATGAGTAGCCTACACTCTCAAAGGAAAAACGCATACAATTCAGTTGTACTTCAGTTGTGTTGAGCGAACATAAGGTGGTGTGCTTATATACAGAATTATTTGTGAAAAAAAACTTCACAGTAAATGGATTTAAAGGCTTTGAGTTTGACTCATCATGAGCCGTCCATGACTGATCATGTAATGTCGACGAGGCGATGCGTTCGGCATCGTTTCGTAACCCACTTCATGTATTTCTGAAGTTCGTTCGGTTTTACCATTTACTCTGGAACTGAAATGCTTGAAAACGATTTATTTTCAGTCGCAGTTAAAGTGCAATTGGAGAAAGATGTTCATCAAGTTTAATATGCTTCAGTTTTTCAATTTTAGGTTTCATGAGTTCATCAATTTTGGTGAATTCATCAAAATAATGAATTCATCAAAATGCGTACTGATCAGGCAGCCAATTCGGCTTGCCATGAGTTTACCGATGAGCAGTCATCAATAACACATGGATCAATAAGTCCCGAGACTAACCCAGAGATGACGCTCGTAGTAAACCAGTAACCACGTCTTTCTAGAGTACTAACCTTTGCTTGAAACGTGTCAAAATTTTAAGTCGATCGGACCAGAAACAGCTGAGTTATCGAGGTTGGAGTAAAGTCGTTTTGTAGTTTGTTTAAAAAATGGAAAAAACCGAGTTTCGTGTTCTGATAAAACATTGTTTTTTAATGGGTAAAAACACCGTGCAAGCGAAACAATGGATTGAAAAATGTTACCCGGACTCTTGTCCATCAAAAGCAACGATTTGTCGGTGGTTTGCCGAGTTTAAACGTGGTCGTACCGACACAAATGACGCGGAACGCTCGGGTAGACCTGTGGAAGCCGTTACACCGGAAAATGTGAGTGAAGTGACAAAAATTATAATGAAAGATCGTAAAGTGAAGCTCCGTGAGATTGCTGAGATAACACAGATATCATATGGAAGTGCATTTACTATCCTTCATGAAAAATTGAGCATGAAAAAGGTTTTTTCCAAGTGGGTGCCGCGATTGCTTTCGATGAAACAAAAACAGCAACGAGTCGATGATTCAGAAATCTGTTTATCGCTATTTACTCGCAATAAAAAAGATTTCTTGCGTCGTTACGTGACCATGGACGAAACATGGATACATCACTACACTCCAGAGTCGAAGCGGCAGTCATCTGAGTGGCGCACAGCTGGCGAAAGCCGTCCGAAGCGTCCGAAAACGCAGCAGTCAGCTGGCAAAGTCATGGCGTCAGTTTTTTGGGATACGCATGGCGTGACGATTGTATCACCCTAAAAGGTGATTATATTGATGAATAAAAAAAAATTTTGCAAAAAAAATGTTGTTTTCATTGTTAGTCTCGGGACTTATTGATCCATGTGTTACATCATCAGTACAGCACGCCATTATACTCATCGAGAGGCTCATGCGTAGGTCATCGAAGGAATCATGAGTAAAAATGAGTATATAATGACGAGTCATGATGACAATATTTCCCAGGTCTACAACAAAAATCATCATGACTTTCACCTGTTCGCGATTATGAGCTCATCGATGAGCTCATGATGATCGTGCTACTAGGGTTGCGACTTGAAATTTTTTATGGATAAGAGTTGCCAAAAAACGTAGTATTACAATTTATTTTTTCTAAAACTCTGCGTTTTTGAGAAAAATTGCATATAACCAAATTCAAAGGATATAAAATTTTCTACATGTTTTGCTCCATCAAGTTTTACCTAGAACAAATGTTGGAATCCCAAAAAATCCGATCTTTATACTCTGTTGTTTCTTATCTTTAGTTATCTAATCTTTGTTTTAATTAATGAAATTTTATTTTCAGTATATAATAAAGAAAAATCAATAATATATATCTGTACCCCAGAGGTAAACTGTCGTAACTGCCAAAACCGCGATTTTGGGGTTATTGTTGTAACTACATTGTGGGAACATATATATTATATCAACTAATATTTTGTTTAAACAATGTCCTAAAAGAAAATAAACTACAAAAGTTTCAAATAATTACCGAAAATCATACACAATAAAAAGTTTGCAATTCCGAACTAAAGGGCTCTCCTGTAAAATTTGCAAAATGTCAGTTACGACAGTTTACCTCTGGGGTACCTATATATCCTATATATATGTATATAAAGCAATAAAAAATAAAATAACTCACTGCTAAAATATTTAGGGTCGCATAGAAAAAAAAACACTTTAACCTAGCTACACCCGGCAAGATTTTGCGCTCAACTGTCAAACTTTGAAACGACTTTCAGAGATGTCAGATGGTAATTTTCGAATTTTTCCGATTGCAAGTTTAGAAAAAAAGTGGTGTCCAAAGGGTGGCCTATCCTACTGTACAAAAGCTACTTGAAACCCTATTTATGTCAAAACTTGAAATTGAGAAAGGACACGTTTTTGTCAATAGTTAATTATATCCAAAAACGAGAAAAATTGAGCCAATCTACCTCTCCTCCCATACAAATGGAAAAGAGGTTGGAATTTTTCAAAATCGCTTTTCATAAATTTTTCAAAATCGGTTTTTCAGAAATCGGTAACAGCTTTTGGTTTTCTGGTTTTTGGTTTTGGTTTTCTGGTAGAAGTAGAATTTACAAATTTTTATTACATGCATTGCATACACACATGATGTTGCGGTCTGTCGAACTCAGTCATGGATACATGTCCTAGATACGTGTGGGATCAGTTATAATTTCAAATCAGTTATAATTTCAAGTGATTTTAATACCTTTCTTATATGTCAAAAACGTTAAACTTTAAGTCATTTTAGGCTCATGTTTTTTTTAAGGAAAAGGTTGGAATTTTTTATATGGACAATATTTCGGTGTTTCTTTGTTATAAAGTTAAAAAAAACAGTTTTTTCAACTTCGAAATTACGACTGAATGTTTCATTTCCATTTTAAGAAAGCTGATATGAATTCAAAAATAGCAAGATAAATAATCGCCTTTTATATTGATATCCGTAAAAATTCAACCAAACTTAACAAATTAGGAGATTCTTCAATTTATTCTTCTATTAACGAATCTCAATGGCTAATATATATTGATCGTACTTTGGACATAGTTCTAAACATAGGCATATGTACAAATGTTTTTTTTTCTGAACTGTCATATAGCGCTAAGCCAAAGTTCTTCGATCTTCCAAAAAGCATTTTAAAAAAAACTTTAAAAGGTTATTGATCTCAAAATGTTCTGGGTCTGGGTATCCGCATAAATTTTATCTATTTATCACTAGTATATAACACACACTTTATATAAATTGCTTTCGGCTATCGCCGTATAATAGGCAAAAAAACGTTAAAACGCTTGTATACCCAAAAGATGTAGAATATCAAATGAGATGTACGTTTCATGTTGATTGTGTAGCTGAAGACATTATGTTATAACGACTCTATATCTGTAAAACATCATTCGCGTTAAAGAACTTGAAATATTTACGGGTAGGTATATCAATATCAAATTTGTCTTTTAGTCATTTCAAAACTTTCTATATATCTTAACCTAAACATTTTTAATTGAAAAAGTTTCTATTGAAAACTTCTTGAACGCACTTTAAATCGATATTCACCTGTATAGTAGGATTTTGAAAAGGGGTCAAAAAAATTACCATTAAAATTAGGTTTCGTCGTGCTCGGGCAAAAACTGATTATAATTTAATAATTATGGAAAACAAGAGCGCCAAGAAATAACCTTTAAGTTAATTATTTTCATTTTTCGGTATTTAATCACGATTTATTGTTGTACAGCACTTTTAATTCATGTCAGCGGCTGATAATCCTTAACTTTTCTCACAATTCGAACTTAAGACAATAAAAGTTTTGAACTTTATATAGAAATTAATAATAAGTTGACTGGATTAATGAATACAGAGACATCGATATGAATTAAACATTAATTTTTAATTGAAGCCTGATATATTATTAATCATTGATTAGTAAATTTGAAGAATATTAGATTTGTCTGGCTTGTCTTATTCAGGTAGAGTTTGTGGCTTTATTAGAAAAGTAAAATAAATGACTATCAAATTCTTCCAATTCCTATGATTTTGATTAAAAATTAATTTCATTGTATTCCATCTTCAGCAATTTGGTAGGTACCTAATTGAATAAAAATGGTTTCGAAAGAAACAAGACATATTTCAATATAAGCAATAAGACCAAAAATTTCCACATGAATAGAAAAAGTAAAATTCAAATACATCTGCGATTTTGAGGGAAAATATTTGCTGAATCAAAAGTCACTTACAATACATTATTCTAGGTTGAAGGGAAATTTCTGCAAAACATAAAATTACTAGAGGCACGGGCCGCTTTCCGGTCTTGAATCTTACTTTTCTGATGCTTAAAGAGAGCGGGTATGGTAAATTTTAGTTGGCGAAAAATTTCCTTCAAGGCTGATGGTGAAAACCGGATCTGAATCTCAAGGTCTTACAAAGACAAAGTCGTATTTGGGGCAAAACATATGTTAGGATGTTTTAAAAAATTGATAAAAATGAATTATTCGCACCTGGAAATTTTCAAAGGAATTAGAAATGTTTCAAATTTTGTGATTATTACAGTAAAAGCAGCGCCACAGGAAATTTTTTGAAGACCAGATGTAAACTTTTGTAAGACAAGTTCGGTGCAGGCAGAAAATTATAAAAAAATGTCGAATATGAACAGCACATGACTTCCTTATACAAAATCTACGTTCCAATCTACGCGCAATTCACGCTATAACACGACAACTAAAATATTAGTTTACATTAAAAAATTATTTTTTTCGTAAAATTTGAATTATCTCAATAACGGTAAAAGCTATAGATTTACGGAAAAAGAAAAAAATATGGAGAATTTTAATATCTTTAATTCTTCCTTTTATTTATTTTTTCAAAAATCTATCTTTATAAATTTTAATGAAAATATCTCCACAACGGTAAAATATAACGGACAAAAGACAAAATTGTGGAATATATTATTCTCTTCAATTCGTATAACACATTGAACTACGAAAAACCAGCTAGTTTTCGAGGGAATCGCAAAAAACTAGTTTTCGAGAGAATCTCACAAAACTGACAACATTGTTACATGAAAAAATTGCATTTATTTATTTATTTACTATCAGCCATACAGAGCAGTTCTCATAGACTATACGAATTAAAATTAAAATGCAATAAAAACAAAAAAAAAATTAAAGTAGATTTAGTTTTAACAATTTTATAAATTGTTCCTTAACATATCTGAGTCAATTTTGTTGAAGTCAATTTTGTTGAAATTTTTATTAAAAATATTACACATCGAAGAAATAGGCATATTTTTCCCATAATTCGTCTTGGAGAAATTATTATAGAAGAAATTAAATTCGCGTGTATTACGAGGTTTTATATTAATATTGAGTATTGAAAGTATGTTTGGAGAAACAATTTCGTTAGTTAAAATTTAAAAAAAATAAACAAACTTTGAATTATTTCTCGTCTTTTTAAAAGTGATTGCAACTTGAGTAATAATAAGCGTTCTTCAAACGGTGGAAGGTTATAATGATCTCTCCATGGCAAACGTCTCACTGCGAATCTTACAAATCTATTCTGAACAAACTCAAGTCTACGAAGATGACTGATACAAAAATGTGACCAAACAACACATGCATATTCCAAAATGGGTCTCACATAACTGTTATACAGAACTAAGGTAGAAAAAGGGTCTTGTTTGACCAGAGCGAGCATTTTATTTGCTTTATTGATGACGAATTTCCGATGAAGATCAAATGTAAGCTTACTGTCTAAAATTACACCAAGGTCTTTGATAAAACTGACTTTAGTCAAAGTTGTAAAATTCATACTGTAGTCAAAAATTATAGGTGTTTGTTTTCGAGAATATGAAATAATATTGCACTTCGTTAAATTTAAAGCTAATAAGTTTTTATGGCACCAGACAAAAAATTTATTAAGTTAAGTTGTAAAAGAGAAGTATCAGTAGTATTAGTTATTTCCTTATAAATTTTAAAGTCGTCAGCAAACATTAAAACCTGAGAATAATTTAAGACGGAAGTGACATCATTTACAAACAAAATAAATAAAAGTGGTCCAATATGGCTACCTTGTGGGATACCAGAGTGGATATGTATTATATCAGATATGGCGGGTAGAAATTGCACGTATTGCGATCGTCCTGTTATTTATATGGCGAAGGTGGAAAGCAGTGGTCCAATTAAATTTTGATGTATGGAAAAGTGATATACAAAGGACTGAGCTAGAGACTTGAAATTTTGCACAGATCCGTTTTTTGTAAAATGCGAGGCTAAGTTCGTTCATGGGCAAAAATGGACCATTAGGGGGGGTACCCCCCATACGAACGAAAACGTTTTTTGTAAATATCGCAAAAACGGTGCATCTCATCAAAAAAGTCCAAGAACAAAAGTTATTTAGGATATGATTCTACATAAAACTTCCATACATCAAAATCCGATTGGAATAAATTTTAAAAAATCTTATTGCAAAGTTTGACTTCAAAGTGGAATTTTGGTACAACTGTTCGAATTTTGATACGAATATCACCATACGGGTCTCCAATGATTGCCAGATTGGCAATTATAGCTTTTGTTATGTTTTAACTTAAAAAACCACTAAATATGGTATATAAGCATCACTTTTTAGTCACAGTTTTGTTTTAAATCAAAAACTGTGATTTGATGAGGGAGAATTCGGGCAATCTAATATTTCAAGTCCCTTGAATTAGATTGACCTAATAAGCTTATTTAGGCGATTTAATATTTTTCGGTACCCAATTTGTACTATGAAAAGCCACAATCCGATACCAGAATGCTAACTATAAAATTATGGTAAGTAGACGGCTTTTCGAAAAACTAAAATCCCATTGACCAGCCAAAGTGAAATAACTGTTTTCATTGAATTTCTTCCTTTTGATTTGCCAATAGACAATCTTGACGTGAAGCAAAAGTAACAAAATAAGATAAATTAATTCATTCAATTTACAAACCAATGTACCGACGTAGTAGAACTATGCAGACTCTTGTTAACTAGGGGTTGCAATCCATATGCTAAAACCACCTAGTTCCTGATTTGAATATAAAAAAGAACTTTTCAGATAAAGGATAGGCTATACTGCGCACTTACTAACAAACTTCTATATTATTTTATTTTACCTTTGCTTTAAGGTCATCGTAAGGACTTTTTTACACTCATATATGCTTTACATAAGGTTACAATTTATATTCCATCCGAAAATGCGCAATACAGTATCACTTATAGTATCACGGTAAATGAAACATTTTTGGGATTTGGACAAGAATTAAATAAAAGGTATGTATTAGAGCTATATAAGCTTAGCTGAACAAATAATCGACCAATCTATTCGAGTGATACCAAGTGCGTTTTTGGCATTACGCGATTTTAAAAAACAGCCAAACAAATTTCAACGTTTTGCCTTCTACAAAAGGTTTATATTGGCACAAACAAACAAATTATATAAGAACAACAAATAAGAATATCTAAGGATTTTGTAGAAGGCAAAATGTCTAAATTTGTTTGGCTTTTGGTATGACATAACCTTTGAAGCTCAAATCTAGATCTTGTGAATTTACCTCAATTTTCTAAGGGTGTTTATAGTATTCAAAATGTAAAACAAATTTTATGTTGTCAGAAAACACTTTTTTTTCAAATATCACAAAAAAAATAACTTTGGACAAGAATTTGTCCATATATTTTGTTAAAAAAATTACTTTGAAAGTAATGAAATCGGGTCTAATTGTTTCATATATCAAAACCCCACTGTAAATGTTATGGAAAAACATAACGTAGAATATTTTGTATAGTGTAACTATACTCTTCTCCCAGGCCAACTGAAAAAATCGTACTATACTCTTATTATATACATTTACATGGTAGACAGCAATCTAATGATGGACCTGGTGGTGGGGAGAAAATCAACCTTGAACTTGTTATTTTTTTAGTTTGTTTTCTTTTTTCAGTCCCGCTGTATCAAGGTGAATTAACTTTCAGGCTCGGGAAATAAAAGAACGTTTTTGCTATTAAAATAAAGGAAGAAAAGTCGGCTACCTTCTGTTGGCATATATTTCGGTACACTTGTTTTTCATATCGCTGACGTGGTAGTCATTATTATGTCCTTTCGTCTTGTTTTCACTAAGACGATAAGTTAGAACATTCATTTGTCTTTTTTATTGCACGAATATTTTTCTTGTCACATTGTTTGTTTTTCGTATCAAGAAATTCTGGCAAAATTTTCAGCAAATCTCTGAATTATTGCCCATCCATGATGCTGTGTTTTCTTTTTGAACTCATATATCTAGTAACGTGCAATATTTGCATTAATTTTATATTTACATTAGAACTTCTTTTACACGATTTTGATTTAACACAAATTAGAAAATTAATTTCTTTCTCTTTTTACATCATTTTTTTAACCCTGATGGAATGGAGGGGGATATGCGTTTGGGGGGCAGAGTTTTTTTTTGTTTGTTTGTCCTCCCCTCATAATTTTTGATCTACTCAGCCGATTTAGGTCCTGTTTTTGTCATTCGATTGGGTATGACAGGAGGAAGATTTTAGTGCCCTTCTCCCTTTAAACCTTCTCTCCTTGCATTTTTTGATCCACTGAACCGATTTCGATCCCGTTTTCGTCATTCGGTTGGAAATAATGAGAAGAATGTTTTAGTGTACCAAAATTCACCCTTTCACCTAAATTTAACTCCCCCTCCGTGTATGTTTTGATCTACTGATCCAATTTCGACCTGATTTTCGCCAATCAGTTGGTGAGGAAAATTACTCGGTCTCGGATATTTTGTGAAAAAAAATGAACAAAAAAAACCAAACTTTTAAAAAACTCCCGAAGGATTTAAAAAAATGAAAAACCCCAGAGTAAAAAAAATACTTTAAAAAGGACACAATAATATAATCATTAGAGTAGATGGTAAGCGTTATGGCAAGAGAAATATCGCAACTGAATTTCACAGTTTCTCAAAATGTTCGTATTGGACGTTTGCGTAATTTCTCGTGAATTTACGAGTGTCGTGAAAAAAAATCCACAAAAATGTTGGCAGTTCAATAAAAGACGCCGCCCTGCAAAACTATGGTATCTCTCTCGAGCTGTTAAAATAAATAGCACGATACACACAAATTTGAACAGTTCATATTCGAAGTAGAATAAACGATTGAGAAAACAACAGTAATAGTTATGATTGACACACACTCTAGTTAGAAATGAGAAATATTTAAGAGGTTTGTTTGTTCATTGCAAAGTCAGTAAAGCCTTTTGCTTCTTTTGATTTTTTATAAAAGGTGCGTAAGCCGTACTCGTCATTAAGGGTACGTAATACAAAATATCTAAATCATACCGTTCAACATTTATTTCACCCAAACCCATTAAAAATATTCTACTGTCTAGTCAAATCAATTTATCGCGTTTCGCGTCAAGGTAGACAACATAGATAGAACTTAGTCAGAAAAGGACATAAAGAAATAGAAACTACTGAAAATGTGTTAATAGCAATATTTATTGATACTACACAATAAATGTGTACTTTTTAGGGTGTAAATAATATTTTTTTTTACCATACCCTGTCTATGCTGCCTAGTAGACAGTCTGCTTTGACGCTTCGCCACTGATAAAAACCAATGCGCCGTAGGCGAAAGCTCACATGTTTTTTGAGTAACTTTTCAACCTTAAGCCAAAATCAACGCCTACGTCCCGGTCAACCCCGAAAATGGTTTCTTCTTCTAAAAAATCTACTAAACTCGTTAACAGTTCATTCACTGAACTGTGTTATTGGTTCATCAAACCTCGCTCAGTCGAGCCTCTACACCTCGAATCCTTCCATATCTCACATCTCTTGAACTTTCCTATCTTATTCCAGGTTTTTTTTACGATTTTTTTTATGGAACCCTAACATATGCATGACCGCTCGATAACTCGAAGTTTTGTTTGTCCCCGTCAACTTTGACTTATCGAAGTTCGACTATAAAACTTAGAAAATTACTTCACTTTTGATGTTTCATAGAGTAAAATGTTCTTTTTTTATACCTACTAAAGTATAAAAAAAATTATTTCAAAATCGAGTTTAGTTAATATCGATCTCATTTCTTTGGTTATATATCTAATTTTGCTATTTTAACTTGAACTTTCATTTCCATTGTGTTCTGAAATAAATTAAGCATGTGTAAATTAAACACTGATAACAAAAATGCTCAAACCGCTATCGAACGTCTGCGTCATTAAACCCACATTTTATTGCTAAGTGATGTATATTAATTTTGCCACAAATTAGGTGTATAAGGGAATCAGACCAATGGTGATAAAAATATAAAGGTGAAAAGAAAGAAAAACGCGAATAAATCTGAATTGTCCACCCTTTAAACATTGATAACCCTGGCAAGTCATCAGCCGAACGAATTTTATGGTAGAATTTTATTAGCAAAAAGGGAAGAAGAGAATTATCTTGTGTGATAAAGGCTCTCGCCAGCCTACTTGAAGTTTTAGGCGGAGGGAACCTTTGGAACGAAATTAAAGTAATGCTAGATAGTGGGCGAATCGCAGTGGGTACTCAAAGGGTCTTCAAATCAAATTTAAGTTCAGAGGTCAAGTAAGGGGTTTGAAAGATCGCACCATTAATCATCATCTATCTATTTAGGGGTTAATGCGAAGAGTACACTGGCTAATGCGGTTAATCCTTTTTATGTGAAAACACACATCAGTTTAATGTAAGTTGGATGATGGCCACAGGGGAATTCACTTATGGTTATCCATATGTGTCCCATAAAATAACGTGTATCATTAATTTTTTTTGTTTCGCTCATGTGAACTCTGAAGATTCTAAGTCTAATGCTTCATGCTCGTGTGTCTATTTATCTTATGTATCTCATGTAATTCGTCACGTACTTACCTTGTTCGGGTGTACGTTGGGCATCAGGAAAGGAAATTTCCCCACGGAAAAATCGGATGATGCCCCTGCATCACCTTCGCTATCTTCATCACCGTTACCGATAACATTGCTGCTTCCATCGTAATGCTCCCTGGAACGGATAGCCACAGCGGTCGAGCTTGCTAAGGCCATCATCAGTAGAACCATATGGTACCAATCCATATTGCCGGAAGTTTAAAGAACTTTAATAAAATCACGTTCTAGTAATGGTGCTGTTGTTGTTTAGTGGTTAAAGAATCTCGTGATAATTAATCAGAATTTTTTTGGAAATGTAAGCACCACTAACTCCGAAGTAACTTCTGTCGCTTGCTTGTTGCACACTCCTGTGGCCACAATTTATTGAAATTTTTACAAACACAATCAACAGAAACGCCACGATTTAACCACCATATGGAGATGAAAAACGATAGCAATTATAATGTAACTATTATGAGAACAACACTTTCATTAAATTCCTATATACTGAAATAAAACAATTTTTTTTTTAAATAATTTCTTGATTGGCACCAGAAGAAATAAAACTGATCGCAATTTAATTCTAGGCGATTTGATTCGTATCGATTTTCCAACTTATTTCGATTCGTTCATTTGTTCGTTAGCTGGTAGCTTGAACTTGGACGGTGTATTACTAGTGGGAATACCCGTACAGTACTGGCAGCAGTTACACTCCAAAAAGACACTTTGGCACTGGTTGAATTCGTGGCGGACACGGTATAAAAGAAGTGAGGTAAGTGGAAGTATCAAATAGACAGGTAGGAAGAAGGCGGCAGATAGTTGGTTGGAAACAGGTATGTAGGTAGACAGATATATTACCACAAGAGCTGAAAATCAACGGACAAAAGGTAAACCAAATTGATGTTATTCTCTTCGACTCGATTAAATATTCTTGTTTAGATGCGCTGCTTGTCTGGATTTTTTTTTGCACAAGTGTCCACCACACTTGACACACTAGACTTGTAATGCTCGTAACGAATCAATAGAAACAATGAACTGCTTCGAAGCAGTTTTATGACGTGGTTCTTACACTTCGATTATTATGGAAGAATACTCGCGGAATCAGGGATTCCTCCACCCTGCTTGATGATAGCTGTTGAACGTCACTCTTTAATTAAAGAAGTTGAGCTACTGCTTGCTGGTCGAGATGTTTTCGAATATCCGTTTACTCTTGAATCTATGGCCACATATCAACAAACCGAACGCCACTTAACACTTGGCGAAAGATTTCTTATGTGTAACTGAACTACGAGCGACTCCAACATTCGTCGAAGTCAGCATCGGTCGTCGTACACGTATAAAGTTCTCGATCTTTGCAGATTCGGTCGTGACGTCAGGAGCATGTATATTTCTACTGGTATTCACAATCCCCAAAGTTTTAGCATGAAATCTCATGTACACATCTACGATTAATAAGAGAAATAACATCATATTTCTATAGTTTTCACATATAGCACAAAATAGCCACCGATTCGCTTGTATTTGGGAATGCGCAGTACAAATGAAATCAACAATTTGTAGTTGGGGAATTTTGGGTGGCCCAAATATGATTTAGATATGAGTATTCATAACAGTGCGTAGGGTATCAATTTTTTTTATCTATCGTGAGTGAGCCCATAATAATATGCATGAATGATATGATTCCTTCGACACTTTTATCTATAGAATTGGAAAGTTTCAAATGTCAAAAGGTTTTTAAACCCTGTCTATCATTCAATGAATCCGGTTCATTCTCTCACCTGTTAGGCCTGGGTATTTATTATGATAGTAGTAGGGGCAATGAAAAAGAGAGGAAAGTTAAGGAAGTAGCAACTTTAACTAAGTCATAGAAATGTCATGTATTATACAATATGTTCTGTATTTGTACTGTATTCCGCAAAAGTTCTTAAATTGGAATTAAAATAATAATACAAACAATAAAAAAAATTACAAAACAACCAAAAATATTGTGACGGATAATCAGTAGTTTGGAATTCAAAGAATATTTAAAAGCAAACGATAGCTTCAACTTTTAATGAAAATCCGTTAACCGGAAGTAACCACAATGATAGCTTTAGTTTTTTTTTAAATTATTTTATGACTTGGGAAATAAAAAGTACAACTAGGGATGCCAACGATACCTCGATGTTTGCAAAACATCGAGGTATCGTTGAAAAATATCGAGTTTTAACCTCGATGTTGAACAGGCCGATATATCGAGGTATCGATGTTGTTATCCACGATGTTAGAACATCACTCTTCATAAAATTAGTAGAAAAACTAATTTTAGGATTAGAGGGACTAGTTTTTAGATACACTGTAGAAAATGGATTTGAATTTAAACCGAAAAATGGGGTAAAAACGGGGTAAATTTACAAAAACGTCGTAAAATTTCGAAAAAAAATCAGAATTTAGCTCGCACACCATTTAAGTTGTAAACTCACCCAAAAAAATCTTAATCTTACACTAGAAATAGGGTAATTTTAAACCTTGCGGAAAATTTCGACCAATATTCATATTTTTACTCTCATTTTGGTGTAAAAACACGCTCACAGGGTATTTTCGCATTATTGAACGGACAATTTCATTATTTCACAATGCAGTTGACGGATATTCGCTCTGGTTTGATGCAGCTATGTTGCCTTAACCTTATAATTCGCATAAGGTTTGTGGAATCGGAGTATAAATACTCGAATCGAGTTTTACTCCACCAAAATCCTGTAAGCAGGAAATCCTTCCACGCAGGTAAAGCAGGCTCTGATGCCGGTGAGCCAGCTTCCATACAACAGGCTCATGATAGGTTTTCTGGGCAGACATGCCCGACCTGTTGGGGGGAAATTTGGATGTGAAAACATCCGCAAAAATAATATAATTATTATTTTTTGTTTTTGCAGATCGTATAAGCCGAGAAATTCTAATACCATTTTCGGTGTAATTTTAAACAAAAAATGTCGTAAAATTACACCTTAAGACGTAGTTTTGCTACCAAATAGGAGGAAAATTACAACAAAAATGTGGTAATTTTAAACACCCATGGTAGTTATTACACTATTTTCGGTTTAATTTTAAACAAAAAATGTCGTAAAATTACACCAGTATTGTACTTTTACTTCTTATTTAGTTTAAAATTCCCCCGTAAAAGTGGCTTTTGTACGCCACAAAATGAGTAAAAATACATAGCTTTTAAGCCATTACGACTCGGTGTAAAAACATCGATTTTCGATATATCGAGGTTTTATGAACGATGTTGCATCCCTAAGTACAACGCGTTGTTGTCAAATTGATGTAACGAAAAATTTTTCGTTGGCCATTTTTTGGATAAACACTAACCTGTTTTTGTGCGGTCTTTTTTTGAGATTTTTTCCTGCGATTTTTTTGAGCATTAAATGAAAAAAATAAATAAACCCGCATTATTACAATACCCGTTCTAAGTTATACCCGCTAACTTAGAAACTTAAGCAAAACTTATATTATTTAAGGGGTTATACTACCCAGGGGCGCTGAAAAATGAACCTTTTTTGGGAATTTTTTCTCGATTACTAACGAATGGATTAAAATGAAACTTTGAGGCTTAATTACACATGTATTGAGGTACACAAAAAAAATTCCATTTTTGACACAAAATGGCGCTGCCGTGGCACTATATTACTTGAAAGTATGTTTTTTTCCGAAGCGGTAAACGGCGTAGTCGTTTTACGCCACCTAGAACAAAAAATAACTTTTTTTTCTTAAACTACATACGTTTTTCTGTGGAAGTACATCGGATTTTAATTCTTTTTTGAAAATTCACAAATTGGCATCAATTTTAAGACCCTATCACAGAATCCGATACGAATGGTTCGGATCGTAAACTCAATGTTGTTGTTGGTATAAAACACTAACAACAACATTGAATTTACGATCCGAACCATTCGTATCGGATTCTGTGATAGGGCCTTTAATTTTTTTTCGCTTTTTTGGCAAAAAATTAACCTTAAATTTTTTATCACAAATGTATTTTTTTACCAATCTTAAAAACCCTTTCTGGGTAGTATAACCCCTTAAAAAATTCTGGGTAGTATAACCCCTTAAGTCCTAGCACTTTTTTAAAAATAGTTGGCGCAAATAGTAAATGAATGGAGCGTATTCATAGTCGTTTTTAAACACAGTTTTTCTTTAATATGAGTTTAATTAAAGAAAAAGTGTGTTTATAAACGACTATGAATACGCCCCAATTTTTTAATTGGCCCATGTTAGGAAAATCATTTCCTATAAGCGACATCGTAAGGTGAGAGATTTTTTATGCGGTCTGTGTCCACCGCATGTTGAGAAAAAAATTATAGCTACTTGTGAATTTCAGATTTTTTTTGTGCGATTTTCTGTGCGGCCCTACCACACAAAACCAGGTTTGGGTGTACTAATCTCGGAATTCGATTAGTCGAAAATGTTTGCTTTCCTCTTCTAAAGGGAAATTATTATATTCATGACAGAGACCGACTCTAGAACGGGGGCAGAGAGAAAATTTCTGATCAGTACGAAATCCATTACAGGCAAAATTATGAGGGTGTTGCTGCATCTGTCCGTTGTACGTATCTTAAATCACTCGAGAACGCATTGACCTCGCGACTTTTTTTTTGTAAAAAAAGTTTTACAAAAATCGTAATTTTCAATCAACTTCTAGAAAATAACGGTAGCTATCCAGAGCTGGGCAAAATACTCAGTACATCAGTACCAGTACCAGTATATGGTACTGGTACTGAAATAGCATTTTCAGTACCAGTACATAATTTACTGGTACTTAACACCAGTACCAGTACTTTTTTGTACTGATACTGTAAACAAAAATCAGTACCAGTACATAAAGTACTGAAACTGATTTCAAGTACCAGTACTTTTCAAAACATACTGAAAAAATTGAAAGATGATTGCATAAAAAGTATGTACAATATATTGTACATCTTCTAAAACCCCTGTTTAAAAAAAATGAAAAACTTTTTTTTTTATGTTAATTAAGCCTCCCTTAATTAGTTGAAATGCTTCAAATAATTATTTCAGGTCTAGAAATAATTCGTGAATGAAAGGGTTATATAAAAGTGACTTTAATCCCAAACGTTTTTCCGCGAATTTTAAAAATGATCACTTTTTCGTATAAAATTATGTTTAATACCACTCCAACCACTCCAAACCACAATTAATTTTCCTGACCTCAGGGAAATTAATTGTGGATTTTTGACTTCAATTCAGTCAAAAAACCATTAAACAGTTTACAATTACAACAAACATTACATCAAACATTATTCTATACGATGAGCATAAATTTCCTCGATTATTAACACTTCAAAATCACCGCGGAAATTTATCAGGCTGCTGCAAATTATTTTCCATAAAAATTTTGATATTTCATTTGCCAAATGGTAAACTTATGCGGTTTTCTCAGTTAAGAGCTATTTCCGCGAGTACATGTAAAGTGCAAACTATGTAATGTAAAGTGCAAACTTTGATTTAATTCAGAAAATGAAAAAATCGCCTCTCATGTATTGAAAAACTTGCAGGATTTTTAAAGTAATGCAGTATTTTTAAAATTCTGAAGTGCGTACTGACGCTTTTCCAGTACCAGTACTCAGTACTGATACTTGTTGTTTCCAGTACCAGTATTTTAGATAGAGACAAATACAGTACCAGTACCAGTACTTGTACTGGTACTGGTACTGGTACTGTATTTCTCTGTATCTAAAATACTGGTACTGATTTTTTCCAGTATCAGTACCAATGTACTGGTACTGCTTTTGTACTGCAGTACAAAAAGTACTTAAGTACGCCCAGCTCTGTAGCTATCTACCACACAAAAACAAAGTACCTCCCTTACATTTTTTTTTAAATGCCTTTAACGGTTTTAACGGTTTCAACTTATCTTTAACGGTTTTAACGTATCTTTAACGGTTTTAACGTATCTTTAAAGGTTTTAACGTATCTTTAACGGTTCTCAAGATATTTGAAAAAATATTATTTTTTACATATTTTGTACTAAATATTACAGAGAGAATTTTATACGTGTATTGAAACTAAATATTGCAGAGGAAAGTTTTGTGTTGATCACAACTGATATTTTTTACTCTATATAGACCGTCTTTAAGGCATCGAACCAATCGGCGGACGCAAAAATTAACTACCCCAGATTTTTAAAAATTTAAGTGTTTTTCTAAAAACTCGATAATTTGCAAGCAATTTGCAAAAATCTATTGCATTTTTTTTATCTTTTTAATGAAAATATCTCAATAACAGTAAAAGCTAACAATTAACAGCAAAAGACAAAATTGTGGAAAATATTGTTCAATTCAAATCATTTCATACAAGGGATCACCGAAACCCTCTAGTTTTCGATATTTGCAAAATACTGATTTTTTTAAGACCGACATATCTCGATAACGGTTTGAGATATCGAGTTCTAGAAAAACTTAAAAATGTAGGAAATTTAACTGTCTCCAACTTTCGTTATACATAAAACTTCTGAAAAACGTGCAAATTCGGAGTAAATCACAAAAAACGAAATTGTGATTTTTAAACCGTCTCCATTTTGGTTAGTTCCGGTTAACGGATTTCCACCAAAAGCTGATAGGATTATACCTTTCCAGGACCAAATGTGCCTGTAAAATTGCATGGCTCTAGCTGAAGTAGTTTTTGAGAAATCTTGTACACAAAGTCACAGACTAACAGACAGTAAGACACTTTTTTTAATGACTCCAACCGACCTTGGAATCGCAGCTTGCGACTTCGACGTTGTCTACAGCAATTGGTACCAACTCCTGTTTAAGAATTTTCTTCAATGAAGGAGTGTGTATATTTTTGTCTAAATACTCATAACTAAAGTCAGAAAAAGCAAACGTGATGAAACTCAAGTCGAGTCGCATGGCATTTCTCATGTCAAAAGCTGTGTAAAAATTCGAGCTTCTAAGATTTGAGGAAATCCAAGGAACAGGACACAAAATACTACTGTTAGAATCATACATATAAAATGAAAAAGCTTTTCTAATGCTTTATTTATTTATAAAGTCAAAATATAAATTATTTTCAGTACACATTTCTCTCTATACAAAATTTTTACCCAATCTAATTTGAGGTGAATGCAAAGTTTAATCATAGTTGAAAATTTGTTTAAATGTTGTAACCAAATGATTTGTATTTTTTTTAATGATATGTCGCAGGTACATGCCGTAACCGTTATTCGCAATACCAATCGTAGCCAAAAATAACACATAGAAACACATCGATAGTATAAATTTATTCCTATTAATCCAAGAAATCGCAAGACTTCTTTGACTTGGACGCTGCACAGCGGAAGGTTTTGCAAATAGCATTAAATAACGGATACGAACAATTTCATTATTGGAAATGACAAAATATTTGTCAGGAACCTTATTCTTTTTATTATCTGGAAAGACAAAAAAAAGTCACTTGACTTCATCTAAACAAAAATTGTTTTAAGGTTATTTACCTTTAATATGACAGCTTAGATGCTTTGGATGCTCAACGTATTCACATATGGCGACGCAAGACATGATGGAGCCACAATTCGAGAGTCCCCATGCAGCACCATAAGGACTAAAGTTTAAACTAATGCCCAATTCCGATGACAAGTAAATTCCTTCACCAAATAAAGCGTTCTGAAACATTTTATTTTAGTGGTTTATATTAATTTTATAATTTAAGGATGTAATAATACTTTGCACATGTGTTGCTGAAGACCATGATTCAAAATTGAGTAGAAATTATCAAATTTACTTCCGTGGAAAGCGAAATTTGTTGCATATCCCTCATTTTTGAAACTTAAAAATTTTTCTTCCGCTCTTGAGTCCGAGGCAGAACAAACTTCAAATACATACGTTGGCCTCAAGCATTTTTGCACAAAAGGAACTTTTCCCAACACACTATCAAACTATTAGATAACGAGAAACGTATTATGAAATTTTTGAAATAATAAATTATGTTTGAGATTTTCTTACCTCTACTTCATGGAGTGTTTTTAGAGATGAATCCGTTTGTTCAACTAGCACCCAATGAATCAAATCTATAACTTCGACATTGAAATCACAATTACCTATTTCTAAATTATACAGTAAAACGTTTAAAGCTGGAGTTTCGTTAATAACATTTGTCTGAAACAAAAGACATTTCAAGTAATTAGTAATTTCTATGTTTTTACAGACATAACTAGTTTTACCTAGAAAACCGTTACTAAGGACAAAAAATGTCTAACAAAAAATGTCTAACAAAAACGGAGAATTCTATAGTATTGACCAAAGACTTTGCTAAAACTACCTTTGACTGAAAAAATATTTTAAATTTCCTGTCCCGATTAGGGATGTCTGCAAGAAATGTCATGTATGTAACGCATAATTATATTCTTTATAGAGAGGCCCATATTTATGTTTGAAACATTTTTTATGTATGCACTAGTTTGCATAACCGTCGGAAATTAGTTTATTGTACCTATCTATGATAGTCCAAGTATTAGTATCACTTCTTTGGCCATAGAACAAGCAAAGCTCGATTTACACAATGCTCGATTTATGCAAATGGTCGAAATACGCATGAGAAAAAAATATTTGTTTTGACAAATAAAATATTTTTAGCTTAACATAAATGCGCAAATATGCTTCCTCGGCTTTTTTTGAACATTAGATTGTTGCAATTTCACGATTTGTGCAAACGGCTTAAATTTTACCTTGTGCGTAAATCGAACTTTGCCTGTAATTGTTTAAAAAAAAAAACAATTTAAAAAACACAACTTTATTCACCTAACGGTGAAATGATACCTGCCTTGCATGTTTACTGAACATTTTAATTGCAAGTATAGTTTGTATGACGAACAATTATCAAATCAATTGAAATAACTCGTGAAAAGTAGGTATTGTGAATATTTCACAAATGGCTAATTTATTTTTGCAAGTTTTGAAAATTTAACTATACTTTTTTGATTTTTAAAAGAATTTTTAAAGAATGGTTTTTTGGCTTAATTTTCGTAATATTTTCCAAGATCCTCTGATAGGATATTAGTTCGGTTTTGAATCTCTGAATATATTTTTGACTCACAAGGAAAGGATCTCAGGTGTCTCTCTTCGATTGAAATGATATTCGGGTATGCTATAGAGGGCCGAAAATGAAGAGACACGTATTTTTGATGTCGGCCAAAATACATATTTAGAAGGTAATGTGGACCATTGAAATCAGTATATACAAAAAGCACTTTTTAGGGATGATAACAGCTTTCGAATGCGCCAAAATTCGGTAAAGGTTTACTGGCAAAAGTCGATTTTACAATTTTCGTTACATACATGCATACACACGAGCACACACTCGTAGATATGTTGCAGCTCATCGTACTGAGTCGATGGGTATATGTCCCGGGAATGTGTGGGGCTTGTGAAGTGTTTTTGATATATCGTCGGCTAAAAGTGAAATTGTGCTAAGTCCATTTGGTATAATGTTTCAGAAGAGCAATGAAAAACTTGTTAAATCGTTTTAATTCTCTTTCAATAATACTGAGTTTTCTTTAAATGAGAAAAATTGGGCTCAGTTTTCTTTAAATGAGACTCTGTTTTCTTTAAATGAAAATTAAAATGATTTAACAAGGGTTTTTATTGCTCTTCTGTCAAATTTGGTATAATGGACTTAGCACAATTTCACTTTTAGCCGCCGATATAAGAAAAGTAAAACAAGTTTTCTAAAAAATGGTAAGTGTAGAGGTCCGGTTTGCGTGACGTACAGTTAAAGTCCTCTAACTCGAATTGTCTGCTGCCACCAAAATCCTTTCGAGTTAAAAGAATTTCGAGTTAGAGAAATTGAAACATTTTTTTTTAAATGCATGTACGTACATATATGTATATTTATTCATTTTTAAAACTTTTAAAACAAATTAAAAATGAAGAAAAATTTAAGGGAGCGTAAAAAAAAGTTAAAAAATTCGAGTTACAGGAAAATTCGAATTACAGGGATTTCGAGTTAGAGGAATTGGACTGTATTTTATGGAGATTTTTGAAGACAACAATTTCACAGGAATGAAAATGACTCGGTACCAACAAAAAGTTAGTACTTGTGCATTTCTCCACATCGCTAATACCGGAGCTAAATTCACCAGCCGGTACTAGCGGCAAATACGTCTAAAACTAAGATAATACGTCTAAAACCGATTTTGACATTTGAATTTGAAATATTATTGTTCGCTGTGTTCCGTGAGTTTGTGTACGTTTTTTTAAATTAATATTTGTTTGTGTTTTTCGTTATTTCACTTTATAAACGTGATTTGCATTTAGTGCAAATAAATAATGAAAAAAACGAGGAGCAGAAAACGAAAAGGATACGGTTGGTGGTGATGCATTTTAATTCTCATCCTTCGGTGTGTTGATTTTTTTTATTTTTGAAATATTTATCTACGGCTATTTTTCTTCAAAGATTATTATTCACCGTCCGGTACAAAAAAGTGATGCAATCATTGCGAAATCATTTCTAAAAATATAAAAATTGACTACTCCAGTATTATATTATAGGTGAAGAAATAAAATTGGCATAAATTCGAGTACTAACATCGTTAGACCCTTGATTCCGAGGGTCCAGGAAATAATGAGTACCAGCTAATAATCCGTACCAAACTCAGAACTAAGGCGCGCTAGTACTTGGTGAAGTAATAACTTGACACCAATTTGAGTACCAAATTTTGATCTAATACCGGTAATAGCGTTAGATAGGCCAACCTAACCCAAACATAAAAAAAATAGCGTTAGTACTCGGTGAAGAAATTGGCCGTAAGTGTACAATAATAAAACATTTTTTGAAAAACGGTTATGTTCGGGCATATTCGAAGATGTTTTAATTTATTTAGGCCGTTATTTATCATATTCGGTGTTGTTCTGACAAAATCGGCCCAGTACACATTTAGGCAAAAAAAGATTGTTTCGCCCCGGAAATCTGCAGAGAAAAGTTTTATCATCTCTAATCGATATGCGCTTTTTGGGAGGAATTGATATTTATTTTTCTGTTCTGTATTTTGATTTCAAAAATATGGTCACAATACGATACGACAGATTAGTGTACTTGGGTAATGTCTACCACTAAAAGCTGATGACTGGTATTTTTACTTTAAATGGTTCGTCAGGTTTTTAAGTCTGATCCATCTAAATTTCTTATTACATAATAAAATCTATTAAGAAAAAAAATTATCTTACCAGAGCCTCAATATCGCATTGGTTTGCATTCATCAAGAATTTTGGCGGAAATGGCTTTAGTTGCGAATCATATCGGTAACTGAGCGCGGCCCCTACGAAAAGTGTCCATTTCGCATCACAGGCAAACAAATCATCGCTCAAAATCCTTTTCAAATTATCAAACTTTGCTACAAAATCAGTTAGCTCAACATTATTGGATGAATTTAAAGAAATATTGGAGGTCGATGAAGTCGCACTCATTTTTGACATTCAATTTTGTTGAAGCAGAAAATCGTTCGAAAACAAGCACTACTACTCGCGAAAAAGAAAGAAAATTAGTAGACAATTTCAATGAAGAATAATTAATTTGACAATTACGCAATTACGAACCTTAGCAGGCGCTGCAGCTGATAAATAATTCTACTTTTATCTGACGTGGTGGTTGTTTCATCTTATCGTCAAATTGTAAACAAAAACAAAACACCCAGTCAGTGTTGCCAGACTGTTAGCAATAAAAATCCCATGATGGGATACAAAAAACCCTAAATATATAAATTTAAGCATTTGTCACTAGAAAATGCGATTTTGAACATTTAACATTGTTTATTCGCCGTAAAAAACGAGACTGATGATCGACATATTTTCCAAACAACATTGCCAAGTCCGATTTTGTTGTTGTTGATTTGGTTATTGATTTAAAAATTTAAATCTATTTCGACTATAATTTCTTGAAAATTTGGATACTAAATTTGAATTGTCAGGAAAAACTTTTTCCTGACAATTCAAATTTAGTATCAAATTTAGAAAAGCAATTGATATCAGATCTTCGGTCTGTCAAAATCATTTTACAAACGGCCTGATGCTAATTTCAAAGCAACGACGACGTTTTTCAAAAATGCAGTATAAGTTTTGACTGAATTTCTAGTTTTCTATAACTGTATATAAATTCGAAATGTATTTTTCTCATCTAGCTCGTCTGGTTCATTCTTTGTACTCCAAAAATTTCAGATTTGTCTACCTA
The DNA here is from genome assembly GCA_964034945.1 of Chrysopilus asiliformis. Taxonomy (NCBI): domain Eukaryota; kingdom Metazoa; phylum Arthropoda; class Insecta; order Diptera; family Rhagionidae; genus Chrysopilus; species Chrysopilus asiliformis. The sequence goes on along the minus strand of OZ035961.1, from coordinate 76,614,268 downwards.
ATAAGAATTCCAAGCTCTGGGTATTTCTGGGTTATTCGTTTTCCGTTACATGGGGTTTTTCTCATTTAATATATGAAAGTTTGTCTTCGGTATTCTGTGGCAGAACTTTATAGTTTAGAGTCAGTGTTTCCAAACCACAGGGTCCCAAAAAAACATCAATATGCAGTTCGAAAATCGTCAAACCGAAATATGCCCAATTAATACTCCTCAATATGTTTCGTCGATTTTTAAAAAATTAGTATTTTCCCAGGCTTCTCCGTTTGCGATTTTTTATCTCATGATTTTTTGATTGACCAATCAAAGGCTGAGATGATGACGATAAAGAATTACGATATAGAATTCATGGCAGATTTCATTACTGAAAAACCATTCGTTACAAGAGGGCGAAGTCAAAATTTATTCAAGAAAAGTTCATAACTTCTTACAAGAAAAATAAGCAACAATGTCCAGGGACAATCGTTAAATATGACACACAAAAGGTTTATTTAAAAAAAATCCATTTGTATAGGGGAGGGGCAAAGCATTGGTCCGATTGGATTTTGATGTATGGAATGGTTATGTAGAATCATATTTTAAGTACATTCACATCTTGATAAATTTTTCGATATGATGCAGTTTTCGAAAAAAACAGGAAAAAAGTATTCCATTTGTATGGGAGAGGGGGGAAGCAGTCAATGCCAATTTTTCTGGGGAAAAATGAGAAAATTTGCGTTATCCTTACAGGACCTTCTGTTTCGAATTTTCAAAATCTAACATAGCCATAAACCTGCTCCTGGCAATGCAGATCATTTTGCAAAAAACCGCAAAACTTTTTTTTTAAATTTAAAACAAAAAAGTTTTTTTATAATAATTCTTGTAAAAAATATCTTACCCTACATGTGGCAATTCAAGCGATTCCTATCGATGCTTATTCCTTTAAACTTCAAAAACGAAGCCAACAAAAAAAAGTCTTGTATTTCTTCCTAGTACATTTGGTGAAAAGATAATTTTTACCTGAAATATTAAAATGGCAGATGTGTTGGATATTGATAATGCTGAAGACTTTGAAGTAGACGATGATGGCGATCGTAAGTGAATGAAAAAACCTTTCTAACCTCAAACTCAGCTTCGCTATATGTAGTGAAAAATTCAATTAAACATGGAAAATCAATTTCAGAGGGAATTGTTCGTCTTAAGGAGAAGGCAAGGAAGCGCAAAGGTCGTGGATTTGGTAGCGAAAGTGTCCCACGGGAGCCCATTCACAATTACGACCGTGTTCGCAATGAAGAGGAAGATGAACTGGAGCCCGGGCCTCAGCGATCTGTAGAGGGTTGGATTTTATTTGTGACTGCGATTCACGAGGAAGCCCAGGAAGACGACATACAAGAAAAGTTCTGTGAATACGGCGATATTAAGAATATCCATTTGAATTTGGACAGACGGACGGGCTTCTCGAAAGGATACGCTCTCGTTGAATACGAGACTTACAAACAGGCTTTAGCTGCCAGGGAGGCGCTGAACGGATCCGAGATTTTGGGCCAAACAATACAGGTAATGTATTTACTATCCATTTACGCAAACCTGCATGAGCAATTTACAAAATTTATTCTCAACAAATCTGAATCGTCAATTTTCTAAAAATTGTTTTTTTTTGTGAAAATCTAATTTTTCAGGTTGATTGGTGCTTTGTCAAGGGCCCGAAACGATCAAAGAAGTCTTCAGATCGAAGACGTCGCTAAAGAACGAATCATTTTTTATTCATCAATCTTTTGAAAAATTTTACCAACAAAAGCGGTGTTATATTTTTATCTTTTCATAATTGAATAGTAATTTGAAATAACAATATAATTAACAGAAATAAAATATTGAGATTGTAGAAATGCGTATATATCTGCCACATAATAAATCGGATTACGGTAAGTTTAAAAGAAGTCTGACAACTCAAAGTATTAACAGTTTTTACTTTCTTCTACGGAGTATAATAAAGTATTGTATTCATGAAAAATTTCGACCTCTTAATTTTGCCTAAAAAACATTTCCCGATCACTCCTGAGTCGATTGGAGTCATATTTAAAAAATGTCTTTCTGTCTGTCAGTCTGTCTGTCAGTCTGTCTGTCAGTCTGTCAGTCTGTGTACAAGATTTCTCAAAAACTAATAGAGCTAGCGCCATGAAATTTTATAGGCATGTTGGGTCCTGAAATGGGACGATCCTATCAACTTTTGGTGGAAATCCGTTAACCGGAAGTATCCAAAATGGCGGTTTTTCAAAAATCGCAATTTAGTTTTTCTCGATTTACTCCCAAACTACGCATTTTTTAGTGGCCTTAAGTATGACAAAACTTGGAGAAAATAAAATTTCCCACACTTTTGTCTTTAGCTGTAACTCGATATCTCCACCTGTTATCGAGATAAACCGTTATTTCCAAAAAAAAACAGTTTTTTGCGATTATCTCGAAAACTAACGGGTTTTTGCTAACTGAATGTATGAAGTGAATTAATGAGAATGGCATTCTGCACAATTTTGTTTCTTACCGTTATCCGTTATCTTTTACCGTTATTGAGATATTTTCATTAATATGTAAAAAATCATATGTTTGCGAATAATTTGCAAACTAACGGTTTTTCGACAAATCAGTTAAAAGAATAATTAAAGATGTTAACATTATCTACATTTTTGCCATTTACCGTAAATTGATATCTTTTACAGTTCTCAAGTTATCTCAAATTTTGTACGTTTTTGATATTTTTGAATAAACCAAGAATTTATTGGGAGGTCGTCTTAGGTTGACAACGCGACAGGGCTCTAGCGTAAATTGCGCAGGGTCGTAGATTTTGTAGAAGAAAGTTTTGTGTTGACCACAACTGATATTTTTTAGTGCAAACACTTCCTTAAACAAACCAAATTGACTATTTTCCTGTTTAAATTGATTCATTTCAAATTGGCCGTTTTGCAAATCAAATCTGGGACCTTGTCGCCGAATACGCGAGTAGTTCGAATTGTAAATTTATGACAAATTTTCGAACGACGCACTATGGGGCCAAAGTGCCTTTCGACGGCCAAAAATACATAACTTTTGAACGGATCAATATTTTTGAATGGGGTTTTTTTGTTGGCTAGATAAATATCCAAGCTTTATTTCCTAACAATCTGATCACCCCCTCCTCTCCCCTCCCCCACCCATCTGCATTTGAAATCAAAAATTACCAAAATCTCGAGAACTGTTGGTCGTACAGAAAAAATCATTAATGACGAAAATATTTAGAATGCCATTTTACATATATCGTCAGTACATGAAAATCGAATAGGAGGAACTTTAATACCCTATATGGTGAAATAATCAAAACTAGTATTTGTTGTTGTAATATTTTTTTTGGTTTTGTTTTAAAGATGTTTTTTAAATGTTATAAAAATTATAGCATTTTTAAAAATATAACTTTTTTTAATACGATTATTTTAATACAATCGCTAATATTACATTAAGTTGAGGAAAAATTACATTCTAATAATGTCTTGTTCTACGTCGAATTTTAACAATTGTAGGATTTCTTGATCTTCCTCGTCATCCAATTCATCTTTTGCATTTGTCCATTTAGAACGCTGAGAAGCCAAAAATGGATCTGACGATAGAAGTAATATATTCATCAAATCTTCATTTTGGTTGATTCTATCGTTTATTCTAGTGTTGGTTAGTCTAAAATGTCTGTAGTCTTTATTTTTCGATTCCTGAGCTTCTTCTGAAAGCTCCCCAAGTGGTAAAATGCTTTTTTAAATTATCAGCTTGCCATGGAAAAGCACTTTATGCATTGTTGCAGACATACTTCTCCAATTGTAATGTCTATTATACAAATCAGCTGTGCACTTGGCATATGATTTGAATTTATCTGGATTTATTGCCTGCTTGCTTGAAAGCACCGATAATATAACTTTCAATCGTCGAATTAATGTAAATTTCTTAATATTCTGTTGTAACATATATACATATGTACATATGTATATCTAAGATATTGATTTTTATTGTTCTATATATTCATAGTACCAGGTCGACCGAGCCTTGCTCGGCGATCTCAAAATTCTCCTTCTGCATCTGTCACTGAATAATTGAATCCGATTGTAATTGCAACATGATTCGTATAATGAGGTTCAGGGAACTTGATTGTTTTGTAATTACTATTTATCGCTGCCGATAGATATCTAAAAAGTGATATTTTTAGAATACATATCGCAAAACCTTACTCCCTAGCAATATTGCGAATTTTCATTAAGATACCTTCACGTAATTCGAAGACACCAAGCGAAGGGTATCGAGGGGAGGGAAAAGTCAGGTTTGTATTGGAAGAATCAAAAGCCCTTAGTCTGCTTAGTACTACTGTAAAGTTGCATTAAGATCGGACTACCCAATTCGAAGATACCATGCGAGGGGAATTTTGTCAGAGGTGAGACCTATCTAGATCGATTCCTTGTCCCCGAAAATCCCTTACCCCCAAGTTTCGTGAAAATCGTTTGGCGGGTTTTCGAGATCGTTGTGCAGTCATTTCTCGTATTATATTATAGGATAAGATTACCAGTTTTAAACGGTTTTACTGTCAAGAAGGGTGACATTTAATGCTTTCACTGTATGCTGGTATGGAAAATATTCCGCTTTTATGCATACTAAAAGTAATTAAAACAATTTCCTAGCGTATTAGACGAAATATCTGTTGGAAATACGAAGTAACCAGTCTTCGAGTCTGGCAACACTTTTTAAGTACTTCCTTCTTCTCGTGATAGCCGCCAGCCGATCAAGACGTGTTCGACATTAACATTTGCATTCGGCCCGATTCCAGAATCCGTCGTAGCTTTATTACGAAGAACTACGTTACGAATACGAAGAAATCAGTATTCCACGATCCGAACGGAATTGAACTTAGTGGTGCCTGATTAAAATCTGATTTCGAAAAATGAATGGCTTTGTAAAAAGGTCCCTATGCAAAACTCATAAGGAATAGATTTCTGACATGGAATAGTTTCGTGAAAAATGTCACTTTCTTGACTTAAAACTAAAAATTGTTATTAATAATGGATTCTGCAGCGTTTGCAATTTTGTGTCTGGAAGAAGATTTATCGAAGCGACGGACTTTAATAGTGAAACGAAAACGACAACAAATAGCGAATACTTAGGAATACTCACATTGCTCTTTTTTCTAAAATAATTCTTCTTAATTTGTTAAAAGTTTCACTTATACTAAATAAACAAATAAAAATGTTAAAATTGCTTTTTGTTGTGCAATTCAGGCCATAAATTGAGCTAAAATAATAAGAAAATGAAGTTGCTACTCGATCTACGAAGCGAAAATTTTTCGTAGGTTTAGCTGTCAAAAGATCGATTCCGTCGGATTCTGTGATACCAGATATTCCGATTCGTAATGTTTTCGAAATTAATTTAATTCCTTCGGATCGTGGAATACCATTTTCACGAATTCTCCGAAAATCGTAGCTACGACGGATTCTGGAATAGAGCCGATTATTCTACATTATACTAATTTCTATTCGATTAATAAAAGGTGACGGTTTAGATAACTTCGGTGTTTTACTCTTTATTGAAACCAAAAATACCAATAATATCTTTGTCCATTGTTGTGACAAAGTAAGACATTTTTTAAAAAATAATATGTAAAAAATCAGATTTTTGTTTACGGTGACCAGAGTTGCAGGTAGTAGCAGATGAAATATGGATATTTTGAAAGGTATTGACCTTGGCTATCATTTCCAACTTACACCTGACCGGATCAAGCCGGATCAGATTTTGCAGAGCCATATATATACAAAATTTCGCGAAAAAAAATAGTCGGCCCGATTCCAGAATCCGTCGTAGCTTTATTACGAAGAACTAACTACGTTACGAATACGAAGAAATCAGTATTCCACGATCCGAACGGAATTGAACTTAGTGGGGCCTGATTAAAATCTGATTTCGAAAAATGAATGGCTTTGTAAAAAGGTCCCTATGCAAAACTCATATGGAATAGATTTCTGACATGGAATAGTTTCGTGAAAAATGTCACTTTCTTGACTTAAAAAGAAAATTGTTATTAATAATGGATTCTGCAGCGTTTGCAACTTTGTGTCTGGAAGAAGATTTATCGAAGTGAAGGACTTTAATAGTGGAACGAAAACGACAACAAATAACGGATACTTAGGAATACTCACATTGCTCTTTTTTCTAAAATAATTGCTCTTAATTTGTTAAAAGTTACACTTATACTAAATAAACAAATAAAAATGTTAAAATTGCTTTTTGTTGTACAATTCAGGCCATAAATTGAGCTAAAATAATACGAAAATGAAGTTGCTACTCGATCTACGAAGCGAAAATTTTTCGTAGGTTTAGCTGTCAAAAGATCGATTCCGTCGGATTCTATGATACCAGATATTCCGATTCGTAATGTTTTCGAAATTAATTTAATTCCTTCAGATCGTGGAATACCATTTTCACGAATTCTCCGAAAGTCGTAGCTACGACGGATTCTGGAATAGGGCCGATTATAATTGCCTAAATATGTCCTCAGGTTGATGATAAAATCGATTTTTCTGTACTAATGGCGTTTTCGACTGGCATGCTCTTTTTGCTCTGAAGTTGCTCTAAATTTGCTCACTCTGAGATCTTGTGTTCGACTGAGATTTTTTGATCGCTCGAAAAAGAGTTACGTGTTCGAGTGACGCAAGTACTCCGTATGCGAGCACTAAAAGAGCATTTTTCGAGCAATTTTGTGATCTGCCTAATGTAGTCAGATTTGAGTTGCTCTTTTGAGGTTAAGGCTAACAAAATCGTGTGGAATCGTAAATGGAAGATATTTATGATTTTGATTTCTTGGATTCTTCTTCATCTAGTAAAGAAGAATTTCATTTGGTCAGAAATATATTAGTGCAGTGTCAACTTAAGGGGAATATATCAAAATTAATTTTAATTTGTTTTATGCTTCTTCTTGTTCTTTGAGAAATGCTCGACTCCCAAGCAGAGGTGCTCGAAATCTACTCGAGATCTGCTCGAAATACCTTGCTCTAAACTGGGGTAGAGCGTGCTCTGAATCTGCCCTGAATCTGCCAGTCGAAAACGTCATAAGTGACTTAATAAAGTTAAAAAAAATTTGTTGAAAATTCGAAAATTGAAAAAACCAGAAATTTTACCAACTTTGACCCCATGGCGTTCGGAAATTACTTGTCCCAGGAGAGTGTCCTTTTGGATTTCTAGGTTCCTAAGAATTCTCAACGCAATGACATAACCGAAATCCTTCAAAGGCAGAACTCAAAATTTGTATTTTTGGCCGCCGTATGGCACTTTGACCCCATAGTGCGCCGTGATGATAATTTCAAAGCAACGACAAAACGACGTTAAGGCCCAACCAAAGTCCTTCCGATTTGTTTCGGTAAGCTGTCAAAGTTGAACATACGACCAACAACGTTGCTACCCATACCTGGCCTTTACACGCGACTATAAAGTCTGTCAGTAGCACAGACTTCAAATGTCAAATTACTGACAACGAATTAAAAGACATTTAGCGAACTGGCAGTCAGTTCATTTTCAAAATGACTGTTTGTAATACAGCTACAGTCCGTCGTATTCCAGAGGCGTGAATTTTGCTCGTATGCTTCATTATTTTAATTATCTCGTTCCTTGTTAGTCTTATTTCGCCAGTTTGAGAGTTCTAAAAGTTAAAAAATGAATCAAAAATATCAGTTGTGGTCAACACAAAACTTTCTTCTACAAAATCTACGACCCTGCGCAATTTACGCTAGAGCCCTGTCGCGTTGTCAACCTAAGACGACCTCCCAATAAATTCTGGGTTTATTCAAAAATATCAAAAACGTACAAAATTTGAGATAACTTGAGAACTGTAAAAGATATCAATTTACGGTAAATGGCAAAAATGTAGAAAATGTTAACATCTTTAATTATTCTTTTAACTGATTTGTCGAAAAACCGTTAGTTCGCAAATTTTTCGCAAACATATGATTTTTTACATATTAATGAAAATATCTCAATAACGGTAAAAGATATCGGATAACGGTAAAAGACAAAATTAATTCACTTCATACATTCAGTCAGCCAAAACCCATTAGTTTTCGAGATAATCGCAAAAAACTGTTTTTTTTGGAAATAACGGTTTATCTCGATAACAGGTGGAGATATCGAGTTATAGCTAAAGACAAAAGTGTGGGAAATTTTATTTTCTCCAAGTTTTGTCATACTTAAGGCCACTGAAAAACGCGTAGTTTGGGAGTAAATCGAGAAAAACGAAATTGCGATTTTTGATAAACCGCCATTTTGGATACTTCCGGTTAGCGGATTTCCACCAAAAGTTGATAGGATCGTCCCATTTCAGGACCCAACATGCCTATAAAATTTCATGGCGCTAGCTCTGTTAGTTTTTGAGAAATCTTGTACACAGACTGACAGACAGACTGACAGACAGACTGACAGACAGACTGACAGACAGACTGACAGACAGACTGACAGACAGACTGACAGACAGACTGACAGACAGACTGACAGACAGACTGACAGACAGACTGACAAACAGACTGACACACAGACTGACAGACTGACAGACTGACAGACAGGCTGACAGACAGACTGACAGACAGACTGACAGACAGACTGACAGACAGACTGACAGACAGACTGACAGACAGACTGACAGACAGACAGACTGACAGACAGACTGACAGACAGACTGACAGACAGACTGACAGACAGACTGACAGACAGACTGACAGACAGACTGACAGACAGACTGACAGACAGACTGACAGACTGACAGACAGACTGACAGACAGACTGACAGACAGACTGACAGACAGACTGACAGACAGACTGACAGACAGACTGACAGACTGACAGACAGACTGACAGACAGACTGACAGACAGACTGACAGACAGACTGACAGACAGACTGACAGACAGACAGACTGACAGACAGACTGACAGACAGACTGACAGACAGACTGACAGACTGACAGACTGACAGACAGACTGACAGACAGACTGACAGACAGACTGACAGACAGACTGACAGACAGACTGACAGACAGACTGACAGACAGACTGACAGACTGACAGACAGACTGACAGACAGACTGACAGACAGACTGACAGACAGACTGACAGACTGACAGACAGACTGACAGACAGACAGACTGACAGACAGACTGACAGACAGACTGACAGACAGACTGACAGACAGACTGACAGACAGACAGACTGACAGACAGACTGACAGACAGACTGACAGACAGACTGACAGACAGACTGACAGACAGACTGACAGACAGACTGACAGACAGACTGACAGACAGACTGACAGACAGACTGACAGACAGACTGACAGACAGACTGACAGACAGACTGACAGACAGACTGACAGACAGACTGACAGACAGACTGACAGACAGACTGACAGACAGACTGACAGACAGACTGACAGACAGACTGACAGACAGACTGACAGACAGACTGACAGACAGACTGACAGACAGACTGACAGACAGACTGACAGACAGACTGACAGACAGACTGACAGACAGACTGACAGACAGACAGACTGACAGACAGACTGACAGACAGACTGACAGACAGACTGACAGACAGACTGACAGACAGACTGACAGACAGACTGACAGACAGACTGACAGACAGACTGACAGACAGACTGACAGACAGACTGACAGACAGACTGACAGACAGACTGACAGACAGACTGACAGACAGACTGACAGACAGACTGACAGACAGACTGACAGACAGACTGACAGACAGACTGACAGACAGACTGACAGACAGACTGACAGACAGACTGACAGACAGACTGACAGACAGACTGACAGACAGACTGACAGACAGACTGACAGACAGACTGACAGACAGACTGACAGACAGACTGACAGACAGACTGACAGACAGACTGACAGACAGACTGACAGACAGACTGACAGACAGACTGACAGACAGACTGACAGACAGACTGACAGACAGACTGACAGACAGACTGACAGACAGACTGACAGACAGACTGACAGACAGACTGACAGACAGACTGACAGACAGACTGACAGACAGACTGACAGACAGACTGACAGACAGACTGACAGACAGACTGACAGACAGACTGACAGACAGACTGACAGACAGACTGACAGACAGACTGACAGACAGACTGACAGACAGACTGACAGACAGACTGACAGACAGACTGACAGACAGACTGACAGACAGACTGACAGACAGACTGACAGACAGACTGACATACAGACTGACAGACAGACTGACAGACAGACTGACAGACAGACTGACAGACAGACTGACAGACAGACTGACAGACAGACTGACAGACAGACTGACAGACAGACTGACAGACAGACTGACAGACAGACTGACAGACAGACTGACAGACAGACTGACAGACAGACTGACAGACAGACTGACAGACAGACTGACAGACAGACTGACAGACAGACTGACAGACAGACTGACAGACAGACTGACAGACAGACTGACAGACAGACTGACAGACAGACTGACAGACAGACTGACAGACAGACTGACAGACAGACTGACAGACAGACTGACAGACAGACTGACAGACAGACTGACAGACAGACTGACAGACAGACTGACAGACAGACTGACAGACAGACTGACAGACAGACTGACAGACAGACTGACAGACAGACTGACAGACAGACTGACAAACAGACTGACAGACAGACTGACAGACAGACTGACAGACAGACTGACAAACAGACTGACAGACAGACTGACAGACAGACTGACAGACAGACTGACAGACAGACTGACAGACAGACTGACAGACAGACTGACAGACAGACTGACAGACAGACTGACAGACAGACTGACAGACAGACTGACAGACAGACTGACAGACAGACTGACAGACAGACTGACAGACAGACTGACAGACAGACTGACAGACAGACTGACAGACAGACTGACAGACAGACTGACAGACAGACAGACTGACAGACTGACAGACAGACTGACAGACAGACTGACAGACAGACAGACTGACAGACAGACTGACAGACAGACTGACAGACAGACTGACAGACAGACTGACAGACAGACTGACAGACAGACTGACAGACAGACTGACAGACAGACTGACAGACAGACTGACAGACAGACTGACAGACAGACTGACAGACAGACTGACAGACAGACTGACAGACAGACTGACAGACAGACTGACAGACAGACTGACAGACAGACTGACAGACAGACTGACAGACAGACTGACAGACAGACTGACAGACAGACTGACAGACTGACAGACATACTGACAGACAGACTGACAGACAGACTGACAGACAGACTGACAGACAGACTGACAGACAGACTGACAGACAGACTGACAGACAGACTGACAGACAGACTGACAGACAGACTGACAGACAGACTGACAGACAGACTGACAGACAGACTGACAGACAGACTGACAGACAGACTGACAGACAGACTGACAGACAGACTGACAGACAGACTGACAGACAGACTGACAGACAGACTGACAGACAGACTGACAGACAGACTGACAGACAGACTGACAGACAGACTGACAGACAGACTGACAGACAGACTGACAGACAGACTGACAGACAGACTGACAGACAGACTGACAGACAGACTGACAGACAGACTGACAGACAGACTGACAGACAGACTGACAGACAGACTGACAGACAGACTGACAGACAGACTGACAGACAGACTGACAGACAGACTGACAGACAGACTGACAGACAGACTGACAGACAGACTGACAGACAGACTGACAGACAGACTGACAGACAGACTGACAGACAGACTGACAGACTGACAGACTGACAGACTGACAGACAGACTGACAGACAGACTGACAGACAGACTGACAGACAGACTGACAGACAGACTGACAGACAGACTGACAGACTGACAGACAGACAGACTGACAGACAGACTGACAGACAGACTGACAGACAGACTGACAGACAGACTGACAGACAGACTGACAGACAGACTGACAGACAGACTGACAGACAGACTGACAGACAGACTGACAGACAGACTGACAGACAGACTGACAGACAGACTGACAGACAGACTGACAGACAGACAGACTGACAGACAGACTGACAGACAGACTGACAGACAGACTGACAGACAGACTGACAGACAGACTGACAGACAGACTGACAGACAGACTGACAGACAGACTGACAGACAGACTGACAGACAGACTGACAGACAGACTGACAGACAGACTGACAGACAGACTGACAGACAGACTGACAGACAGACTGACAGACAGACTGACAGACAGACTGACAGACAGACTGACAGACAGACTGACAGACAGACTGACAGACAGACTGACAGACAGACTGACAGACAGACTGACAGACAGACTGACAGACAGACTGACAGACTGACAGACAGACTGACAGACAGACTGACAGACAGACTGACAGACAGACTGACAGACAGACTGACAGACAGACTGACAGACAGACTGACAGACAGACTGACAGACAGACTGACAGACAGACTGACAGACAGACTGACAGACAGACTGACAGACAGACTGACAGACAGACTGACAGACAGACTGACAGACAGACTGACAGACAGACTGACAGACAGACTGACAGACAGACTGACAGACAGACTGACAGACAGACTGACAGACAGACTGACAGACTGACAGACTGACAGACTGACAGACTGACAGACTGACAGACTGACAGACTGACAGACTGACAGACTGACAGACTGACAGACTGACAGACAGACCGACAGACAGACTGACAGACAGACTGACAGACAGACCGACAGACAGACTGACAGACAGACTGACTGACAGACAGACTGACAGACAGACTGACAGACAGACTGACAGACAGACTGACAGACAGACTGACAGACAGACTGACAGACAGACTGACAGACAGACTGACAGACAGACTGACAGACAGACTGACAGACAGACTGACAGACAGACTGACAGACAGACTGACAGACAGACTGACAGACAGACTGACAGACAGACTGACAGACAGACTGACAGACTGACAGACAGACTGACAGACAGACTGACAGACAGACTGACAGACAGACTGACAGACAGACTGACAGACAGACTGACAGACAGACTGACAGACAGACTGACAGACAGACTGACAGACAGACTGACAGACAGACTGACAGACAGACTGACAGACAGACTGACAGACAGACTGACAGACTGACAGACAGACTGACAGACAGACTGACAGACAGACTGACAGACAGACTGACAGACTGACAGACTGACAGACTGACAGACTGACAGACTGACAGACTGACAGACTGACAGACAGACCGACAGACAGACTGACAGACAGACTGACAGACAGACCGACAGACAGACTGACAGACAGACTGACAGACAGACTGACAGACAGACTGACAGACTGACTGACAGACAGACTGACAGACAGACTGACAGACAGACTGACAGACAGACTGACAGACAGACTGACAGACAGACTGACAGACAGACTGACAGACAGACTGACAGACAGACTGACAGACAGACTGACAGACAGACTGACAGACAGACTGACAGACAGACTGACAGACAGACTGACAGACAGACTGACTGACAGACTGACAGACAGACTGACAGACAGACTGACAGACAGACTGACAGACAGACTGACAGACAGACTGACAGACAGACTGACAGACAGACTGACAGACAGACTGACAGACAGACTGACAGACAGACTGACAGACAGACTGACAGACAGACTGACAGACAGACTGACAGACAGACTGACAGACAGACTGACAGACAGACTGACAGACAGACTGACAGACAGACTGACAGACAGACTGACAGACAGACTGACAGACAGACTGACAGACAGACTGACAGACAGACTGACAGACAGACTGACAGACAGACTGACAGACAGACTGACAGACAGACTGACAGACAGACTGACAGACAGACTGACAGACAGACTGACAGACAGACTGACAGACAGACTGACAGACAGACTGACAGACAGACTGACAGACAGACTGACAGACAGACTGACAGACAGACTGACAGACAGACAGACTGACAGATACTGTAAAGCCGGGAAACTGGAAGACGTGGAGCACCCCACGGGCAGCAGAGCGTGTCCAGCCTACCAGACGGCGATGAAGGACCTCTATCGTAAGATATGAAGGTACTACAACTAAACCTCAATCATTGTGAAGCAGCACAGGATCTGCTGGAACAGACGGTTCGGGAACTGAAAATTGACGTGGCAGTGCTGAGCGAAGTATACAGGAGCAAACCGCATGAAGTGTGGGAAAAAGATAACACCGGTAAGGCGGCGATTTGGGTTTGCGGCCTCCAACCTCAACAAATCTGTAATAGGATGAGCGGCGACTACTACGCCAGAGCAACTATTGGAGGTATCATCTTTTATAGCTGTTACATGCCGCCCAGCCTAAATCTGGAAGAGTTTGAGCTGGCTATAAATAATTTAGTCCTGGACGCGAGCGGTAAGAACCGGATAGTGGTTGCTGGGGACTTTAATGCGTGGGCAACTGACTGGGGCTGTACCCGAACCACACAGAGAGGACGCATCCTAGCGGATGCAATGGCAACACTGGACTTAACCCTAATGAACGTAGGGACACAGCACACCTTCACCAAAAGGGGCTTTGGCTCCGTCATTGACCTAACCTTCCTAAGCAGTGGACTGGCCAGAAGAGCTAACTGGGTAGTTAGCCATGCATACACTCACAGCGACCATCAGGCGATCATCTGTGAACTACAAAGTGCAAGGAACACATCCAAAAGACGATTGACAGGCCCGATGTTCAATGGGTGGAAAGCCGAAAGTTTTGACACAGACGCATTTGCAGTCATGCTGGATAATCTGTCCATAAACGGCTCGGCCACCGAAATGGCTGACCAGTTCGCGAGACAACTAGAGGGGGCGTGTGACGCTTCAATGAGCAGGAGGACCTATGGGGGCCACCAGAAACCTGTTTATTGGTGGAACGACCACATTGCAAAACTGCGAAAGGAGTGCCACCGAAGTCGGAGAAAGTACCAGCGCTCGAGAGATGACGCAGAACACCAACAGCTACACCAGCAGTACAAGGCCACAAAAAAAGAGCTGAAACACGCCATCAAAGAGAGCAAAAACAAAAGTTTTTTGGATCTAATTAACCAAGCGGAAGAAGAGCCATGGGGAACGGCGTACAGGCTCGTAAGGAAAAAACTCCCATGCTATAGGAAACCAGCTCCAAGATGCCCAACGTTGCTGAGAGAGATAGTGAAGGAACTCTTCCCTAGACAAGAGAATTATGAGAACCAGTTGGCTACAGAGCACCAGAACTTCAACGTCCCGGACCTTACGAAGGATGAAATATTACGTGCAACCGAAAGATTTGGGGACAAAAAAGCACCTGGTCCAGATGGCATACCCAACCGAGCTTTTAAAACCGCGGCTAAATTGCACCCAGATACATTAATGAAGTTGTACAAAGCATGCCTGAACGAGGGAGTTTTCCCGGACCGGTGGAAGAAACAACGGTTAGTACTAGTTCCAAAGGCTAACAAACCACCAGAGGACCCCTCCGGGTACCGCCCACTTTGCATGCTAGACACGGCAGGAAAGGTACTGGAGCGAATCTTATGTGACAGACTGGATGCGGCCATTGTGGAAGCAGGAGGACTAGCCCAGCGACAATACGGTTTCAGAACGGCGAGGTCCACGGTTGACGCCATTGATGAGCTTGTAAGAACCGCACGAGAGGCCATAGAAGGGAAAAGCTGGAACCGAGGCTCAAAAGAGTACTGCCTAATTGTTACACTGGACGTTAAAAATGCCTTCAACTCTGCGAATTGGTCGCGCATAACGGAAGCGCTCGCAGGGTGGAACATACCCACTTACCTGAGCCGAATGGTCGATAGCTACTTTAAGCGTAGGGTTCTAATATATGACACATCCGAAAAGACGGAGTATTATGTGACCACTGGTGGAGTCCCCCAAGGATCAGTCTTAGGTCCGCTCCTATGGAACGCCATGTACGATGGCATACTCCGAGTACCGGTACCCGACGGTGTCAAGATAATCGGCTATGCTGATGATGTAGCGCTAGTTGTTACGGCAAAATTCTTGGAGGATGCTGTGTCAAAGACCAATATTGCTATCCTGGCAGTGAGGAGCTGGCTTGGAAAAGCTGGTCTACAACTGGCGGAGCACAAAACAGAGGCAGTGTTGGTCTCAAGTCGCAAGGTGCTGGAGACAGCAATGATAAGGGTCGGAGACTGTTCAATACGCACGGAACCACATCTCAAGTACCTAGGCGTTTGCATAGATAGCAGGCTGAACTTCAAGAAGCATCTGGAGTATGCTGGTAACAAAGCTGCTCAGACATGTGCTGAACTGAGTAGAATGATGCCAAATATAGGTGGACCGAAACAGCAGAAGAGGCGACTCCTAAGTGGAGTAGTCAGGTCCATAATAATGTACGGTGCGCCAATATGGGCGGACAAAACTAGCGTGTCCTCTTACGGCCATGCAATAGAGGGAACCTACAGAAGATGTGCCCTAAGGATAATTAGTGCATATCGCACCACATCAACGGATGCAGCACATGTTATTGCAGGTTTGGTCCCCATCGACATTCTTGCAAAGGAAGCGAAGAATCTCTACTATGAGAGAAAGCAGAAAGGAACCAATCAGGGAGAACGCCAAGTCAGACACAGTAACATAGAAGAGTGGCAGAGGCGATGGGATAGGTCCCGAAAGGGTCGATGGACAAGGAGACTGATTCCCAACATTATGGACTGGGTTAACAGGAAGCACGGCGAGGTGAACTACTATGTCACACAACTATTAACAGGACATGGTAGCTATCAGTCATACCTGCATAGGTTTAAGATTGCAGATAATCCAGGGTGCACGCACTGTGGTGCACTAACAACCGAGGATGCGGAGCACGTATTTTTCCACTGCCCGAGGTACAATGGGGCTCGAGCGAAATTGCAAGTCATTTGTAACGAGCTGGTGACCCCAGAAAATATAGTGAAGCATATGCTCGAAAGCAGAAAGAATTGGGATGCAGTGTGTGACATGGCAGCCTATGTACTGAAGGACCTTGCACAACTGGAGAAAAACACCAGAACGTAGTGCGAAGAGGGGCCCTGTAGGCCGCAATCTCTCCCCGCGAAGTAATGCCTAGCGGTGGTCCCGCGGGGAGCAGAAAGAGTGGGGGTGGTTTTAGTGGGTAAAAATCCCACACCTGGCCGCTTTAGCGGCCAGAGTCTTTCGAAGATTTCCACCTCCCAATTAAAAAAAAAAAAAAAAAAAAAAAAAAAAAAAAAAAAAAAAAAAAAAAAAAAAAAAAAAAAAAGACAGACTGACAGACAGACTGACAGACAGACTGACAGACAGACTGACAGACAGACTGACAGACAGACTGACAGACAGACTGACAGACAGACTGACAGACAGACTGACAGACAGACTGACAGACAGACTGACAGACAGACTGACAGACAGACTGACAGACAGACTGACAGACAGACTGACAGACAGACTGACAGACAGACTGACAGACAGACTGACAGACAGACTGACAGACAGACTGACAGACAGACTGACAGACAGACTGACAGACAGACTGACAGACAGACTGACAGACAGACTGACAGACAGACTGACAGACAGACTGACAGACAGACTGACAGACAGACTGACAGACAGACTGACAGACAGACTGACAGACAGACTGACAGACAGACTGACAGACAGACTGACAGACAGACTGACAGACAGACTGACAGACAGACTGACAGACAGACTGACAGACAGACTGACAGACAGACTGACAGACAGACTGACAGACAGACTGACAGACAGACTGACAGACAGACTGACAGACAGACTGACAGACAGACTGACAGACAGACTGACAGACAGACTGACAGACAGACTGACAGACTGACAGACAGACTGACAGACAGACTGACAGACAGACTGACAGACAGACTGACAGACAGACTGACAGACAGACTGACAGACAGACTGACAGACAGACTGACAGACAGACTGACAGACAGACTGACAGACAGACTGACAGACAGACTGACAGACAGACTGACAGACAGACTGACAGACAGACTGACAGACAGACTGACAGACAGACTGACAGACAGACTGACAGACAGACTGACAGACAGACTGACAGACAGACTGACAGACAGACTGACAGACAGACTGACAGACAGACTGACAGACAGACTGACAGACAGACTGACAGACAGACTGACAGACAGACTGACAGACAGACTGACAGACAGACTGACAGACAGACTGACAGACAGACTGACAGACAGACTGACAGACAGACTGACAGACAGACTGACAGACAGACTGACAGACAGACTGACAGACAGACTGACAGACAGACTGACAGACAGACTGACAGACAGACTGACAGACAGACTGACAGACAGACTGACAGACAGACTGACAGACAGACTGACAGACAGACTGACAGACAGACTGACAGACAGACTGACAGACAGACTGACAGACAGACTGACAGACAGACTGACAGACAGACTGACAGACAGACTGACAGACAGACTGACAGACAGACTGACAGACAGACTGACAGACAGACTGACAGACAGACTGACAGACAGACTGACAGACAGACTGACAGACAGACTGACAGACAGACTGACAGACAGACTGACAGACAGACTGACAGACAGACTGACAGACAGACTGACAGACAGACTGACAGACAGACTGACAGACAGACTGACAGACAGACTGACAGACAGACTGACAGACAGACTGACAGACAGACTGACAGACAGACTGACAGACAGACTGACAGACAGACTGACAGACAGACTGACAGACAGACTGACAGACAGACTGACAGACAGACTGACAGACAGACTGACAGACAGACTGACAGACAGACTGACAGACAGACTGACAGACAGACTGACAGACAGACTGACAGACAGACTGACAGACAGACTGACAGACAGACTGACAGACAGACTGACAGACAGACTGACAGACAGACTGACAGACAGACTGACAGACAGACTGACAGACAGACTGACAGACAGACTGACAGACAGACTGACAGACAGACTGACAGACAGACTGACAGACAGACTGACAGACAGACTGACAGACAGACTGACAGACAGACTGACAGACAGACTGACAGACAGACTGACAGACAGACTGACAGACAGACTGACAGACAGACTGACAGACAGACTGACAGACAGACTGACAGACAGACTGACAGACAGACTGACAGACAGACTGACAGACAGACTGACAGACAGACTGACAGACAGACTGACAGACAGACTGACAGACAGACTGACAGACAGACTGACAGACAGACTGACAGACAGACTGACAGACAGACTGACAGACAGACTGACAGACAGACTGACAGACAGACTGACAGACAGACTGACAGACAGACTGACAGACAGACTGACAGACAGACTGACAGACAGACTGACAGACAGACTGACAGACAGACTGACAGACAGACTGACAGACAGACTGACAGACAGACTGACAGACAGACTGACAGACAGACTGACAGACAGACTGACAGACAGACTGACAGACAGACTGACAGACAGACTGACAGACAGACTGACAGACAGACTGACAGACAGACTGACAGACAGACTGACAGACAGACTGACAGACAGACTGACAGACAGACTGACAGACAGACTGACAGACAGACTGACAGACAGACTGACAGACAGACTGACAGACAGACTGACAGACAGACTGACAGACAGACTGACAGACAGACTGACAGACAGACTGACAGACAGACTGACAGACAGACTGACAGACAGACTGACAGACAGACTGACAGACAGACTGACAGACAGACTGACAGACAGACTGACAGACAGACTGACAGACAGACTGACAGACAGACTGACAGACAGACTGACAGACAGACTGACAGACAGACTGACAGACAGACTGACAGACAGACTGACAGACAGACTGACAGACAGACTGACAGACAGACTGACAGACAGACTGACAGACAGACTGACAGACAGACTGACAGACAGACTGACAGACAGACTGACAGACAGACTGACAGACAGACTGACAGACAGACTGACAGACAGACTGACAGACAGACTGACAGACTGACAGACTGACAGACTGACTGACAGACAGACAGAATGACAGACAGACTGACAGACAGACTGACAGACAGACTGACAGACAGACTGACAGACAGACTGACAGACAGACTGACAGACAGACTGACAGACTGACAGACAGACTGACAGACAGACTGACAGACAGACTGACAGACAGACAGACTGACAGACAGACTGACAGACAGACTGACAGACAGACTGACAGACAGACTGACAGACAGACTGACAGACAGACTGACAGACAGACTGACAGACAGACTGACAGACAGACTGACAGACAGACTGACAGACAGACTGACAGACAGACTGACAGACAGACTGACAGACAGACTGACAGACAGACTGACAGACAGACTGACAGACAGACTGACAGACTGACAGACAGACTGACAGACAGACTGACAGACAGACTGACAGACAGACTGACAGACAGACTGACAGACAGACAGACTGACAGACAGACTGACAGACAGACTGACAGACAGACTGACAGACAGACTGACAGACAGACTGACAGACAGACTGACAGACAGACTGACAGACAGACTGACAGACTGACAGACTGACAGACTGACAGACAGACCGACAGACAGACTGACAGACAGACCGACAGACAGACTGACAGACAGACTGACAGACAGACTGACAGACAGACTGAGAGACAGACTGACAGACAGACTGACAGACAGACTGACAGACAGACTGACAGACAGACTGACAGACAGACTGACAGACAGACTGACAGACAGACAGACTGACAGACAGACTGACAGACAGACTGACAGACAGACTGACAGACAGACTGACAGACAGACTGACAGACAGACTGACAGACAGACTGACAGACAGACTGACAGACAGACTGACAGACAGACTGACAGACAGACTGACAGACAGACTGACAGACAGACTGACAGACAGACTGACAGACAGACTGACAGACAGACTGACAGACAGACTGACAGACAGACAGACAGACTGACAGACAGACTGACAGACAGACTGACAGACAGACTGACAGACAGACTGACAGACAGACTGACAGACAGACTGACAGACAGACTGACAGACAGACTGACAGACAGACTGACAGACAGACTGACAGACAGACTGACAGACAGACTGACAGACAGACTGACAGACAGACTGACAGACAGACTGACAGACAGACTGACAGACAGACTGACAGACAGACTGACAGACAGACTGACAGACAGACTGACAGACAGACTGACAGACAGACTGACAGACAGACTGACAGACAGACTGACAGACAGACTGACAGACAGACTGACAGACAGACTGACAGACAGACTGACAGACAGACTGACAGACAGACTGACAGACTGACAGACTGACAGACAGACTGACAGACAGACTGACAGACAGACTGACAGACTGACAGACTGACAGACAGACTGACAGACAGACTGACAGACAGACTGACAGACAGACTGACAGACAGACTGACAGACAGACTGACAGACAGACTGACAGACAGACTGACAGACAGACTGACAGACAGACTGACAGACAGACTGACAGACAGACTGACAGACAGACTGACAGACAGACTGACAGACAGACTGACAGACAGACTGACAGACAGACTGACAGACAGACTGACAGACAGACTGACAGACAGACTGACAGACAGACTGACAGACAGACTGACAGACAGACTGACAGACAGACTGACAGACAGACTGACAGACAGACTGACAGACAGACTGACAGACAGACTGACAGACAGACTGACAGACAGACTGACAGACAGACTGACAGACAGACTGACAGACAGACTGACAGACAGACTGACAGACAGACTGACAGACAGACTGACAGACAGACTGACAGACAGACTGACAGACAGACTGACAGACAGACTGACAGACAGACTGACAGACAGACTGACAGACAGACTGACAGACAGACTGACAGACAGACTGACAGACAGACTGACAGACAGACTGACAGACAGACTGACAGACAGACTGACAGACAGACTGACAGACAGACTGACAGACAGACTGACAGACAGACTGACAGACAGACTGACAGACAGACTGACAGACAGACTGACAGACAGACTGACAGACAGACTGACAGACAGACTGACAGACAGACTGACAGACAGACTGACAGACAGACTGACAGACAGACTGACAGACAGACTGACAGACAGACTGACAGACAGACTGACAGACAGACTGACAGACAGACTGACAGACAGACTGACAGACAGACTGACAGACAGACTGACAGACAGACTGACAGACAGACTGACAGACAGACTGACAGACAGACTGACAGACAGACTGACAGACAGACTGACAGACAGACTGACAGACAGACTGACAGACAGACTGACAGACAGACTGACAGACAGACTGACAGACAGACTGACAGACAGACTGACAGACAGACTGACAGACAGACTGACAGACAGACTGACAGACAGACTGACAGACAGACTGACAGACAGACTGACAGACAGACTGACAGACAGACTGACAGACAGACTGACAGACAGACTGACAGACAGACTGACAGACAGACAGACTGACAGACAGACTGACAGACAGACTGACAGACAGACTGACAGACAGACTGACAGACAGACTGACAGACAGACTGACAGACAGACTGACAGACAGACTGACAGACAGACTGACAGACAGACTGACAGACAGACTGACAGACAGACTGACAGACAGACTGACAGACAGACTGACAGACAGACTGACAGACAGACTGACAGACAGACTGACAGACAGACTGACAGACAGACTGACAGACAGACTGACAGACAGACTGACAGACAGACTGACAGACAGACTGACAGACAGACTGACAGACAGACTGACAGACAGACTGACAGACAGACTGACAGACAGACTGACAGACAGACTGACAGACAGACTGACAGACAGACTGACAGACAGACTGACAGACAGACTGACAGACAGACTGACAGACAGACTGACAGACAGACTGACAGACAGACTGACAGACAGACTGACAGACAGACTGACAGACAGACTGACAGACAGACTGACAGACAGACTGACAGACAGACTGACAGACAGACTGACAGACAGACTGACAGACAGACTGACAGACAGACTGACAGACAGACTGACAGACAGACTGACAGACAGACTGACAGACAGACTGACAGACAGACTGACAGACAGACTGACAGACAGACTGACAGACAGACTGACAGACAGACTGACAGACAGACTGACAGACAGACTGACAGACAGACTGACAGACAGACTGACAGACAGACTGACAGACAGACTGACAGACAGACTGACAGACAGACTGACAGACAGACTGACAGACAGACTGACAGACAGACTGACAGACAGACTGACAGACAGACTGACAGACAGACTGACAGACAGACTGACAGACAGACTGACAGACAGACTGACAGACAGACTGACAGACAGACTGACAGACAGACTGACAGACAGACTGACAGACAGACTGACAGACAGACTGACAGACAGACTGACAGACAGACTGACAGACAGACTGACAGACAGACTGACAGACAGACTGACAGACAGACTGACAGACAGACTGACAGACAGACTGACAGACAGACTGACAGACAGACTGACAGACAGACTGACAGACAGACTGACAGACAGACTGACAGACAGACTGACAGACTGACAGACTGACAGACTGACAGACTGACAGACTGACAGACTGACAGACTGACAGACTGACAGACTGACAGACAGACTGACAGACAGACTGACAGACAGACTGACAGACAGACTGACAGACAGACTGACAGACAGACTGACAGACAGACTGACAGACAGACTGACAGACAGACTGACAGACAGACTGACAGACAGACTGACAGACAGACTGACAGACAGACTGACAGACAGACTGACAGACAGACTGACAGACAGACTGACAGACAGACTGACAGACAGACTGACAGACAGACTGACAGACAGACTGACAGACAGACTGACAGACAGATTGACAGACAGACTGACAGACAGATTGACAGACAGACTGACAGACAGACTGACAGACAGATTGACAGACAGATTGACAGACAGACTGACAGACAGACTGACAGACAGACTGACAGACAGACTGACAGACAGACTGACAGACAGACTGACAGACAGACTGACAGACAGACTGACAGACAGACTGACAGACAGACTGACAGACAGACTGACAGACTGACAGACAGACTGACAGACAGACAGAATGACAGACAGACTGACAGACAGACAGAATGACAGACAGACAGAATGACAGACAGACTGACAGACAGACTGACAGACAGACTGACAGACAGACTGACAGACAGACTGACAGACTGACAGACAGACTGACAGACAGACTGACAGACAGACTGACAGACAGACTGACAGACAGACTGACAGACAGACTGACAGACAGACTGACAGACAGACTGACAGACAGACTGACAGACTGACAGACAGACTGACAGACAGACAGAATGACAGACAGACTGACAGACAGACAGAATGACAGACAGACAGAATGACAGACAGACAGACAGAATGACAGACAGACAGAATGACAGACAGACTGACAGACAGACTGACAGACAGACTGACAGACAGACTGACAGACAGACTGACAGACAGACTGACAGACAGACTGACAGACAGACTGACAGACAGACTGACAGACAGACTGACAGACAGACTGACAGACAGACTGACAGACAGACTGACAGACAGACTGACAGACAGACTGACAGACAGACCGACAGACAGACTGACAGACAGACAGACTGACAGACAGACTGACAGACAGACTGACAGACAGACTGACAGACAGACTGACAGACAGACTGACAGACAGACTGACAGACAGACTGACAGACAGACTGACAGACAGACTGACAGACAGACTGACAGACAGACTGACAGACAGACTGACAGACAGACTGACAGACAGACTGACAGACAGACTGACAGACAGACTGACAGACAGACTGACAGACAGACTGACAGACAGACTGACAGACAGACTGACAGACAGACTGACAGACAGACTGACAGACAGACTGACAGACAGACTGACAGACAGACTGACAGACAGACTGACAGACAGACTGACAGACAGACTGACAGACAGACTGACAGACAGACTGACAGACAGACTGACAGACAGACTGACAGACAGACTGACAGACAGACTGACAGACAGACTGACAGACAGACTGACAGACAGACTGACAGACAGACTGACAGACAGACTGACAGACAGACTGACAGACAGACTGACAGACAGACTGACAGACAGACTGACAGACAGACTGACAGACAGACTGACAGACAGACTGACAGACAGACTGACAGACAGACTGACAGACAGACTGACAGACAGACTGACAGACAGACTGACAGACAGACTGACAGACAGACTGACAGACAGACTGACAGACAGACTGACAGACAGACTGACAGACAGACTGACAGACAGACTGACAGACAGACTGACAGACAGACTGACAGACAGACTGACAGACAGACTGACAGACAGACTGACAGACAGACTGACAGACAGACTGACAGACAGACTGACAGACAGACTGACAGACTGACAGACTGACAGACTGACAGACTGACAGACTGACAGACTGACAGACTGACAGACTGACAGACTGACAGACTGACAGACTGACAGACTGACAGACTGACAGACTGACAGACTGACAGACTGACAGACTGACAGACTGACAGACTGACAGACTGACAGACTGACAGACTGACAGACTGACAGACTGACAGACAGACTGACAGACTGACAGACAGACTGACAGACAGACTGACAGACAGACTGACAGACAGACTGACAGACAGACTGGCAGACAGACTGACAGACAGACTGACAGACAGACTGACAGACAGACTGACAGACAGACTGACAGACAGACTGACAGACAGACTGACAGACAGACTGACAGACAGACTGACAGACAGACTGACAGACAGACTGACAGACAGACTGACAGACAGACTGACAGACAGACTGACAGACAGACTGACAGACAGACTGACAGACAGACTGACAGACAGACTGACAGACAGACTGACAGACAGACTGACAGACAGACTGACAGACAGACTGACAGACAGACTGACAGACAGACTGACAGACAGACTGACAGACAGACTGACAGACAGACTGACAGACAGACTGACAGACAGACTGACAGACAGACTGACAGACAGACTGACAGACAGACTGACAGACAGACTGACAGACAGACTGACAGCCAGACTGACAGACAGACTGACAGACAGACTGACAGACAGACTGACAGACAGAAAGACATTTTTTTAAATATGACTCCAATCGACTCAGGACTGATCGGGAAATGTTTTTTAGGCAAAATTAAGAGGTCGAAATTTTTCATGAATACAATACTTTATTATACTCCGTAGAAGAAAGTAAAAAGTGGATTTATAATAAATTAATATATTTAACTCAAATTCTTCATTTTCCGCCATCTTCAAAGTCTGAAATGTCAAATTACTGTCATGTCTTACTGAATACAAAAAAGTCCCATCAGTACAACTTGTCAGTGCCAGTAAGCATTTACACGAGACTGTGTCAGCTCTACAAGGCCGTGATAGTCTGCGAAACGGAGCGGAACGTAACGGAAGAGTTCGCAAAAATCCATCTCAAACGGATTGCATAACCTCAAACCCTAAACTTGACACGCGCACATAACCTAATTTATTCATATATTTGAATTATTACATTTTAAATTACAAAATAAACCAGAACTGAATTTTTACTTCAATATACTGCCGTAAAGTTAGCATTAACTAGTTAGCACCAAGGTGTATCAATTAGAGAGGTGGAGTACTCCCGTCCACTACTATCAAATATTGCATGTGTGACGTCACAACCGCAAACAGAATCGATGGTGCCTGTGGTTTCTTATGGGAGATTTATCCGATTACTTAGATCTGTAATGTTAATATTTTTTTTTGTTTAGATGTTTTAATATAACGTACAAATAGATCGAATTAAAAAGTATATATTATATGTATATACCTATATATTTGTACGTATATACATTATTTGTAAAACATGAAATAAAAATACCTCTTTGAACTCTTAGTTTAGCTGCCCATTTTACAAGTGTTGAAAAAGATGGAAGTGGAAATCCTATCGTATGTCTCAAATATATATAGCATTTTTTACTAAAATATCTGATCGTAAAAGCCGTGCATAATTCTTCTTGATTCCAAACAACACGATTTTTTCTTTTAAGAATAATATCGATTTGGTTAGAACTAAGAACCGGTCCAAGAAGTTTCTTCACTATGTCAATGTCTAAATTTTTGTTCCCTGATTTAAGATATTCAATTTGTTGATCCTTAGAAGCAATCCTACTATTCAGAATGGATATTTCGGCTTTATGCTGGTTTTGAATTTCTGTAAGCTTTTGTTGTAATTGTTCTAAATCCGTTTTTATACCCGTATGGTGAAACCAAAGGGTATATTAACTTTGCCTTACCGTTTGTAACGCCAAGATCCCGTCATCGCACAAAAAAATGAATTACACCAGTGTGTTTAGAATGATAAAAAAAAGTTGAATTTAGCATGTCCGTCCGTCTGTCTGTCTGTCTGTCCGTCCGTCCGTCTGTCTGTCTGTCTGTCTGTCCGTCTGTCTGTGGCGCGGATTGCGGGCGCACGGATTGAGCTAGAGACTTGAAAGTTTGCACAGATCCGTTTTTCGTAAAATGCGAGGCTAAGTTCGTTAATGGGCAAAAATGGACCATTAGGGGGGCTACCCCGCATACGAACGAAATCGTTTTTTGTGAATATCTCGAAAACGGTGCATCTTATCAAAAAAATCTGAGAACAAAAGTTATTTAGGATATGATTCTACATAAAACTCCCATACATCAAAATCCGATTGGAATACATTTTAAAAAATCTTATTGGAACGTTTGACTTCAAAGTGGAATTTTGGTATAACTGTTCGAATTTTGATACGAATATCACCATACGGGTCTCCAATGATTGCCAGATTGGCAATTATAGCTTTTGTTATGTTTGCTTTTTGAATTTCTATATCGATGGCATCTGTTGTAGTGCAATGAGAATCTTCTATAATCGCAGAGTTTGAATTACATTGTTGGGACTGGTTACAATCAACTTCATGTTCTACTAGTAATTCTATGACAATTTTTTTACTTTCGCGTTTTTTACCTCTTCCAATCCTTGCCAATTCAATAGGGTTTTCGGATAGAATAGCTTGTACAGTTGGTATACCTTTAAACAAAATCAAGGAAAAATGAGAAAAATATCTCCATTGAGAAAAAAAGTTTCGATAGATTGCACTTATTTCAATAAATGAAATGAAATATACTTACTTCCTCGTCTCAAAATTTGTTTAATTTTTTTGTTTAAAAGCTTCGATTTTAACTCATTTTCAAAAGCACTGCTATCAAAGTGCAGTGAGCATAACACTAAACGTGCGTTATCTTTTTTAATTGAAATTCCGCAAAATCGTAACCATTTTGCCCTTAACTCTTTATTTTTAGGAAACTGGTGGAAAGTTATTTTTGCTGGACATTTATTTCCCCTAACGCTTTGACATTTTGGCATAGCACACTTTCTCCCAACCATTTTCACTTCTATTCGAATTCGGTATATGTTTGATACTGCCGAGATAAACTTATATTTATCAGTGCACTCAGCCCGCGGTTGTAACGTCACAGCACACTCACACTGGCAAGTGGTGTGTACGTGTACGATACAAACGGGAGTACTCCACCGCTCTAGTTGATATCAATGATTACCTAATATAGATGGGAAGTAAACGGAAGTTTCCGTTTACCTACGGCAGAGAAAAGAGATGCGCGATAAAAAAAAGTCACCGAGCAACACCATCTTTCCCTTTTTTTCCTTCATGTCATATGGAGTTAAAGAAAAAACAAGAAACTTGTCATTTAGTCAGGGCTAAACCAAGCGAGATTTTCATATCCTTATAGCAGTCAAAAACTTGTATTATATTTACACAACCCTTGCACTAACACCATCATGCTTCCGACAGCGGCCTGACAGCTCACGAAAATTTTCAAGCAAATTATAACACTTTTTTAGTATTTAAATCGCGAAATACACTAAAAATCAACGAAATTAACACGAAAACTAAATTTTCCACCGAAATTGGTGGTTTGTTTTGATTTTTAACTAACTGACTGCTGAGATTCAAATTTGTGTATTGCCATTGTGCGATTTTTTTATGGTTTTTTCGAGGCGCATTACAACTAATTACGCATTACAACTGAGATGTGGGAACACTTGAGATGAGGCCGCACACATAAATAACTCAGTATTCACACAGAAATTGAAACCGCCAGCATGTCGCTAGTTGTCCCTCTCTCAAACCAAATATTTTAGGAGAACTTTCTTATCTATATTAGGTAATCATTGTTGATATACCTTGAGTTAGCACCATGGCCGAATTATACAAGGTCTGTTTGACAGTTCAGTTGCTTCTGGCTCTGACGTCATCGGCAAGAAATTCTTATAAGACTGAATGAGAATTTTCCCTAATTCTCAAATCTAGCTAACATCTAGCTAAACAACTCCGTACGCACAATCAACATTACAAAGAATTTCTTGCCGATGACGTCAGAGCCAGAAGCAACTGAGCTGTCAAACAGACCTTGTATAATTCGGACAATGATGACCGTGTCGTAAAAAAAAGAGAAAGTTCTGGGTTCATGAATATTACAAGGATCGGGACATAAATGGGGCATTTGTGAGCGTTTTTGGAGCATTACGTTGTATACGCGTTCCGAGTTTCTTCTGCAAATATTTGCGAATGACGGCCACACAATTTGAAGAGCTTCTCCAAATGGTTGGGCCATTAATTGAGAAGCAAGTAGTGATTCGCGAACTAGTATGCGTAATTTTACAGCAGTCAAACAAGAAATGTCAAAACACAACTTAAATGTATTGGACCTCACTATTTGTTTACGGAGAATGTGTGAGTTTAATTTTATAGTTGCACACGATCTTTATAGGAAAAGTTAGTCGTTCAACTTCATCTACAAACGTGACATCTGGCGACGTGTGCATCCTATAAAAAAACTACAAATGCGACATCTGGCGCCGTATTGCATTTTTTTTGCACACGTTCTCTCTCTTTTTTGCGAAGGCCTTTTTACGTAAGTGTTTCTCTATATTTTTCCACACGTCGAATGCTTCAGTGATGGAGATCCACCATAACGCTGGTTTGAAAGTGGCAACACATTGACACATGTCTATTGTGGGTAATAACATTGACTTTCTTATTCTGGAAATGACATATGCAACTACATATCCGCTCCTATGTCGATCGTAGTTGGGCCTTTAGAAATTAAATACGGTTCTAAATAAATTGTACATTATGTGCGTTTGAGTATAGAAAACTGGAAATTCACCCCCCAATTCTAGGTAACAGATGTTAAGAGATATCTTAATTTATAATTAAGAGATTTTAAAAGGAATTAGTATTCTGAGTAAGAGATTTTGGTGGGTTCCGATTTTAGCAAATTAAGAGATTCACCACGATGTCTTCATCTGACAGCACTTACTCATAGACGTCAAATTTGGCTGTTTATTGGCCTTAGATTTTTTCTGAAATCATGAAGTTTTCAAAACTATGGAAAATATCCAAAAAAGTGTGTAAAAAAGACATTACGGATCTTGAAAAACATGTGAATAGTTTTGTATCTGTTAAGAATAGGTTTCTACGGTATTCAGACCGTTTGAAATGAAAATGATATAAAAAATATTACGAAAAAATTGAATCGACAGTTTTTAAGATACACAATATCGTTTTTAAAAAATTGTGTAAAATTTCAGCAACGCGCAAACAAATTTATGGTTAAATAATGCATTGCACTCATATAAATATTTCATTTGATAGAAATGAAATTAATGAAATTGCAGGTATGCGTTGATGTTATTCCAGCCAATAAAAAAATCGTTTTTTGTGTCATTAAAGGTAAACAATTCCACGAAGACACAATATTTCATGAGTTTTCCAGAAATACTATAAAAAATCTGGTTATTGCAGCTTTTTTCCTCGTCCTCCATGCAATGTAACTTTTTCTACAATTTTCTCCAAAACGGAGAATTTAATCGAAAACCTGTGACGTAAAAAACGTTCAGAAAACAATTTTACACAACTTGTCTATACATAAAAAAATTGTTGGAGCCCTCCCCGACACTGATTTTTCGAGTTTTAAACGCAACACACGAGTTAAGAGGTCGTAAGAGGACATCGGCGAGGTCCTCTTAAATTAAAAAGTTTTTGAGGTTAGAACCGTCTGCTAACTTTTCCCCAGAATATGAAAACCGTTTACAAAAATTCACCACGAAAGTTAAGAGATTGACATCTCTTAACTATTATCAGGAATACCAATTTCTATTATATTTCCTCTAAAGTCCAGTTAGCAGTTAAGAGGCTCTTATCTATTATGCAGAATTGAGGGGTCAGTCAAAACTGGTTCTGCATTTTTTGGCTAAAGGCCCAACCAAAGTCATTCCGATCCGTTCCGTTTCGTTTCCGTAAAAACGTATCGAACGGATACCTACCTATAGTACGACTGCTCCGTCTCGGAATCACTGCCGTGAAGTTAGCATTAAGCTAGAACCTGAATCGTACGTCGATGCGTCCGTCATGCGTGCGTCCGGTTGACAGTTCGATGCGGTGACAGTTGGGTACGGCAACGAATCTGGAGTTAATTCATTGTTTTGCACTTCTATTAGTTTATCGTCGAAACAATTACTTTCAATTTGTTCCATACTTAAATTGCTTAAATCGTAAACAAACTTTTTTGCGAAATGACATTTCTGTGCGTTGCCGCATGTAAAAGTAGAAATTCGACCTACTCTATGCGGTTGCCGCATCGGAAAACGTATTATTAGGGGAGTACTCATAGCAGCCCGTTGATTCTACTCGAACTGTCAACCGGACGCACGCATGACGGACACATCGACGTACGATTCACGTTCTAGCTTTAACTAGTTAGCACTCATGGCCGAATTATACAAGGTCTGATTGACAGCTCAGTTGCTTCTGGCTCTGACGTCATCGGCAAGAAATTCTTATAAGACTCAATGGGAATTTTCCCTAATTCTCAAATCTAGCTAACATCTAGCTAAACAACTCCGTACGCACAATCAACATTACAAAGAATTTCTTGCCGATGACGTAGCAAAAGGGTGGCTGTTAAAAAATAACCAGCAGACCTTGTATAATTCGGCCATGGTTAGCACTAAGTTTTTTAGTTCCGATGCTCGCCGCTGCTGTCAGTTAATTCCAATGTTCGCCGCTTCGTTCTGCGCGCCGCAGCTAGCCACCAAAATGAAAAATATTACGAATCGGAACTAAAAAAGTTATCGATAAGTATACAGCCGCAGAACAAAACATAGTACAAACTTAATTTTTTACTATGTTTTAGCCCTTCTTCTGCCGGTTAATTCCTTTCCGTTAATTCCTTGGTAAATTGCTCGGCCTCTCACGAACTGAGATATGGGCAAAAGTTTGAACCCTCGAAAATAATCGATATTTAAGAGGGCTCAAAATGATTTTTCCCGAAAATGGGAAAACTTCCGACCTCAATTTTTATATGCTTTAGCCCTCCTCATGCCCTTTCTTTTGCCGGGTTTCGCAAGTAGCTCAGACCCGTACGAGCTGA
Organism: Chrysopilus asiliformis; assembly: GCA_964034945.1. Lineage (NCBI taxonomy): Eukaryota > Metazoa > Arthropoda > Insecta > Diptera > Rhagionidae > Chrysopilus > Chrysopilus asiliformis. Next base: position 76,581,267 of record OZ035961.1, on the reverse strand, counting down.
GAATTTGAAAAAAGTGTTGGCTATGTGAAAAAAAACGGAAAATTACAAGAAATTTTTAAAGCCACTTTTCTCGAAAATGGAAAATTTTCCCACCTCAATTTTTTTATATGTTTTAGGCCCCCTTATGCCCTTTCTTTTGCTGTGTTTCGCAAGTGGCCCAGACCCGTACGAGCTGAGAATTTGAGAAAAGTGTTGGCCACGTGAAAAAAAAACGGAAATTGGCAGTTTTTTTTCGGAAATCGGAGAAATACCATTCGATTGGCAGTTTTTTTTTCGGAAATCGGAGAAATGCCATTCGAGGTAAAAGGGCCCATAGACGGGCAACTTTGTTGCCAACCTGGTCGCCAACCTGGTTGGTAGTTTTCACCACAGACGAGACGGAATGTTGGCAACCAAGTTGTCAACATCATTTTTAACAAGATCCCGTCGACTTTAGGTGATTTCTCTAATTTTTTTATTGTTTATAGTCTACTATATGGTTATAGGACAACTATAGGGTATATTTTGACTAGTGAAAAATGAGTAAGGATTTGGTTTTGGTATTGGTTTTAAACGAGTTGTGCGAAGATGAGGTGCCCCCTTTGAAAAAGAAAAAAATTGGGCAAAGGAGTGGTATCAGAACCGTGCTCAGTTTTCTCATTCAAATTTAATGCGTGAACTACGTGTGACTGCACCTGACGATTTCAAAAACTTTTTAAGAATGGACAGCAACACCTACGATGAATTATTGGATGCAGTAAGACCATTCATTGAAAAGAAGGACACGATAATGAGAATAGCTATTCCTGCAAATGAAAGGCTGTCTGCAACCCTACGGTTTTTGGCAAGTGGCCAGAGCTTCGAGGACTTAAAATTTCTCACTGGAATATCGCCACAAAGTCTTGGAGTCAGGTCGTACGATCAAAACCCTAGTAAAATTAACTAAACTCAACCGAACTTAATCAAATAAACTATTTTTGACAATTCACTGTTCTCATTGCAGTACTCAATGCAACTGAGATTGGCAACCAGGTTGTAAACTTGCCTACAGACACCCCAACATGAACGCCAACATGCTAAGTTTTCAAAATTTTTTGATTTTACACCAACCTCGTCGACAACATGAAAAACCAACCGCCAACTTGGCCACAGACATACAACATCGACTCCAACATTGCATGTTGGCGACCAGGTTGGCAACAAAGTTGGCCGTCTATGGGCCCTTTAAGTGTCCTCCCTTTCCAAAACCGTTTCCAGACCGAAAAAATTCGCTTCCGGTCAGGAGAAATCGACCGCTAAAGGTGCCAGCGCGCATTTTACAAAAAGTGGAAAATCTTGCGATTGGCAATTTTTCTCGGAAATCGATGAAACGATATATTTTTTTAAGAAATAAATTTTTTGGACGTACAAAAAAGAATTGTAATGATTTTCAAATATAGTTCCCAGGCTGCCATTATGGAGGTGACTTAAGAAATTCCCCTCTTGACAACTACTTGACACCTAAAGAGATTCCCGCCAAAATGAAAATAAATTAAATTTGCAATATTCCAAATTTTGAAAGCAGGAAAATGCTTCGTTTTTATGCGTATCTATTTTGCAGGTATTTTCTCGTAAAACAGGTAAAAGATCTATGAAGAAAACAGCCTGGGAACGACGAAAATCTGGCGGTGGCCACAAAAGGAGAAATTTCATTTTTCATTTTCCTGTTTTCTTCCCATTTACTGGATAAAATTACATAATAATTAGCATTTACAAAGCGATTTTGCATCATCTAATCAAATCCCACACTTTGAAATAAAAATCTTTCGAAAAACTATAAAAACTTATTGAATGAAATCAAGTTTACATTCGAGGTCCATTTGCTTGTTTTCTCCTGTGAAAATTTCTTCGATTTTTTCAACAAAATTTTTTGATTTTCCAAACGACTTTAGCTAGAGATCTGAAATTTTGCACAAATGCAAGTAACGTAAAGAGAAAGAATTGGTAAAAAAAATGGGAAAATCGGATAACTCCTTCCCCCCTTCCCGCTGAAAATTGAAGTTTTTGGCGATTTTCTCGAAAACGGTTTACCACATCAAAAAGTTTCAAAGAAAAAAGTGTTGAGAATACAATTTTACATAATTCACCCATATATCATAAATTCAACCGACCGACATTTATGATGTTTCATGTCGCTCAAAGATAAAGTCGTTTGGAAAATCAAAAAATTTTGTTGAAAAAATCGAAGAAATTTTCACAGGAGAAAACAAGCAAATGGACCTCGAATGTAAACTTGATTTCATTCAATAAGTTTTTATAGTTTTTCGAAAGATTTTTATTTCAAATTGTGGGATTTGATTAGATGATGCAAAATCGCTTTGTAAATGCTAATTATTATGTAATTTTATCCAGTAAATGGGAAGAAAACAGGAAAATGAAAAATGAAATTTCTCCTTTTGTGGCCACCGTCAGATTTTCGCTGATTTTCGTCGTTCCCAGGCTGTTTTCTTCATAGATCTTTTACCTGTTTTACGAGAAAATACCTGCAAAATAGATACGCATTAAAACGAAGCATTTTCCTGCTTTCAAAATTTGGAATATTGCAAATTTAATTTATTTTCATTTTGGCGGGAATTCCTTTAGGTGTCAAATAGTTGTCAAGAGGGGAATTTCTTAAGTCACCTCCATAATGGCAGCCTGGGAACCATATTTGAAAATCATTACAATTCTTTTTTGTACGTCCAAAAAATTTATTTCTTAAAAAAATATATCGTTTCATCGATTTCCGAGAAAAATTGCCAATCGCAAGATTTTCCACTTTTTGTAAAATGCGCGCTGGCACCTTTAGCGGTTGATTTCTCCTGACCGGAAGCGAATTTTTTCGGTCTGGAAATGGTTTTGGAAAGGGGGGACACTTACCTCGAATGGCATTTCTCCGATTTTCGAAAAAAAACTGCCAATCGAATGGCATTTCTCCGATTTCCGAAAAAAACTGCCAATTTCCGTTTTTTTTTTCACGTGGCCAACACTTTTCTAAAATTCTCAGCTCGTACGGGTCTGGGCTACTTGCGAAATACAGCAAAAGAAAGGGCATAAGAGGGCCTAAAACATAAAAAGAAATTGAGGTGGGAAAATTTTCCATTTTCGAGAAAAGTGGCTTTGAACATTTCTTGTAATTTTCCGTTTTTTTTCACATAGCCAACACTTTTCTCAAATTCGCAGCTCGTACGGGTCTGGGCCACTTGCGAAATACAGCAAAAGAAAGGGTATAAGGGGGCCTAAGACATATAAAAAAATTGAGATGGGAAAATTTTCCATTTTCGAGAAAAGTGGCTTTGAACATTTCTTGTAATTTTCCGTTTTTTTTTCACATAGCCAACACTTTTCTCAAATTCGCAGCTCGTACGGGTCTGGGGTACTTGCGAAATACAGCAAAAGAAAGGGCATAAGAGGGCCTAAAACATAAAAAGAAATTGAGGTGGGAAAATTTTCCATTTTCGAGAAAAGTGGCTTTGAACATTTCTTGTAATTTTCCGTTTTTTTTTCACATAGCCAACACTTTTCTCAAATTCGCAGCTCGTACGGGTCTGGGCAACTTGCGAAATACAGCAAAAGAAAGGGTATGAGGAGGGCTAAAACATATAAAAAAATTGAGGTCGGAAGTTTTCCCATTTTCGGGAAAAATCATTTTGAGCCCTTTTTTTTGTGTAAGATAGCACTCTAGTGTGACGAGTCAAAAAATCAATTTTTTTTTGTTGCAATTTTCGGAGGCTAGCTAGTACGGGAATGAGCTGGAAATACAACACATATGAGAACCACACACACATGAGCGATCGCTGGTTGTACACAAGTTTTTTCTACTAAAACGTAAAGAAGCGTATATGTCGGGAAGGCATTTTGAGGAATAAAGGCTTAACTATAATCGACTTAAGAACGCATATGTAGCTGCATATCGCACATGGTCCCGTAGACTGTAGTATCTCAAAATCGGCCATTTCAAGAAAAACGCATTCAAAGTTTTCATTTCAAAATAATTGTTTATAAATAATTGTTTTTTTCTGTTGTCTGTACAGTAATATTTCAATTTATTACTCTTTTGATAATAATTTACAGATCATTTGCTTAAGTTTTTTTTTTTTTTGCAATAATAAAAGATAGAGTTAGGTTTGTTTTCCACAAAATCAATTTAAATTTTAAAAAATGGGAATTTAAAAAACCAAAAATAAATAAATTTTAGGACTACGTTTACATTTAAATTTGTTTTTCATTTGATTCAGTCAATTTTCCTTTACATAATGGAATAATTACTCAAAAACACATTTTTTTGAGATACTACAGTGTACGGGACCATGTGCGATATGTCATTTCCAGAATAAGAAAGTCAATGTTATTACCCACAATAGGCATATGTCAAGAGTGTTGCCACTTTCAAACCTTCGTTAAACATTCGTTAAGCATGAATAATTCGACACAAATGGAACTGGCATATGTAAATAATGAACATAACCTAAAGTTTTTCCAAAAAGGGACTCAAGCAGGACAACAGATAGTCATAGACATTTGTGGTCATTCTCGTGTGAATAAAAAATTGATCCGGATCAAGCCTTTTTACTTTTAAGAAGGTGACTACGTAGTATCCGTGCGTTTTCCTGTCGCGATTGATTTCTCGTACATAACATGAACGCTTCTTTCTGCCGTATTCATCCAGTTCATCTTTCAGGTCACTTAATTCTTTTAAGCACTTCACAATTTCAAATATTTCTTTAATTTTTTTCAATTCACTCATTTTTTCCTTCAACTTTGTCAATTACTATCGAGAAAAATTTAACTTTACTTATGTCAGTCTATGCCTATTATGGTTAGCTTTTATGTTGACAGCTATGCATGTCAACATTCGTTGGGAATTTGACATTTACATATGCGTTCTTATGTCGATTATAGTTAAGCCTTAAAAGTCGCCGCGACGGGATGACAAATGCATGTCGGCATTAAGGATATCTTCGGGTGAGGTCACATACCTGAGCTTAGAAGGTATTAGTATAATGGGCGCCATATTTTCAAGATTGATTAAAATACTTTCCCAAGAACTAATGGTCGCTCTATAAATATCTTTGGGAGATGTGTGCCTACAACGACATTAAAATACTTCTTTTTGCAAAAGTTACAACCCAAAAACCGACGAAAAATATTGAAAAAATCGAAATTTCAGAATTTTTAGTTTCCCATGTTTTCACTTAATTGTAGTTCCGACTGTAGCCAAAAGCATATATTTAAGACTTTTTGGTTGTTTCAGATTATCTGGAGAGCCACAAACATGTCAACCATCCAACGGCTTTTCTTTCATGCCTACTTTGGAGCTCTGCTGCGCCATTTTCTATATCTATTGCATTATAAACATTTTTTGTGATCAGTTTCAATGTTAAATAAAAACGAAGAAATTATCAAGTGTAGAATACACTAGAGTTAAAGGTAAACAATCACTGAAATATTAAAAAAGTTAGCTGTTTAATCTTTTACTCCGAAAAGATCTAGGTTTGAAATCATTAATATACATACGAGTACATTTTTCACGTTGCCATACTTAGAGATACTATAATCTAGAGCAGGCCTGGCCAACCCAAATCGTTCCACGGGCCAATCTGATGATTAATTTTTTTTGGCGGGCCGCACATGAAAAAATAGAATAACTGCCGTTCTTAGTAAAATTTTCAAATAATATGTTAATTTGTTGTTTTTTAACAGTCACTTGTGTTAAAAAAACTTTAGAACAAAATGCAAAAAGTTGAGCATAACCCCACGACTCCATTGGGCTTTTAAAAATCATGATTTTTTCTCCTACTCCATATTTTGGCGAATAAAGAAATCACCGCGTGGGCATCTTCAGTCATGATTTTTCATATTTATCGTGTCTCCATAGCGTACTTAGAAATGTCAACCAGGGGGTAATCAAGGCAGCCAACTAGAAATCAGCTAATTTGACTGAACAAATGTCAAAAAAAATCCTACTTTTCAGTAGCCGAAAAAATCATGACAGTAAGGAGATTTAAATCATAATGCAAGATTTTTTGAGTCTCCATTAGACTTTTTCGTGATTGGATTTAAATCCAATCTGGAAAAGTGTCTAATGGAGTCGTGGGGTAAGAAAAAAATATTTGCTAAACAAATATATGTATAAATGGACTTATGCAAATGTAAATGTATATATACGAGTAGTACTTATGTAAAATAAAACATAACAAAAGCTAAAACTGCCAATCTGGCAATTATTGAAACCCCGTATGGTAATTTAAGTGAACGGCGAACAGTTATATCAAAATTCCACTTTGAAGTCAAACTGTCGAAGAAGATGTTTTAAAATTTATTTCAATCGGATTTTGAGGTATGGGAGTTTTATGTAGAATCATATCCTAAATAACTTTTGTTCTTGTACTTTTTAGATAAGAGGCACCGTTTTTGAGATATTCGCAAAAAACGTTTTCATTTGTTATGGGGGGTACCCCCCCTAATGGTCCGTTTTTGCCCATTAACGAACTTAACCTCGCATTTTACGAAAAACGAATCTGCGTAAAATTTCAAGTGTGTAGCTCCGCGCCACAGACGGACAGACATGCACAAATTAATTTATTTGATCATTCTAAACACATTGGCGCAATTCATTTTTGTGTGTAATGACGGGATCTTGGCGTTACAAACGATGAGGCAAAGTTAATATACCCTTTGGTTTCACCATACGGGTATAAAAATTAAATTGTAAAATTGCATATAAACTTTATGAGCAGTTTTAGTATTTTGTATTTTATTAGTTACATATTTTTTTTTTTGTAAATTTCAAATCATTTGGCGGGCCGCATTTTCAAACGTCTCGGGCCGCATGCGGCCCGCGGGCCGCGGGTTGGCCACCGCTGATCTAGAGAGTGGCATTTAATACACTGTCCTACTAAGTAGACTATTACGACAATTAGAACAGCTTTTTCTTCAGATTAGAATAGAACATTTTATAAATTTATTAAAACATCTAAGAATTTCCAATTTTTTTATATACCTAGGTACCTTACTGCTCTCGTGGTTACCAGGCGTGAATAGGTTAGCGCATAATCTAAACTTCCCCTAATTAGTTATATAAATGTTGCCATATGGCAGGAAGAAAAGTAGCAGCGCAAACGCTGTATCTGACGTTTTGTTTATTTATATTTTGGAGTTTGATTTTTGTAATTTTCTGCTAAAACCCATTTAAGATGAGCTCTAATCTTTCCTATTGTGTTCGAAAAATAGCGGTCGTTGCAACAGATGAAAATCCAGACTGTGAACTATTTATATACAAAAAAAAGATTTTTGCAAAACTCGTCAACACGAATTTCACATCAATTCAGTTAGGTATTAATTACTGAAATTTATATAGATCTCTTGATAACTAAATTCTGTTTCAGATGTTGTAAAAAATAAAGATTTCCAGTTAAAGATATTTACTGAGCGCGATGGACGAGAATATCTTGGGCTTTTCTTTATGCCGACAGAAAATCTTCGGATCACCAGGCCACAAATACGAGAACGGTTATTGCATTTCGTGTTTAAAATGTCGGAAAATGTGTTCAGTACAGGCACGGAAGTCGCGACAAATTCGCACAATTCAGCATTAAAATTATTCCAGATTACCAATCTCTTGTATCAATCCCTGCCCCAATTTCACCGTGTGCATGACCAGTTGGATCCAAATGTTCCGGAGAATGTACAACATGCACACCTCAAACCTATCTTGCGGCCGTATCAATCAGCGGCAGTAAGATGGGCGATTAATCGAGAAATTGTTCCCGAAACGATATCTAGGAACTTTTTAAAAATGTCTTGTGAAGATATTCCAGATCAAGATTTTTATTTGCATTCCATGACGCTAAAGTTGTTTGATTCGAAACCAGCCGATTATTTGTTGCCATCAGGGGGAATACTAGCAGATGAAATGGGACTAGGGAAGACCGTGGAAATGCTAGCCTTAATACTTCATAACAAAAGGAAACCACCACTCCATTCAAGAGAAATATTTAATCATAAGATAGAGCCGCCTCCCGCTAAAAAGTTGAAGGTCGAACTTGTGCATTGCATTTGTGTCGATAGACTGGAAAACAAAAAGCTCATTGAATGCTGCGACTGTGGGCGACTTCAGCATGTCTCGTGTGTTCGAAAACACTCGCAAGAACAACATGACGAAAAAAAGCATAAATGTCCAGAATGTTGGGAAACAACCCCATTGATGGAAAGCGGATCAACAATAATTGTCTCTCCTTTTGCTATCAAATCGCAGTGGATGTCAGAAATTCAAAAACACGTCTCTGAGTCGTTTAAGGTTCTCAATTATGAAGGATTGTCAGCATCGGGTTGGATTAGTCCCGAAGAATTGAATTGTTATGACGTTGTGTTGACTTCATATAATGTCCTACAAAGAGAAATCCACCACACGAATATAAAAGAATACCGATTCAGAAATGATAAACGCTATATGCGAATGCCGTCCCCTATTCTTTTACTTCGATGGTGGCGAGTTGTTTTAGATGAGGCTCAAATGGTAGAATCAAGTAGCACCAACGCAGCGCAGATGGTTAAAATTTTGCCAGGTAATTTCGATTTCAAAAATATTTTTTTTACTTTGCATGATCATATACTGTCTTTCGAGTTTTGAGTTTACATTCATATAAAAACCAGGATGCGGAGAAATACATTCTTTTTCATTCTTTTTAATTCGCGAATGAATTTTTGGGTAAAACATTCTTTCGATAATATTAGATCCGGGAATGTTTATGGAAACATTCTTTTCGCGAGAGAATGAAAACCATTTATTCCACACATCAAAAATTCGCGAGTCATGAAAATGTTGCGTTTTGTTTTAAAGAGTATTCGTCTTCATTATTTTGCTTACCTAGCCTAAACTCCTGGAACTAGGTAGTAATCGATTTTTTTTGGAAAATACACCCAACTCTTTTTTTACACGAATTTCTAGTTACAAGGTTCAAAAAAGTTTTCCTTTTTTGGAAAATTTTTAACACGATTTTAAAGTAATAATCTCATTATTATGTAACTAAATACAGGGGAGTCTCGGTAATGTGAACACACATCAGACATGGCTTGTTTACATTTGTGAATTTGTTAACGTTCAAGAGGTGAAATTTTTCAAGAAAATTTTAATAAAAAAAAACATGCTTACATTATTATAAAAGAAAGAAATTTCTGTATTCAATATAAAAAGTGACGCATTACAAAAAGTATTCTGTAATTTTTGTTTGTTTTTGTGTTTTGCTAGTGGTTTCCATTACTGCTTGTTCTTTTAATTTCTTGAGCACCAATACAGTATCCCATTCAAGGTTTCGATCTTCGGCCCATTGCACAGCACGAGTAAAGATTTCAACTCTCTACAGAAGACTATTCATTACATTTATATTCCATACATATACAGAAGAAAAAGAAGTTGTATTCCGCATATGGAACTCCAGTTAGTGTAATTTTTGTTCACGTTATAGAGTACCAGTTTTCTTGTTTGTTCACGTTGTAAGATACTCAATGCAGACAGCGAGGCGATCCATGTTACTGGATTGTTCATATAATGAAGTGTTCACGTAACCGAGACTCCACTGTATTACATTAATAAAATATTGAATTTCTTTATTTCTGTTTTAAGTTTTCTGTGTATTCTTAATTTTGGTTTACCAAATTTGTTTTTTTATCTATGAAATGTTTTTTTTATTGTGATTTGTTTTTTTTTATCTATGCATGTATCTTAGGTTTTATTGCCCAAAAAAAATTCATATGTATACATATATCATTCGTATATAAATATAGTTCCTTATTTAAGCTTGGAGGGTTTTCGGATAACATGAACCGTATTTCCAATTTTACTATAAGAAACATATATTTTTTTACACGTTTTTTTACACAATTTTATGAGAAAAGTATCTACCATGGGAAAAAGAGTTGGGTGTATTACAGAGAAAAATAAAATGACACAGAAAATTTCTGAACAGCACATGATTTTATTTTACGGTTAAAGGCAAAATTGTAGTGCGTTGTATCGTCAATAATTTCGCACTGCGACTTTTCTAAAAAAAACTATTGGTTATCAAAAAAACGCAAAATTTTCAGATAATAATGCTAATATCTCGAGAACAAACAATATGTAATGGTATCGAAATCGTAAATTAAAAACAAAACAAACAATCGATGACAAATTATGACATGACCATAAGTATGCATGCAATGGGTTACTCGTGCTGTGAACTTCATGACTCAACATAAAGTCCACTCAATGCACAAGCATACGGTAGTCAGGTGCATTCAAATCGAAGATGAAATTTGATTCGGATGACACAATTGACGATTTGATAATTTATGATTTCGAACCTAAGACAACAAAGTGCACCGTGAGAAAAAGTTTATTTAACATTTAAGAAAGTAATTATGTATTTAAGAATTAGGGCACTTGTAGAATTATGTGCAATATTGTAAATAAGAAAGCGGCGCCTATAAAAGCCGTATTAGCTCTAGGAAGAATTCAGAATTAAACTTACGCTTTAATTGAGCAGTTCGTCTTTTTCTCATTAACATTCTGGCAGTCTTTTTAGACGCCTGTTAAATTGCTGGTACCTCCGCCAGCAGGTTAAAATAAATAACGGAGCTATAGGCAACACTCAACGAATTGAACTTCGTTAGTTAGAACATCTCATATATTACATGGCGATCCTGCCAGATCTTATATATTACATGGCGATCCTGCGGACGATCCTGCGGACGATCCAACCACGCGAAATGGACTGGAATGTTCGTTGCAACGATGAAGACTTTCCCCGCGGCCAAAAGCTGACCACAAAAATGATTTTACTGGTGGCCGGTGCGAAAGACGAGGAATTCAATGTAGTTGAGGTGCAAACAGATAAAGACTAGGAAATAAAAATTTCAATTGCTGTATTGAAACCGGGTGAAACAAGATCCGTTAATCCCGACATCGAATTCTACGACACATCATTGACATTCAAACTAATGCAGGCGTTGTTCCCGTTCACATCCTTGGGACAAATGTAAAGGACGGAGTCGAAGTTGTCGATATGGGCGAAGACACCGACGAAGAGGACGAAGGCGAAGAGAATAAGGACGAAGGACAGCCAAAGAAGAAACCAAGATGGAAAAATAACACAGATGCCAAAGGAGCTAAAAATAAGAAAAAGTAAAATCCAAACAGCACCGAATTAAAAAATTAATTTAACAAAATAATAAATAAAAATAATTAATATTATTATTATTATATAATTACAAACAAAAAAAATTATTTCTGAGATGTTATTTAAAATAAGATTTACAACAAAACAAAATAATTGAATGAAATACAAAATAAAAAAAAAATGAATTTAAAAAAAAATGAATTTAAAAAAAAATGGATATAAAAAAATGAATATTAATGAATTGACTTAAATTTATAAAAGAAACGAAAGCAAATAAAAGAAACAAGTCAAATATATTCCATATGTATACAAAATGTAGTTTTTAAACGTAAAGTGAAATGAAAAGAAATCATGTAAAAACAAGAAAACAATTTGAAAATCGAAGATTAAAATGTAAAATAAAAATCCGCTAAAATTTGAAATAAAATCAAAAAGCTGAAGAAAAAAAAAAAAAAAAAAAAAAAAAAAAAATATATACTTTCATAATCTAGATGGATGGATTCCAAATATTATTAGACAATATATACAAAAAAAACCCCGAATAGGAAATTTTAAACTTATCATTAGCAAAAGAAATTATAAAAAGTTTTGATAAATTTATAACAGAAAGCAACACATCAGCTTCACTTACACTGATAGTGAAGAAAAAGATAACACTGTGGAAGAAAATAACATCCAACGAAAAGGAAAACTTACAAATAAAATAGCAAATTTCATTATGGAAACGGCAATTAAACCCATCCCCAATTTTAATAGACATTTCTCAGAATAAGTATGAAGTTATAGAAAATTATCCTATTCCTAAAAATGCTGACGAGGTCAGAAGATTTGTTGCACTCTGCAATTACTACAGACGTTTTATTAAAGATTTCGCAAAAATTGCAAAAGATCTAAACGATCTCCTAAAGAAGAATCATACTTTCAACTGGACTGACGAATGTCAAAAAGCATTCGAATTATTAAAGCAAAAATTAATAAGCTCAGAGATATTACAATATCCAGATTTTACAAAACCTTTCATTGTAACCACTGACGCTTCAAATTATGCTTTAGGCGCAATTCTATCACAAGGTGAAATAGGTTCTGACTTACCTATATCTTATGCTAGCAAATCATTGCAAAAGCATGATCTTAATAAATCAGTAATCGAAAAGGAACTTTTAGCTATACATTGGGGCATAAAATTTTTCAGACCATATCTTTACGGAAAAAAATTTATTGTAGTAACTGACCACAGACCCCTTGTTTCACTATTCTCACATAAAAATCCATCATCGAAACTAACAAGAATTCGTTTAGAATTATCAGAATATGATTTTGAAATTGTCTATAAAAAGGGTAAAATAAATACAAACGCAGATACACTATCACGCATACCGATAAATACAGAAACATTGAAAAAACTAATTCCTGAAACAGATGAAAATTCACCGAAAAAACTGTTCGCAATTACAAGGAGCATGAAGAATAAAAATGAAAATATAAGGAGCATGAATAATAATAAAAATAAAGAGTGTAAAGAACCAACGAAGCCTGATCAACTTCATATTTGGGACTGCACATCTATATCTGACGTCAAAAATGTAATGAAATTAAGATTTAATGTCGACAAAAAGGAAAAAATAAACGTACGTATAATGAAAGATGAAGTAATAGTAACTTACAGTGATAATCCTGCAAAACTAGTTTTGACTATGGAGAAACTGCAAGACTTAATGATAAAAAAGAATATAAAAGAACTAGCGCTAGAAGAAAATGATAAAATATTCGAATATATTGAAAAAGAAAGATTTAAATATGAATTTAATATGCTGCAGCAAGAGAATATAAAGAAATTGAATATAATGATATATAAAGCTCCAATTCAAATAAAGAACAAAGACGAACAAATAGAATTGATAAAGAATTTTCATATAACACCACACGGAGGACATACAGGAATTAGAAGAACGATATTAAAATTAAAACAGCGATATATTTGGAAAAACATGAGAAAAATGGTAAAGAAATACATAAATCATTGCACTTTATGTACCAAAAATAAAATAACAAAACATACAAAAGAAAAAATGATAAAAACAGACACACCTACAACAAGTTTTGAAACAATTGCAATCGACACTGTAGGACCTCTAAGAATATCAAATGACTATCGATATATATTAACAATTCAATGTGAATTAACAAAATACATAATAGCACATCCAATGGAATCTAAAGATGCACGTACAGTTGCAAAAACCCTAGTCGAACAATTTATTCTTAAATATGGAATGTTCAAAGTTTTGAAATCCGACAACGGAACAGAGTTTAAAAACGAACTATTTACAAATATATGCAAACTTTTAGATACCAAACAGACATTTGGAACACCATATCATCATGAAACATTAGGATCTATAGAACGAAATCACAGAGTCTTAAATGAATACCTGTTATCATTCTCTACAGATCATGAATGGGACAAATGGATACCATACTATACATTTGCATATAATATAACACCACATATAGATACAGAATATTCTCCTTATGAACTCATATTTGGAAAATTGCCATACTTACCACACGACACTATAATGAATAATAAACCAATCTATAATATCGAAAATTACGCAGTAGAACTAAAAATGCGATTAAAAAGAGCTCTCGACAAAGCACAGAGTCTCATTGAAAGTGCTAAAAATGAAAGAATAAAAAACCAAAAGAATTCAAATCCATCTAATTTCAAAGGAGGTGATTTAGTATTTTTAAGATCTTTTAATAATACCAAAAGAAACAGTCCATATAAAGGACCATATAAATTAATTAAAAGAGAAGGTGTAAATAGTATCATAGATAAAGATGGTGTAGAAACATTAGTTCACAACAATAACTTAAAGAAATACATATATAATTAAAATTCCTTATAAGACAATTAATGAATACAATTACCAGATAAGAAATTTATGATTATTCAACATTTAATTAATACATTTATTAGGTTAAGCTAAAATTTTTTCATGAAATATTGTAACACATTTCATTCATAAATTTTATCTTGAGGATGAGGGTGTAATGGTATCGAAATCGTAAATTAAAAACAAAACAAACAATCGATGACAAATTATGACATGACCATAAGTATGCATGCAATGGGTTACTCGTGCTGTGAACTTCATGACTCAACATAAAGTCCACTCAATGCACAAGCATACGGTAGTCAGGTGCATTCAAATCGAAGATGAAATTTGATTCGGATGACACAATTGACGATTTGATAATTTATGATTTCGAACCTAAGACAACAAAGTGCACCGTGAGAAAAAGTTTATTTAACATTTAAGAAAGTAATTATGTATTTAAGAATTAGGGCACTTGTAGAATTATGTGCAATATTGTAAATAAGAAAGCGGCGCCTATAAAAGCCGTATTAGCTCTAGGAAGAATTCAGAATTAAACTTACGCTTTAATTGAGCAGTTCGTCTTTTTCTCATTAACATTCTGGCAGTCTTTTTAGACGCCTGTTAAATTGCTGGTACCTCCGCCAGCAGGTTAAAATAAATAACGGAGCTATAGGCAACACTCAACGAATTGAACTTCGTTAGTTAGAACATCTTTTATATTACAAATAGCTAACTGTGAAAATTTTCTACAACTTTGCCTTTCACTGGAACACTGTCATGCTTATTCACAAATTTATTGTTAGTTAACAATATTGTTAAGTAACAATAAATTTCATAGCAATCCATAAAGAAAATGGTAATCACAATTTTGCTTGTTAAAAAGTTTCGTTAAAAATGTTCGTTGTGTTGTTATGGCAACAGTTTTGTGAATTATTTTAATAGTTGCAGTTGTATTGCATTCGCGGATTGTTGTATTGCATTGCGGGGAGACGATAAATATTTTTTAAAACTGTTTTCTTCTATGGAAAACGGATCGCTGGTATCGCGAAGAACTTGACTTGGTAATCCACGTGGTAATCCAACATAATGTCTTTAAAAAAGCAACACAGTAGAACACGCTTAAATGCACATCGAATTTCGCAGAATTTAATGTGCATTTATCCGTGTTTTGCATTTATCCGTAGCACGGAAGCACGGAGTAATACACATTAATGTGCAATTATGCGAGTCAAATATAAACATGCAACTTTAATATTCCTGGAATAAACATTTAAATTCAATTAGGCTACACAAAAACAAAGAATCTAATTAAGAATTCATTTTATCACATAAAAATAACAAAAATCACTTTTTTTTTGTGTGATTACATTTTATTTTTGCACATGTGCATTTAAGCGTGTAAAATTTCATGTAATTTATACTTTTTCAGTATGAAAATGGTTGCATTTAAGTAAGTATTGCAATTAAGCGTGTGTATATATTCATATGAAAAATGCTTTAAAATCCTCCAGGCACAAATTTTGCGTGCAATTACACGAGCTTTGCATTTAAGCGTGTTGCATTTAAGTGTGTTTTACTGTATCAATGGATAATTCATGGCTTTAAATCACATCCTTTTATCTTACCGTTCTTCTTCCGCCACAATGTCCATAATTGGAATTATAAAATCAATTTTTTTGATTGAAAAAAAAAATATTTCTTCCCAAACAACTAAAATTTATTTTTCTAATCGTAACAACACTGTTAACCATTTCTAACAAGCAATAGTGCACTCTGAATACGGTTTTATTTGACAATTTTTAGCTTAACAATATTATCGAAAGTTCATAGCAAGCAAAGTGAAATGTGAATACCGATTTCTATTTAAACAATTGTTATGGGTATTAACAAGCAATAATAGCTTTTGTGAATAAGCATGTGTATCTCAAATCGTTATCAAGATATACTGTTATATAGTTTTTTGCGATTTCAAATCTCAGATAGATGCCAAATCTGGGACATGATTCCCCACTACGCCCTTTTTACAATTAGCCATATTTGTTCTGGAGATATTGGCATTAATATCTTAAAATTTTGCGTTTTTTTGATTTTTTTCCCACGTTTTTTTCTTTAGAAAACTCGGAGTGCAAAATTATAGACGATACAACGCTCTATAATTTTCACTTTAACCGTAAAACAACATACAGTAATCCCCCGCTTTACGAACAGGATACGTTCTGTGAAAGTGTACGTATATTGAATATTCGTATAGCGAGCCCAATATTAGTATGTCATTTTATTGAAAATAAATAGATACGTTCCAGTGATTGAAAATATTCGTAAAACGAGATCCATATTAGTATAAGTTGGTACTAAAAATACATAGATGCGTACCCAAAATTTTTAGAAACATTTAAAACAATGTGATTAGAAAATAAAAGAAAAATAATTTATTGTTTTAGTGGATTTCCCAAATTGAATTGTGTAAGCCAATAGACTTAGTGCAACCTCAAACCATACAAACTCAAAAAAACTAAACATTCAGCTATTAAGCACGTGGAATTAAAACGCTTGGCAGCTAAATTTTGTATGTTGATAACTAAATGTGTTGTTGTAAATAATGGAAATCCTTTGTAGGTGCATGTGTATTTTATTTTTCACACGATTTTTTTTTTAAGTTTTGTTCGTAATAGCGAATTTTTCATTCGTATAACAAATTTTGTACTTTACGAATGATGTCCGTAACTTCGAAATTTCGTAAAACGAGCCTTCGTGAGTCGGGGGATTACTGTATATAACAAAGAAATAGAATATCCTTTTTCATTCTTTGTCATTCGCGAATTTTTGATGTTGGGAATAAATAGTTTTAATTCTCTCACGAAAAGAATGAAATCAAGTCTATGTCGTGTAATTCATTCTTTCGCGAATGAATCAATTGTAAAATTCTTCCAAAGAATATTCGCTGACGTCTTCTTACTCACTGAAGAGTGTCATTTGTTGCCCTTTAAAATGGTTCATATTTACATAAGACACGACAATATAATCTTTTTTTTTATTTCATAAAAGCAATTCATCGGTGGGCAGTCACCGGAACTCCAATTCAAAGATCTCTCAACGATATTCGGGGAATATTCGAATTCCTTGATGTTTATCCGTTTAGCGATATATACGAATGGAAAATTTTGCAGAGATTATACACACATGGCGATACGCAGCCATTATTAAATATTTTAGGTAAACTTATGTGGCGTACCAGCAAGAACTCTGTATTGAGCGAGCTCGGAATACCTCCGCAAACCGAGCAAGTTCACTATGTAAGGATGTGTGATGTGCAAGCACTTTTCTATCGTACTCAGCACATCAGCTACGAGTTTGCATTTGATGAAAATATTAGGAAGTTAGCAATTTTTACAGAATCTATAACAAACATCGATGCGAAGACTTTAAAATTGGTAAAAACCCAATTTGAAGAAATATGTAAGGAAAACAATTAATATAATAATATTTCAGGTGTTAAAACCTTTGCTTCGTCTTCGGCAAGAATGTACAATTCCAATGCTATTTCAAAAGTCTGATCATTCTATCATTAAGAAGTTACTGCAACCAAATGAACTGCTAGAACATCTAAAAAGCACCAACGAAATAGAATGCAAAACCCATTTGCGAACCATCGTCTCCAGTATAAATGGTAAACAAATACTTGCTATTCAGTTTTTTAAAAGATATTTTTTTTAATATGACTGTAGGAATGGCTGGTATTCATATTCTACAGAATAATTTTGACAAAGCTATAAAATGTTATAAATTAGTACTCAAAAAGGCCAGAGAACAAACTGGAACAGTCAGGTGGGTTTCTTTTACTAGATAAATATTTTTTCAATGAATTTCATAAATTTGCATGTCAACTGAATTTTGGTTTACCAAATTAAACTTAATTTTTGTTTAAGTTTTTTTATTTGATCTATTTTACTTAGATGCAACAACTGCGCTGGTATCGTTGTAAAATAATACCAATTGTTAAAGTTTTGGTAAACAACAACAAAATATATGGCATTATTTTTTGCAGCCTTATCATAATTTATTATATTTTAATGGGTTGGTGTAATATATGAAATTTGGGTTAATATATGAAATAAGCAAAAAATAAAACCTAGTAGAGTAAGTTCGGGTATTGTGGTATAGGCGGGTAATGTGGTACCCCATCATTTCTCGGATATGAGATGCCGCATCGCAAGATCAAACATACAATACTGTTTTTTGTGAAATTCTGCAACCATTGTTGGTGTTGACAAGTCCATGGTTTATCAGGTTATATCGGAATTTTCTGAAAAACGTTTTTGAGCACAATCAACATTTTATTGTCTCCACATTCAAATGAATCTCGAAAGCCAATTTTAAGTTGTTTTTTTAACTGTGAATCAGTGAACGATTATTTAGACAACACATTTAATTTTTGAAAAGAAAATTTTTGGATTCAAGCGAATTAGACTAAGAAATCATTTTTTTGGTTTGTCATGGTGAGAACGGCTAATGTGGCATACTATTTTTTCCATACAAATATTTAATATTTGAATGGATGAAACAGTATTCCACATTACCCGCCTTAAATATTTGTATGGAAGAAACAGTATACCACATTACCCGCCAATTTTTTGAAGCACTTTTTTTTCAGTTAGTGTACTTTTTTGATCATAATTTTGCTTTTATGTTTATAATTGGTAACATTGTTGTGGAATTTTATAGGCAAGCCTCTGGAGGTGTCGTATGCGAAATTCTAACATGATTGCTTTTAAAACGAGTGATTTATTATGAAAACAAATGAAGGTGTACCACAATACCCGAACTTACTCTAAGCTTGAAAATCTACTCATATTTGACAAGTTTTTTGTACAAAAGTGTTTAAGTGACTAGAATCTGTAGTACCTAGTGTTTTGTTTTAAGTCATTTTGTGATTAGTGAAAATCATTAGAGTGGTTTCCAATTTTCGAAAAACAAAAACCAATCAAGTAAAAAAATGTGAGTGGAAATTTGAGTATCTTTCAGTTTAAAGTTAAACTTTATCATTTAGTATTATTTTGCCACTATAATAGCTAAAGAAATAACAAAGATCATGTATAATATAAAGATATATTGAATCGAACAGTCATTTTTCATAGTCAAAATCTGATTCTGGCTGTGAAGAACGATTGTTTGACTCTACATATCTTTATATTATACAACATGATCTTTGGTAATTGTGAATATCCCCATCATGTTTTCAGTTTTAGTATAAAATTATGTTTTCAGTTTTTTTTCGGTTTGGAGTAAAGTTATATCAATAAGTATGCTTTTATGACAATAACAGCCCAGTTGAAATTTTTTATGAATACCTCTATTATGTATATAACAAAGATTACACTTTTTATTTAACTCTAATTTGTACTTTTTATACCCGTTAGGTGAAACCAAAGGGTATATTAGATTTGCCTTACCGTTTGTAACGCCAAGATCCCGTTATCACACAAAAAAATGAATTACACCAGTGTGTTTAGTATGATAAAAAAATTTAATTTTGCATGTCCGTCCGTCCGTTTTATGCAGATTCGTTTTTCGTAAAATGCAAGGCTCAGTTCGTTAATGGGCAAAAATGGACCATTAGGGGGGGTACCCCTCATACGAACGAAAACGTTTTTTGCGAATATGTCAAAAACGGTGCATCTGATCAAAAAGATTGGCAATTATAGCTTTTGTTATGTTTAATTGTTCCAAACACAGAACAAAAGCTATAATTGCCGATCTGGCAATTATTGAAAACCCGTATGGTGATTTAAGTGAACGGCGAACAGTTGTATCAAAATTTCATTTGAATTCAAATTTTCCAATAAGATTTTTTTAAAATTTATTCCAATCGGATTTTTGTGTATGTTTTATGTAGAATCATATCCTAAATAACTTGTTCTTGCAATAACATTGGTAAAGCTGACTGACTGATAGGTTAGGTTAGGTTAAGAAGACCGCGCACGCCCAGGGCCGCGTTCCATTACTAACCACGGTTAACCGCGTTCGACCACGGTTAACTGAAAGTCGTTCCAAAACATATACGGTTAACGCAAAGTAAACTATACTTGCGTTCCAAAACACCACAGTTGAGCTGTCAAAGTTAACTTTTTCAACTTTGCTCAATAGCAGAGTTGAGAAAAGTAAACTTTACTCGGGCATTTTGGAACGCGATTTGGTTAACTTTGACAGTACTGAAAACCTATTTGAGGTTAAGTCGTTATTTTCATTGTGAGTGATTTAATGAACAAGTTCGACAAGAACAAGTAAATTATTAAAATTGAGAAACAAAATGAATAAATTTGTGCGTGATGGCAACGGAGACCTTTGAAATTATTTTGGTTGGAGGGAATTATGATATTAAAGACAATACCATAATGGCGAAGAATTCCCAAGGTATTTTATTAATTGCATTTAGCAGGAAAGTATTATTAAAAGTATGATAATTTTAGGTGATTTAGTCAGGATTCCAATAACTGTCAAAGTTAACCAAATCACGTTGCGAAACGCCAGAGTACAGTTTACGTTATTTTCAACTTTGGCAATCAGCTGTTTTAACTTTGACAAACCCAACCTTTACTTTACTCCGGAATAACGGAACGCACCCCAGGGTGAGCACAGCGCTACCGTCTGTTCATGTGTTTGTCTGTCGGTGTGCCCATGAACACAATAAATCTCGAAGGAATTCAACTAGAGACCAAAGGTCTGTTCGATATAAGTCCTGGACTTACTCCGAATATTTTCACTTTACTCCACAAAATGGCAGATTTTCTTACTCTGAATTTGTTTTTATCGAACAACTTGGAGTAAGTTCAGAGTAAGTCACGTTTGAACTGTCGTTTAATATATTAAATGTATTTCATGAAACCTGTTTTGTAAACTTACGCTCAACTTGGTATACTCGAAATTCTCCGTCATGATTTTCAACATATAAATTTTCATAATTACACATTTTATAAATTTTTCTTGACTTCCAAACACTGTAAAAGAGAGGTTATGTCTGACAAATATCAGCTGTCAAAAGTTTACTCTAGCTAAAGGCAAGAGTAAGTCCAGGACTGAAAAGATGAGTCCTGGACTTACACTTTTCTGTTCGATATGTGTTCGGAGTAAGTCCAGGACTCATATCGAACAGAAAAGAGTAAAAAATTTTACTCCGAGTAAGTCCAGGACTCATATCGAACAGACCTCAAATTTTGCACAAATAAGTTTCTTGTAAAACATGGAGCTAAGTTTTTGGAATGAAATAGAAACGGTGCATTGTGTCGAAAAACTTATAAAGATAAAATGTGTTTAGTATATGATTTTCATAACTCTTTTATACTTTAAAATTTAATCCAACGACTTCTTCTCCCCTCCCCCATACAGATGGAAAATGTGATGTCAAAAAATTTCTGACAATTGTAGCTTTTATTATGTTTATTTTACAATTTTTAGAAACTTTATATTTCAGTCTCTTTAGAGCTGCTGATTGGAGTGGTCGAGATTGGTTCCAATCGGAGGAATCGCCACTTTGAGTGTCTTTAGAGTGCAGAGTTGTGTGTTCCAGGGGGGCTCGGGTGTCGGTCGCGATCCCGACTGTACACGCCAGATCATACGTGTCGCCATTTTCATGGCGCACGTGTAAAAACATTATTTCATAAAACCTACTCGCTGCACCATTTATGCGCAGTGAGAGAAGATTAACTCACGTACATGGCCATATAGTTTTTACTGAGCCAACCTAATTTAAATTTAAAAAAAAAAACTTTTTATTTAGCATGCACTAAACTTTTCATTCAATGCAGTGTGGATACACTACTTCGGATACACGCTCTCCACAATTTAATTGAAGTTTATCAGATGCAAGATTCAGGTGTCACTAATGCAAGAA
The DNA here is from genome assembly GCA_964034945.1 of Chrysopilus asiliformis. Classification (NCBI taxonomy): domain Eukaryota; kingdom Metazoa; phylum Arthropoda; class Insecta; order Diptera; family Rhagionidae; genus Chrysopilus; species Chrysopilus asiliformis. Next base: position 76,559,338 of record OZ035961.1, on the reverse strand, counting down.
ACCAGGAGATATGCAAAGAGTTACTGGAGGAAAACATGAAATTAGAATGGAAGTATTTAGAAACATATTATAGTAATTTCAAGAAGATCAAACTAAGCGCCCAGTCATCAATTGACGCAGTGAATGACACTAGAGATCAATTAACATTTGAGGAAAGTAATTGCTGGAGAAGAATGTTAAAGGCTCTAGATTATAATGGACATAAAATTCAAATAATTGAAAGAATCAATGAAGAAAAGAGGATTTCATTTGGGCACAAGTTGTACGCAGAGTAAGTTTTTTTAAAATTGAACTGCGAAACGTTCAAGTACATAATATATTTTCTCATTTTGTTTCAGTTTTAGGTCGGATGATGGTATCGATTACCTTTTAACTAAGTGGTATGATAATTTGTGCCAACATCGAACTGAAGTATTACATCATTTTAAGAAATTAAAGCATTATACAACCAATATTAAACCGAAAAGTGAACTCTCACCAAAAATTCAAAACCAAATGGAAAAATTTGTAAAAGAAATTTTTAACTGTCACTTAAATAAAGTAATTATCTATACCATTATTTTTGTGTTAAAAAAGTATTAAACTAAAATGTTGTTACAGATATTACAAAATGAATCTCAAAGCAAGAAAGAAATAAATGCAAAGGCGAAGAAACGCGTATGTGATTTATGTGTGCTAGAGAAACTCTTAGCGAAATATGAATGCGTAATATTCGACAAAACACTGGATGAAAGAAACGACAACGAAGGTACACTATTAACTGAAGGCACATGGAATCCATCGTTTCAGGAAAATGTGTTAAGAAGTAATTTATTTGCTGAATATTTTTGTCAAATAAATTTTTCATCTAATTTTATTAATTGTATAGCAATCTACATGTTTGCAAAGAATAGAATTGCAGACAGGAAAACCTTACAAGATTTCGAGACGTTACTGCAATTAATTGAGTGTTATAAAAAGGAATATAAGGTGAGAAGAACTATCTGTTCATTACACTTATATAAAGGGTTCAAATTTATATATATATAATTTATTTTGAAATGGTGCCTAACACTTTTGAACATGGCTGTATATATATATATTTTTTGCGGTTTTTGATTTCTTTAACATTGAATTTAAAATAAAGCCTGACCGTTAGAAAGCTGAAACGTTTCTTTCGAGAATTTTTGAGATCGCTGATCACAAAACTAATGTAAAAATGCGAGACGAACAATTCTGTAAGGATGTTGACGAAATAGTCTTTTTTGTCCACATTTTCTCCA